>JAPQWS010000097.1:600000-1200000 GCA_028651295.1 Catharanthus roseus
ATAATCTTAAGCACATTGGCTACTGTTAAAAATATTAAAAAATGAAAGGAAAAAAAAAAAAACACCATCCTTCTAATTTTTCCAAAGACCGTTGGCATTTGAATTAATTTTGACATGAAATTGCAATGCTGTGAAAGGTTCTACTATTCTGTTACTTCCAGACAGTTGATATAAGTGCCACCAGGACAAATCCATGCTTTTTCCATACTAGTATGCTTATGAAAATTCCGATTAAGCTTACTAGCACATCAGTCAGAAGAAATTACTATACCACAGGGAAGGGCATACATCATGTTACAACAATCTGCTGCCAACACACAATTTAGAAGTAAATGGTTAGTGACTTTTGTTTTACTCAAAACAAACCCTTACCTGTGAGGCTTGTCTGAAGGTTGTTATGTAAGGTAGCATTAGGGCTACAAAGAAGTCAAGAACACAACTTTTTGCTCCGTTGTTCCCCAGGCAGGTTTTTGGGGGAATACCTTACCATCCTATTCCAATTTCTCACAATTTAATACCATTGACTTTTTTCCTTCTTTATTCTTTACACCATGAAAAACATGGAGCTATTTCAGCTTCATATACAAATAGTCGAGATTCCAATTCCCACCTCCACAATGTCTATATCAATTTACTCTCCACCTACAGCATTTCCTTATATAAGCATTTTCATTGCCTTTTTTTAGCTTTTTAATCTTCCATTCAAGGATGAAGTATGCTAGAAGTTCAGGTTTTAGCCTAGCAGCTAAATGTTGGCTTGTATTTCAGGAAACTAAGGACGTTTAAAATATATATATATATCTATTATTTTGAATGCCATAGCCAGACACGCAAGTACTGCTGACTCCATTATAAGCTCGCATGCAGTAGCAAAGATCAGATTGTTAATTAATCCTTAATTTGTTAATGAAAATATACAATCACCACAAAGAGGAAATAATATTGCAGCATTAGCAAGCAAACTATACCTGTGAGGTAAACGTAACTGTTGCTTTCAACATCAACAGTCTCGATACTAGCTAAAAAGGCCCGTGTTAGTGATCTAGAAAAACCATGAAGCAAGCTGCAACACGTCTGACGTCCAAAATCAAGGACGGAGGAAGGTTCTTTCATGCCCACAACTAAGTATCTAGACGCATCAAGGAGTTCAACGCAAAGGTACAGGGCCTCAAAATTTAGCCTAGCAGGACGAAGATTATCCTCAACATGATAATCATTTTCAGATGGATTTCCAATCAAAAGGCCTAAAGTCTCCATCAAATGAGGAAAGAACTTTTCAAACACTCTATTACAGAAAGAAGCTGAAGACTTTGCAGAAACAGATAGAAGGAGACCGATTGCATGAAGTCTTTGTTTTCTTTGCAAAGGAATATCATTGACATCCTTATGTTGGGTAAATGAGTTTATAAATGTGTTTATTTCTTCATCGCTAAGAATAAAATTCAAAAGAGAGCCACCATTTTGCCTGGTCAGCTCCTGCAAAAGTAAGACGGCTTCATCCATTATATCTGTCCCCTTTAAACCCAAAACACCTGCTGATTCTGACTCCAAAGAGAGAGCAGACTGTGGTGAGGTATACAAGATATCTTTCAAGGTAAACCAAAGAACTTCAGCATGTCTACTCATCCTATCTGACCCATATTTCAAGGTGCAGTAGCTTAGATACTTTAAGGATTCAACCTGTAGAGGGAATAGGTCAAAATTATAAGCAGACTGAAAGTAGAAACTTAAACTCGAAGCAAAAGTCCAAACATATTCAGTTTTCAATCATCACAAACCTTTGCTGATGGTAGAGAAGAAGATAATTTATCAAGAAGTAACGGGATCGCAAACGGCTCAAAAAGAGGTGAAGAAGCAAATGCCAGCTGGAAGATAAAACCAAGTTATAACCTGAGAAGATTAATCATTCCAAGAAGAAACTTACCTAACAATATCTACATTGTGGAAGGAAAATAAAAGGACCATTCAAAAATATGCTTCAATTGTTGGTGAATGGATCCAGACTAATAAATGGGCTGACAACAGTTCAAATCATTAGGAAACAACAAATGAATCATGCAAAAGCATTTAAAGAATGCATTTGCCAAAGCATGCATACTCCGTACCATTAATGCCCTCGATAGCTCATCTCTGCTGACAATAACATCTTCACCTGTTGGCTGGATAATGGTTAAACATAATTGAAATGAAAAGAATCAGAAAGAGTCCAACCCAAGGATAGGTATACTGACACCAGATTTTGTTTTCATGGCTTTACTGAAACATCAGAATTTAACTACGGAAATTATGGGCAAGCCTCCTCTAAATGAAAGACAGAGACACCAGACAAATTCATAGGCATTATAGGAAAATAGCTTGAGCCCGCATATCTCATGTGCTTAATTTTTATTAAATGCATGAATCTATAAAACTTTGTATGCATATCTTACACAAACTTAAAAGATATAACTGAAGGGGATGAGAGAGCATGTATATCACAATGTATTGTTGGATGGACTTGCCTCAAGCTCTCAAGGAAGTGTGAAAAGATTTTTCTTAACTTTATTTTCAAACTTGAAATCAAGCTATAAAGCTTTACCATTTAGGTACTAAACAAACCTAACAGGAAGAAAGCCTTGTCCAAACAATCTGAACACAAGTATATTAATACAGTATCCATTTCATATGTTTTGTCAAAACATATGCTATATCCATTTGGATAACACTTACCATTGGGCCTATTCTATGTATATTCCTATATTTTACTAATCCAATCATACTTGTCAAAAGCTGGTTTCAAGGAAAGCTAAAATTTAGCTATGATACATAAGATACAGTGACAGGTGACCACATACACTAGAAAGATGAGCTTACATGAGTAAAATAGATAGGGAAGTAGCTGCCTAAAACATCAAACAGATCTGCAGCATAATTTGCAAATGGACCAGCCGGATCAGGAAACAACTGTGCAGCAACTTCTATGATATGAAACGCATGCATCAAGCATTGAGGATCCTTTTCTCCATCAATAGCTTCACAGATCATATATAGTAGTTCACCACCCTAACAAAGGGGACAAAATGTAACATTTTAAACAAATTTCTTAAATATAAACCACTATTCAAAAGGAATAACTTGAAAGGGATGAGAAGATAAATATTGATAATACCAGTGCCTGAGCTGCAAAAGGGTACTGGTCCATTAGGCATTCGAGAAGTTCAAAGCAGAGCTGCAGGAAGATTGATGTTAATACTTATACACGAAACAGTAAATATTTGGTTAATACTCGTGAAACTAGTCTAGCTAACCTGTCGATCTGATAGTGTCACATAAGTAGTCACCATAATTTCAGTTACATTAGGATTGTGATACTTTACCTTCCTGTCATGTTGTCCCAAGGACTGCACCTGCAGATTCATCATGTAGCACTGTGCAACAGCCTTCGCTTCATCCTCAGTTATCACTCCAACACTACTTTTCCTCCTCATCAATGCCAAGCAACCAATAAGTGCACCATGCAAGGCTTTCCAATCTGCCTGAGAATAACATAAAGTCAAGAAACAGCCAGAGGACCACTCTTTCCTATTTAGCAAAATAATTGTACACTTGACATCCCCAAAAGTTTGAAACTTCCGCTAAGCGGTCATCTCATTAGGTCTTACAGGAACCACAGCTTTAACCTACCGAACTGAAGCTGAAAACGATAAGAATTATCTTATACAGCCTTGATTTCAAATACTCCAAACCATTTCACGTAAGGGAGTTTTCGAAGTGACCTAAATCAATAATCTCTGTGTAAAGTGAAGCAGTGTCGTTTAAAGCTAGGACACAAAGAATGGTAAAAGGAATTTTACTTTCATACACCTCCAGATGCGTTAACTTGTTTGACGCTTAGCTTACCAGTCTTTCTGTAAAGAACCCTATCAAGCTACTTATTGCAGCACGGCTTAAAGGCTTCATTGTTAATTGCACCAACAATTCTCCCAATAGAAGAATACCTAAACAGAATAGAACACAAAAAGTTTAGTACATGCAAGAAATTGCAGATCACGAAACTAATGAGAATAAAAGCTCTGGCAGACACAGATAAAATGTTTCTATTTTCTATCATGCTGAAGGACAGATATCTGAAAATTAGATAATGAAGTTAAACAGAAAATGTTACTCAATAATTATAAATGACATGACTAGATCACCAAAGGGTATCGAGGACAGATAAAGAAAAGTAACATGGGCAACAATTGGCAAATTGTCCGTGAGTTGGAATGCTGCAATCTTTATTAAAGATGAAGCCTTTATCTCAAATGCTAAAGCTTGAAATCTTCGTTTGAGAAAAAACAGTTAGAGTACCTCTGGCCCGGATGATGCTATCCGTAGTTGTCAGATACAAGTCCATCTCCCTAACCTACAAAGGAAATGCTCAAATACAAGAACGAAAATACAAATAATGAAAAACTTATAATACTAATACTTACTAATGCTTCCAAAGTTAACAAGTCATTCTTCAAAAGAGTAGCAATTGCTTGAACACTGGCAGACTGAAAACAAAACCCACATCAGTAAACTTCAAGAAAAACAAAATCTTTCAGGATAAACTTGCAGTTCCAAGAAAACAAATTTGATTCCCCAACAAAAGCTACCAAACAGTAGGGGAAAAAAATAAAACCCGGAAGGATTAATCTGTAGAACAGATGCAAGATAAAGAGACCTTCAATTATTTTGTTCGGTTGTTGAAAGAATGAAAGAAAAATTGAGAATTTTGGACAAAATGCTTGGAGTATAATAATAACAAATAGGGTAATTGAGAAGTGAAAAAAAATGGACCTGCTCAGTAGAACTAGTTGAATTAACGTACACCTCAATGTGCTTCACGTACTGTGAAGAATCAGCCATTTAACGATTGAGCAAGAAAAGGAAAAGAGATGCTGCAGTTGGTTATGAGAGTGACAGGACCGGAGGGAAGGGAGGTGATCGGAAAGATTGGAGAATGTTTTCAAGTAGTTCTGGGTTTTACACCGTGGCGACAGCAGGGTTTTATTACGGGTTAATTGCAAAAACGCCCCTATACTTTTAGACAATTGTAAATTGAGTATCTAAAATTTTAATTTTGGCTACAAAGTACTCAAATTGAATTCATTCAAAAAATTAACGGTTGAGCCTAATTTTTATATTTGATTATCAAAATTAAAAGTTTATCAATCATTATTTTCTATTTTAGCGAAACCATAACAGTATTTGATTATTAAAATTAAAGTTTACATACTTACTTGACAATTAACTAAAAACACATAAGTGTTTATTAAATTAATCGTAAATGGGGGAAAATTCATCCAATATATATATATATATATAGTCCTTAAAGTTTAAGTATTGAATATATTCTTTAAATTTTATTTTTTACCATAACCGTATACCCACATCTCCTTAGCTCTTTCGACACTCGATGCAAAAATTTTAAAACGAAACTCTATCCAAGAGCACCATAAGACAATCGAATAAGATTATTTTACTGTGAAACACTTAATTTTTGTCGAAAAATCTAAACGATAGAATAAATATTATAAGTTATTATCTCTCTAAATTGCTCAGTACAATTCTGTATCTTTTTCATGTTCTATAAATATATGGCACAATGTTTCACATGTCTTTAGAAGGCTGAATCTGTGTGCTGTCACTTTTTTTTTTTTTCAAAATTTAGGTCTGGAAAAAAAATTTTCATAAAATTACTCAAAACAATTTAAGATGTTTCTCATTACATAAAAATACATTGCACAAGGTTTGATTTGTCCGTTGAAGCCTGAATTCGTGTGCTAATTATTATTTCTTACAAAATTATGGTCTGAAAATAGTTATATTTGAAATTGCTAAAAACGATTCCGTATGTTTTTCATGTTGTATAGATACATTGGACAAAGTTTCACTTTTCTATTAAAGCCCGAACTCGTGTACTAATCATCATGTTTTTTAAAAAAAATTGGGCCAAAAAATAGTTCTCCATAAAATTACTAAAAATGATTCTGTATGTTTCTCATGTTTTAAAAATACTCGCACAAAGTTTCACTTGTCCTTTGAAGGCCGGATCTCTAAGTTAATCATTACGTTTTTTACAAAATTTATGTCCGCAAAACAATTCTCTATAAAATTTCTCAAATGATTCACTATGTTTCTCATATTGTAAAGATACATGGCACAGCGTTTTACTTGCCTGTTGAAGCCCGAATTCGTGTGCTAAAGTTTTACTTATCCTTTGAAAGCCGAATCTGTGAGTTAATCATTACGTTTTTTACAAAATTTATGTCCGCAAAATTATTCTCTATAAAATTGCTCAAAATGATTCCCCATGTTTCTCATGTTGTAAAGATAAATCCCCACAACGTTTCTCTTGCGTGTTGAAGCCCGAATTATGTCTAAATCATCACATTTTTGAAAATTTTTCGTTATGAAAAATAGACCTCCTTAAAATTGCTCAAAATGATTCTATATGTTTTTCATGTTGTATAGATACATCAGAACAATATTTCACTTGTTTGTAGAAGGCCGAATTCGTGTGCTAATTATCACTTTTTTTAAAAAAAAATTGGATCCGAAAAAAGTTTCTCATAAAACTGTTCTAAACGATTCTTTATATTTCTCATTGCGTAAAGATACATCGCGTTAGGTTTGACTTGCCCATTGAAACCCGAATTCATGTGCCAATTATCACGTTTCTTACAAAATTAAGGTTCGAAAATAGATATCCTTAAAGTTGTTCAAAATGATTTCGTATCTTCGTCATGTTGCAAAGATACATCGCATAAAGTTTCCCTTAAAGCCCAAATTTGTGAGCTAATCATCACGTTTTTTTACAAAATTAAGGTTCGAAAAAAGTTCTCCACAAAATTGCTTAAAACGATTCCGAATATTTTTCAGGTTGTATAAATACACAAGACAAAATTTCATATTCCCATTTAAGTCCGAATCGAGTGTCAATCATCACGTTTTTTACAAAATTTAGAATCGAAAAATAGTCTTCCCAAAAATTACTCAAAATGATTTTGTATATTTTTCATGTTGTATATATACACCATTCAAAGTTTCACATTCCCATTAAAGTCCGAATTCGTGTGCTAATCATCATATTTTTTACAAAATTTAGGTCCGAAAAATGACTCAAAACGATTTTGTATCTTTTTCATATTATATAAATACACCAGACAAAGTTTCACATTCCCATTAAGGCACAAATTCGTGTGTTAATCATCACGTTTTTTACAAAATTTAGGTCCCAAAAAAAGTTCGCCCTAACATTGTTTAAAAGGATTCTGAATGTTTTTCATTTTGTACAAATACAGCAGACAATGTTTCACATTCACATTAAAGTCCGAATTCGTGTGTTAATAATCAAGAATTTTACAAAATTAATGTCCGAAAAATAGTCTCCCGAAAAATAGATCAAAACAATTTTGTATCTTTTTCATGCTATATAAATACACCAGTAGAAGTTTCACATTTCCATTAAAGTTTGAATTCTTGTTCTAATCATCACGTTTCTTACAAAAGTTAGGTCCGAAAAATAGTCCTCCGAAAAATTACTAAAAATGATTTTATATCTTTTCATGCTATATAAACACACCAGACAAAGTATCACATTCCCATTAGTGCCCGAATTCGTGTGCTAATCATCAGGTTTTTTACAAAATTTAGGTCCAAAAAAAAGTTCTTCACAAAATTGCTTAAAACGATTTTGAATATTTTTCATGTTGTTTAAATACAACCGAAAAAGTTTCACCTTCCCATTAAAGTCCGAATTTGTGTGCTATTCATCACGTTTTTTATAAAATTTAGATCCGAAAAATAGTCCTCCGAAAATGATTCAAAACGATTTTGTATCTTCTTCATGTTGTATAAATACACAAGACAAAGTTTCACAATCCCATTAAAGTCAGAATTCGTGTGTTAATCATCACGTCTTTTACAAAATTTAGGTCCAGAAAATAGTTCTCTGAAAAATGATTCAAAATGATTTTATATCTTTTCATGTTATATAAATACACCATAAAAAGTATTGTATTCGCATTAATGCCCAAATTCGTGTGCTAATCATCACGTTTTTTACAAAATTTAGATCCGAGGAAAAGTTTTCCACAAAATTGCTTAAAACGATGCTGAATGTTTTTCATGTTGTGTAAATATACCAGAAAAAGTTTCACAATCCCATTAAAGTCTGAATTTGTGTGCTAGTGATCACGTTTTTTACAAATTTTAGTTCCGAAAATAGTCCTCCGAAAAATGACTCAAAACAATTTTGTATCTTCTTAATGTTGTATAACTACACGAGACAATGTTTTACATTCCCATAATGGCCCGAATCTCGTGTGCTAATCATCATGTTTTTTACAATTTTCGGTCCGAAAAATATTCCTTCGAAAAATGACTCAAAATGATTTTGTATCTTTTTCATATTGTATAAATACATCAGACAAAGTTTCTCTTTGCCATTAAGTCCGAATTCGTGTGCTAATCATCATGTTTTTTACAAGATTTAGATCCCAAAAATAGTCCTCCGAAAAATGACTCAAAACGATTTTGCATCATATTCATGTTATATAAACACACCAGGCACAGTTTCACATTCCCATAAAGGCTCGAATTCGTATGCTAATCATCACGATTTTTACAAAATTTTGGTCCCAAAAAAATTTTTTCACAAAATTGCTTAAAACGATTATGAATGTTTTTCACGTTGTATAATACACCAGACAAAGTTTCACATTCTCATTAAAGTCTTAATTCGTGTGCTAATAATCATGACGTTTTTACAAAATTTAGGTCTGAAAAACTGTCCTCCGAAAAAGGACTAAAAACAATTTTGTATCTTTTTCATGTTATATAAATGCACCAGACAAAGTTTCACATTCCCATTAAGGTATGAATTCGTGTACTAATTATCACATTTTTTACCAAATTTAGGTCCCAAAAAAAGGTCTCCATAAAATTGATTAAAACGATTCTGAATGTTTTTCATGTTGTATAAATACACCAGTCAAAGTTTCACATTCCCATTAAAGTCCGAATTTGTGTGCTTATCATCATGTTTTTTAAAAGATTTAGATCCGAAAAATTGTCCTCCAAAAAATGGATCAAAACGATTTTGTATCTTTTTCATGTTGTATAAATACACAAGACAATATTTCACATTCCCATTAAAGTCCGAATTTGTGTGCTAATCATCACGTTTTTTACAAAATTTTGGTCTGAAAAATAGTCCTCCGAAAAATAACTCAAAACGATTTTATATCTTTTCATGTTGTATAAATACACCAAACAAATTATCACATTCCCATTAATGCCCGAATTCGTGTGCTAATCATCATGTTTTTTACAAAATTTAAGTTCGAGAAAAAGTTCTCCACAAAATTGCTTAAAACGATGCTGAATGTTTTTCATATTGTGTAAATACACAAGAAAAACTTTCACATTCCCATTAAAGTTCGAATTCGTGTGCTAATCATTACGTTTTTTATAAAATTTGAGTCCAAAAAATGACTCAAAACGATTTTGTATCCTTTTCATGTTATATAAACACATCAAACAAAGTTTCACATTCCCATTAAATCCTGAATTCATGTGCTAATCATCACATCTTTTACATAATTTGAGTCTGAAAAATAGTTCTCCATAAAATTGTTCAAAATGACTCGGTATGTTTTTCATGTTTTATAGATACGTCACGCAAAGGATCACTTCTCCTTTGAAGGCGTAATCTGTGAGTAAATCACTACGTTTATTACAAAATTTATGTCCGAAAAATAGTTCTCTATAAAATTGCTCAAAGTGATTCACTATGTTTCTGCTGTTATAATGATACGTCACACAACATTTCACTTACTTGTTGAAGCCCGAATTCGTGTGCTAATAATCATCACCTTTTTTAATAAATTTTAGTCCGAAAAATATTGCTCCGTAAAATTGCTCAGAATAATTCTGTATATTTTTTATGTCGTATAGATAGATGGCACAATATTTCACATGTCTCAAAAATGCCAAATCTGTGTGCTAATTATCACTTTTTCTCAAAATTTAGGTTCGAAAAAAGTTTTTCATAAAATTGCTCAAAACGATTCAATATGTTTCTCACTATGTAAAGATACATTATACAAGATTTGACTTGCCCGTTGAAGCCCGAATTCGTGTGCTAATCATTATGTTTTCTTAAAACTTTTGGTCCAAAAAATAGCTCTCCAAAAAATTGTTCAAAGTAATTCTATATGTTTCTCATTTTTTTAAAATAATGGCACAAAGTTTCACTTGTCCTTTGAAGGCCGAATCTGTGAGTCAATCATTACGTTTTTTTATAAAATCTATATCCAAAAAACAATTCTCTATAAAATTGCTCAAAATGATTCCCTATGTTTCTCATTTTGTAAACATACATCCCGACAACGTTTCACTTGCATGTTGAAACCCGAATTCGTGTGTAAATCATCGTATTTTTGAAAAAAATTCGTTATGAAAAATAGACCTCCATAAAATTGCTCAAAACGACTCTGTATATTTTTCATATTATATAGATACATAGGAACAATGTTTCACTTGTCTGTAAAATGCCGAATTCGTGTACTAATTATCACGGTTTTTTCAAAATTTAGATTCGAAAAAAGTCTCATAAAATTGTTCAAAACGATTCTGTATGTTTCTCATTGCATAAATATGCATCGCACAAGGTTTGACTTGCCTATTGAAGCCTGAATCATGTGCTAATTATCACATTTCTCATAAAATTTAAATCCGAAAAATAGTCCTCCGTAAAATTGCTCAAAAGGATTATCTATGGTTTTCATTTTGTAAAGATACATCGCATAATTTTTCACTTTTCCGTTAAAGCCCGAATCCGTGTGCTATAATCATCACGTTTTTTATAAAATTTAGGTCCGAAAAAAAGTTCTCCACAAAATTGCTTAAAATGATTTGAATGTTTTTTCATGTGGTATAAATACACCAGATAAAATTTCACATTCCCATTAAAGCCCAAATTCGTGTACTAATCATCACATTTTTTTAAAAATTTATGTCCGAAAAATAATTCTCCATAAAATTGCTCAAAATGACTCAGTTTGTTTTACATGTTTTAAAGATATATCGCACAAAGTTTCACTTGTCCTTTGAAGACAAAATCTTTGAGTTAATCATTACATCTTTCTCATATTGTAAAGATATACCGTACAACGTTTCACTTGCCTATTGAAACACGAATTTTTAAAAGAATTGAGACCCGAAAAATATTTCTCATGCCTTAATTCTAAAATAAATACATGTGATGTACAATTTTGGGAGGAAAGAAAGCATGTTTTATTTTCCGTTAAACCAAGTGTCAAATGTGCATGTAGGGCTGTAAACAGAGCGGGTCTTATGTTGGAAACCGCAGGCAAAAACAAAATAAAATAAAACTACGGAAATCCACCAACAGGATCTACACATACTAGAAAAATCGATTGGATAGAAATTACCTCAATGTTTTGATTGTTCGATGTGGAGGCGCTGCAGTTTACGCTTCGCCCTCTACTGGTATCCACGCGACGAACTCCTCTGAAAGCGATCGGGATGCTAGCCCCTTCTATGTTCTGAAAACTATTCAGAACTAATCCTGACTATCTGGAAATTTGGTCGTGTTTCGGAGAGAGGAGGCAAGATACTATATCGCCGTTCTAGGGTTTAGGGTTTTGTATTTCTTTTTATCAGATAAAAGACGGCCGCCAAGAAAAGGTTAACATAACCTTTAATAACTGTCAATTTCAAAACCCTAACTTTCATCTAATGACTGTTTAATCTCGTCTGTCTATTCCTATAATCATCCAATGAAATGAAATTAATTACTTAATATTACTCATCCAACCGTTGGATGAGTAATAGGAATAGACGAATGAGATTAAACAGTCATTAGATGACAGTTAGGGTTTTGATATTGACAGCTATAAAAGGTTATCTTAACCTTTTCTTGGCAGCCGTCTTTTATCTGATAAAAAGAAATACAAAACCCTAAACCCTAGAACGGCGATATAGTATCTTGCCTCCTCTCTCCGAAACACGACCAAATTACCAAATAGTCAGGATTAGTTCTGAACAGTTTTCAGAACACAGAAGGGGCTAGCATCCCGATCGCTTGCAGAGGAGTTCGTCGCGTGGATACCAGTAGAGGGCGAAGCGTAAACTGCAGCGCCTCCACATCGAACAATCAAAACATTGAGCTAATTTCTAACCAATCGGTTTTTCTAGTATGTGCAGATCCTATTGGTGGATTTCCGTAGTTTTATTTTATTTTGTTTTTGCCTACGGTTTCCAACATCTTACCCGTACCCGTGCGGATCTATACCTGTTTTTAGCAGGTAAGGTTTAAGTTTTATACCCGCGGACCCATACCCGTATTTATTCTGTTATATGGGTCTGGACAGGATATGATGATGCCCAGACCCGTATTAATAAAATAATATATATTTATATTTATTATATTATTTATATATATTATATTAATATTTAATTTATAAGGTGGGTTTAGCGACCATAGAAAAAATGGATCGGATATTAATTTGATGCTGCTGACCTCGATGCGGGAAATGCCCCTTGATAGACCGGAAATGGCTTATGATTCGACTTGCCTTGAACCAACCCTCGTGCGCTAACGAAAACTTCCCCGCTAAAGAATTGCATCACACCTGCTACTTGGGTGGGCTTTGGGCTTATAGCCAATATGTGCCCATCATCAAGAAGGAGTTCGTACCGCTCCGTGGGCCTTATTAGTGGATCATAAAAATCCCCGACTTTAGAGAGTCATTCTTTGAGAGATCTTTTCTTTGCCTAAGAGAAGGCGACTTCTCCAGCAAGAACCAAAGCTAAGGTGCTATATTGACAGGGGAAGAAGAAAGGGGGTTTCTCAGAGTTGATAATGAAGAAGTATTTGCCAGGAAAAATGTCATGGTCGCCGCCATGTTTTCTCGAGCTCGCTCCTGGGCAGCCTGCAAAATGTAGCAATCTTCCACTCACTTTGATTGCTACATTTTGAAATCAAGATTATATTTATAATTTTAGAATTATACATTGTTATATATATTTTTGTTTAATAGGAAAAAAAATAGAAAAATGTCATACGGATGCGGATATACCCAGACCCTACCCTGGAGGGTCAGGTTTGGGTCCAAAAATTTTATACTTGGAGGGTATGGGTCTAAATTTGGATCCAAGTTTCACAATAACGGTATAGGTCTGGGTCTAGGGTACCCTAAGGGTGTGTACCCGTTTACAGTCCCATTACATCATGTGAAAAGCTCACGTTATTTTTTTATAAACAAAAGTCTACTGTATTACCCCTTACAAGTATGAGGATAAGAATTAAACCAAAAGTAAGATATCCATCCTTATGTGAAGAAATTACTCCCTTCCACTTCCACCATAATTGCATTTTATTCTTGAAGCAGGCATAACATGCTTACCCCATTCTGAAGAACAAAGAGTCAAGAAAGTAAAAACTATGCTAGGCTTCTCAAAATTTCACACCCCATAAATGTAATTACAACAATAATTTCACATTTGCAGGCAGGCAAGCATAAACAATGCCATTCACAAACTAGAAAGAAAGAAGGGGTCAAAAAGTTGCCTCATCGCAAGAAACCTCATCTAATCTGTCAAGAAATCCTTTATGATTACTCTTTGGCAGAAAAGACGACAAACTGAAAGAAATACCATCATCAATGGATGCTGCTTCAAACTTGGTCCACAGTTCTTTCTTCAAAGTGTTCTCCCCAGGATGCTTTCCCCTTTGAATAGTGCTATATGGTTCCTTCAATAGTGGAGTACATTCGACCATTACAGAGCTGGTATTTTGTCCTGCCAAAAAGAACATTCATTTCAAATTTACTCTCATTGTAACATACCTATCAAATAGAGACAGAGATAGAGAGAAAAGAACCTCTTCCTTGCTTGCAACCTATCATGGTAAATTGATCACCTTGAATATCACTTTCGTTTTCAGTCTGAAGAGTTTTTTCCTGTGGCAGGACAGAAGCTACTTTTGGCACGGGCTCATCTCTGTGGGCATTTGTCATGATTTTATCATCGGGGGGTTCCATCAAGATGCAAGTTTTAGGAGGTGACATCAACCAATTAGGTGATTCGTCCACCGTTTTCCTTCTATTGACATAGTTCTGACCAAGCTTTATTCCCAGGAAGTCTGGATATATCACAGATGTATGCTCCGAAATTTGACTGTTGGATGATTCAGAATCTTCGGTTCCTTCAGAAAACTTGATCCCAACAGGGAAAGGTGTTGATCTATACACAGCATGACCACCCTTCTGAGAAAACTCAGAAATGGGTTCAAGTAGTACACAGGACTTGGGAGGAGATACTTTCAAGCATGGGGTCATGACAAGCAAAGAGCTCTCCCTTGTTGAGTACTTCTCAGGAGAAATACACTTGCTTTCCAGATTACAATTAGAAACTTTACATGGAGTTGGCTTTACTGAAATATCCTCAAGTAAATTGTCATTTGACTCTCCTGCTATATCAAAAATAGTTGGTGGCTGGATGGATTTTCTGGATGTGACATGTTTGAATACTGACTTTGATTTTTCATTGTGTTCCAATGAGGGTTCCTTCGGTCTTGGGAGAGGTGTGAGCAAAAATAGTTGTCTACCACACTCAATATTGCAGTCAGCTCTCCAGGACACAAGTGGCGATGGGGAGATTAGGGAATCCATAGTAGTTTGTTCAGGGCTTTCAACATGGTTTACTGTCTTGTCAGTAGGGGCAATCTCACCGACTTCCATTGATTGTTCTGATAGACTCTCAGGCCCTGAAGTTAGGCCCGAGAGTGCTTTCTGGAGTCTAGGAATCCAGAGCTGCACCATTTAAAAGTAGGCATTTAAAACGTGTAACAAAATGGAAATCCACAAAAAGATGGACTACTTCAATGTATTTGAAGAATCAGATTCAGAATCAACCTTCAAAGAGCCATGCATTTGAGACAAGACATTTGAAAAAGAATCAACTTCCTTTGCTGATTTCCTGCTCATCACATTGAGTGCTTGTATGACAAGCTCATCGACCTGTAAATCAATATGTCACCGAAAAGGGTCATTGACAAAGAATGATACTGGGAAACATTTGTATAAGACAAATTCCGTAAGCCAGAAGCAAATTACAAATAAGCAGCAAACCGAAGTAACTGATTGCAACTATGGTTAGAATTAGACTTTCAAGCTCACAATAACGTAATAATTAGTTGATTAACAGTGTCCCCAGCCTCCAAAAGATAAACTTTTGACCACTTAACTAGGTTTATTTTTTCTTTTAACATAAAATTGCTAGCTATTCTTAGAGAAGAAAACTGAAAAACAATAGAGCTGAGGCAGTCCATTTAACATTTCTGTAACAGTTCCAGTTAAGCACATCCCCACATGGCTCTCCTCTTACATGTCCCTACAGATTAGGCATCAATTCATAATTGAATATCAATCTCTCTTCAGGGTAATTACTCTAACCACAGCAGAGAACCAGCTAGGAGATGATCTAATATTAGTTGGGATATAAAAGAAGCGATTCACTCCTCCCCGAACTGAGATAAAATTGCTTCCTTGATAACAACCATACGAAAACTTGGCGGTTGGAAAGAAACCACCAGCTTACACAATTACAGGAGCAACTGTCAATAACATATACTCTAATAAATTCAATAGTGATGGCATTAAACCTTACTAAGAATCATAAATTAGTATTAAATGTTCAGATATTCAGAAAGGCTCTAAACTTTTCATTGCATTATAACCAGAACAACAAAAAAAAAAGCATCATACTATATTAGGAGAATCAAGAAATGAATTGAAACCCTAGGTTCAACACATTCATGCCAAATCAAACGAAAACAACAATTAATCAACCAAAACTAAAATAAGAACTCAAACAAAACAAAATTTGACTGATAAGATACCTCACCTGATGAAAGGTAGAGGAAAGATCAGAATGAATGAGGAGGAGGCGATCCGGTGCTCCATTTTGATCTCCGCCTTGTGCCGATTGTTCTTCTTCTTTATATGCTTTAGAAATTTTCGTAACGGTGGATTTAGATGATAATTTGACGCCATTAGAGACATCTCTGAGCGGTTTCCGAGCAGTAGATTTCGATTTTGGCTTTGTTTTGATGATATTCTCTTTATTATTCTTCGGCATTTTGGATTTGAAGGGCTATTATTGTTTCTAAGGTAACGGTCTCTGTTACCTCTGTTTCTCCTTGATTTGAATTTTCCGCTACTGCCATATTTGGGCTCTGCTAGAACATGCTATGATCATTGGGCCCATGGGAGAAAATGTATAATACTATGAGTATGCGGGCCTCTGGCCCAAACCTTTATCTCTTGCTTTGGGTCACCAGCAAAAGGCCCAGTGGTAGCCCATTAAAATCGTCTAATACATACTCTAATTTATTTTTTAATATATTTTTGTTTTAATTATTTATTTTTTATTTTTAAATTTTTATTAATAAAACTATTATAAATGATATTTATTAGTTATTTTCTCTTAACATTTATCTTTTATTTTATAAGATTTTTGTAATAAAATTATTATAAATTATGTATATTAATAGAAGGTGTATTAGATAATTTCGACCGGCATTAAAGTTCTCTTGTTTTCTTTTCCTTTTATTTAAAATTAAAGTTTAACGACAAAAGATAACGCATTTCTTTAATATCATTTTTAATCGATTTCCCTAATTATGTTGCCGAAATTGTATCACTGTAATGCATTTTTTTTACACTATTTTAATAAATTTTTGAATTATATTTATTGTTTTTATTATTAAAAGATTTTGTAATTATTAATAAAAGTATACGACAAGATGAGTGTATTGGAAGATGTATTAAATAGTTGTTTATCCTCCATGCTAATTGTATTCTTCAAAAAAGCCATGAATAATTGTGGTTTAGATAACACTTTGAGAAGCATTTGTCTGAATCCATAAGAAGCTCAATTCAAGTGAAGCTCATCCTCTGAACCTAGACACAATCTGGAGCTAAGTTAAGCTTGCCATCTTATTTCAAGCTTTCCATGTATACATATGAATCCCCTTCTTGTCTTCTCATTATCTGATGATCAACAATTTTACATCAAGAAAAAAGGGGAAGAAAGAATTTCAGAGTCATGCCTCAGAATTTCTTCAAAGAAATTGAAATTCCTCAACAGAAACATTACAAAGGAATAATTTTTCCCAAAGTCCTATCTCCAAATCCAAATGGGTTGCAAGTTTCTGCTACTTTTTCAGTCTTGATTGAAGCTATAAAGGAACACAAGCCGTGGCTGGAATCGATTTTACATCAATCTGGGGCTCTTCTTTTCAGAGGATTTCCTATTGTTTCTGCTTCAGATTTCAATGATGTTGTTGAAGCTTTTGGCTTTGATGAATTGCCTTACGTTGGTGGTGCTGCTCCTCGGACTAACGTTGTTGGTCGAGTCTTCACGGCTAATGAATCCCCTCCTGATCAAAAAATCCCTTTTCATCATGAGATGGCTCAGGTAGTTTTCTCATCAGTTTTTGCCCCACTAATTCTGTCAATTTGTTTAAATACTTTGCATATATTTGTTCAAAATTCAAATTGGCTTCATAAAGGTTCAATCAGCTAAGCTTATTGAATATCAATGGTGAAGTTTGAAATAATTTGAGCCCAATTTCTGTGGTGATTTTTGGCTATTGTCTTTTGCATTACTCTGAATAATTTGAGCTTGTTCTTATCTCCTCTTTTTCAATTATATATGCTGATATGGTTTAAATGCTTTTCCTTTGCTATTGCAACTATTTCCAGGGATTTATTTTGGTTTATCTTTTCATTCCTAAGTTAAAATCCACAATCTTGAGTCATTTTGGACTATGATTTCTTGCTTAGGTTCCAGAGTATCCAGCCAAATTGTTCTTCTTTTGTGAAATAGAACCTGGAAGTGGAGGAGAAACTCCTATAGTTCTTAGTCACATTGTATATGAAAGAATGAAAGAAAAACATCCTGAATTTGTCGAAAAACTAGAAAAGCATGGATTGATTTATGTACGCATATTAGGAGAAGAAGATGATCCTTCATCTCCAATTGGCCGTGGATGGAAATCAACATTCTTGACCAAAGACAAGAATGTTGCCGAAGAAAGGTATTTCCTCTCCCCTTGTTGACATCTTCTGTGCATTTTTGCTTCAAGATTCTAACAGCCTGATCAATTAACTACCTTGGATTTGGCAGAGCTGCTAAATTAGGCATGAAGTTGGAGTGGAAGGAAGATGGAGTAAAGACGATTATGGGACCTATCCCGGCAATTAAGTTTGATCAAACAAGAGAACGCAAGATTTGGTTCAATAGTATGGTAGCTGCATATACTGGCTGGAAAGATTCAAGAAATGATCCTATAAATGCAGTGACTTATGGCGATGGAAGTCCTCTGCCTGCTGATGATGTTTTCGACTGCCTCAGAATCTTGGAAGAGGAAAGTGTTGCTATTCCATGGCAGAAAGGGGATGTTTTACTAATTGATAACTTGGCTGTTCTTCACTCCAGAAGGCCATTTGATCCCCCTCGCCGTATATTGGCTTCTTTGTGCAAGTGAAAACTGCATATATATGTTTTGTTTTCGTGGAGTTTTCAGATGTCTATTTTGTACAATTTAAGCAGTGTTCTTCTGCTGCAACTCAACCAACATGTATACAGATAATAAGATGAGGTTTCGTGTAACTTTTGACATCAGAGACTGCTATTCTCATGTTAGAAAGTGTATTAGAATATGTAAACGAAGAAATTGTATAATTTTGACACAAGACTACCATTTTCATGTTAGAAAATGAATTAGAAGATGTATTAAGGGATTCTCGGTGAATAAACTTTCCTATATAAGCAAATTTGAAGCCTTGAAAGCATGGCAGCAGAGGAAAAAGTGTTGCGTCGATCTTCAATTTCTCATTTACATATATTACACGAAAATTGTCCTTCAAAGGCAAGTTACAAAAGAATATAACTCCAGAATGGATCATAGCCAAAAGTGGGAAACAAAAATAAGATGGTCTAATCAGAAAGATAACCTGTACTGCTATACAAGAAAAAAACAATTTTAAGTTCGCTTTAAGGGAGGAACTGCCTTTTTCCTATCTTCCTTGCACAAGTCCACTGAATACTTGGCTGTTTCCAGCAAGTGTTGCTTCCCACTCCACAGAGGACAAATGAATCTGTGAGAGTGAAATCACAATTTGCTTCATGTCTGGCCTTAGGATTGGATCGTCATCGACACATTGCTTTGCCAGCGTAGCCATCTACAGAATACAAAATGGCAAGAAATAGTGAGGTCAGTTATAATGGTTGGCAAACGTATGCCTAAACACCCCCCGGCCCCCCCCCCCCCAAAACCCGAATGGCAGGAAAAGGAAACAAGACAGAACTTTTGAAGTTGAGAGTATCATCTAGTTTTCTCTAATTACCTTGTAAAGACAGTCGTGTGGATACAAATCCATCAAATTAGGATCAACGTGTTCTTTCAAACTTGTCATACTCATGGAGTCAGGCGAGTTCCTCAGAGCAGTCAGCATCTGTCATTTTACGAGTATTAGAGGACAGAAAAGTTCTTAGATTACCCATCTACTTGAGTTGATCATTTCTAGGACCGATTTATTTGAGAATTGATTAACAGAAACCCCGGAACTTACAATGGATGCCAAAGACCGTCTATCAGCACTTTTGGCTGCAACCCCTTCAGTTCGCGTGATGGCTTCCTTCCCAGATATCATCTCGAAAAGTACAACCCCAAATGCATATACATCACTCTTATTCGTTGCCATACCATCCCTCAGATATCTACAGAATTGTGAGAAGTAATAAAACATCAGAAGAAACACGGTAGTATCACTTTTGAAGTGCATAAGTAATCTTGGACATGCACTTACTCAGGAGCCAGATAACCAAATGTTCCTACAACTGTTGTTGCTGATGCTTCTCCATCATTTGTTCTCCCAACAAGTTTCGCTAAGCCAAAATCCGAAATCTAAAACTCAAGAAAGTCAAGAAATCAGATTCCTCAACAGAAGACAGATGTCGAATGAAAAAAATGACAATAGAAAATAACGATACCTTTGCTCTAAAAGCACTATCAAGAAGAATGTTGCTTGTCTTAATATCTCGATGCACGTAATGAGGTTTTGTATGCTCATGTATATACTCTAAACCTCTAGCAGCATCAACTGCAATCTGAACCCTCATAATCCAAGAAAGAGATGTATGACCTGTCCAGATAACGGAGAATTTAAAATCTCAAGTAAATAAAAGAAGAAATGAAAAAGTTGCATCAAAAGAGAGAAAAAGGTTTATGAAATCTCACCCTTGGTCTGAGGATCATGCAAATGACTTCTTAAAGAACCCTTTTGGGCGTACTCATAAATTAGGAAAAGTTCATCATCACTGGCGGCATAACCAATCAATTCTACCTTGATAAAACAGAAACCGCAAACGAGTCAACATCATTTAAGTGATGGAAGAAATAACTTGGGAAAATATCAAACAGCATAAGGTGCCACATGAAGCATTACCAGATTTGTATGATGAACCTTGCAAAGAACCTTCATCTCAGCCATAAATTCTTTTGTTTTTGTGGCCGTCATTTTTTTTATCGCAACTTCCTGAAATTTTATATGCAAGGAATGCTGAAATGAGGAAAAATTTCCCCGCTTAGATACATTAATACATTAGTGGCATTATGGAGAGACAAACCTGCTCACGAAGAATGCCGTAATACACTGACCCATATCTCCCATGGCCAAGAAGATTAGAATCAGAGAAACCATCAGTAGACGATAGAATTTCTTCGTATGTGAATATTACAGGTTTTTCCATGTCAAACACATCAGCCCCAATAACTGCAAGTAACCAAGAATGCTATATTGGGTACGTAAAGACTCCTAGATTTTATTGCTTAAAAATCCTCATCCAGAAAATAAACTGTAAAGAAACTTGTCAAATGAAGAAATCAAGACCAAACCTCTTGGAATATTCATATGACGGTCGCTAGTTTCTCCAATGGGTTGCTTAAGTTCCCCTGATTTGCAACAGGTATACCTCCCCGAACCGCAACAGAAACTTGTATTTCGAAGAATATGAAACTTATGAGAAATCTTTTCATCAGAATCTTTTGTATCACTTCGTAGACCTTTACTGAAACATTTCGATGACCTCAAGGAAATAAAAAGGATTACGACTACGATGATAAGACCCAGGCCAACTGCCAAACTTCCAAAAATCCACCAAAATGGGACACGAGACTTATGATTCACGGGTATTCCTGCCAAACAGAACACAAAATGGAAGGAAATCCAAATAAACAGTTACTTTTTCCAGGATTTCAGAGTCAGCACTGTAAGAAAATAAAGAAAAAAAACAGATACAATTCCTTTTTCCTCTTAAGGAAATTGTATAAAAGCAAAGGCATTTGTAACAGAAGTAGGATTAGAAATTGCAACAAGAATTTAGATAACCATTTATCCCGAATTTACATGGAGAAAGGATACAACATAATGTGCCATAACGTGGAGACAAAGCATCTTTAGAGACAACTTCGAAAAGTTTGGCAAAGATTATCATATAACCTTCCTTACCAGTAACATCAGCATCAGAGGGTGCATGAGCAGGAGGTGGAGTAGTGTCATTTTTTATCGTGTAAGGTTCACCAGGAACTAGAAGAGAAAAGAAATAATTGAATCAGACACTTTCTGCCAATAAAAAGAAAAATTCTTCCTGTGAAATAACAAAAGGTATATATATGAACAAAGCCATAGATGTGAAACTGCTAGAAACATAATATTCATAAAACAAAAGTTCAGCCAAATAGCTATAGCAACAAGCATTTTCCAAATGATCACTCTTTATTAAGACAAAGAACACAAAATGACAAATTGAATTATATAAGCACTTTTAACAAAATAACTACCATAACTACAAGCCAATGTCTTAACAAGGATTTGTTCAGGAATCAAGCAATTCTACGAGCATCATCTTCTTGTTAAGAAATTATTCTCCAGCTCATGCATAGAAGTCACTCTTTCTCCACCAATTGCTAAAAGGATACAATTCAAAAGGACTTGTACACAAATGAACTGTTTAAGGAAACTTCAACTAATCTTTATATCATATGTGCACTTTCCTAGACAAATTCTCCACCACATTATAAGCAAGAACACACCAGAAGAACCCTTATTTAATGATGCTATGGGAAAACACAAGCAATTCCTTAAAGAGACCTAGACAGATAACTACAGTATATGATGACTAAACTCAACTACAGTTCACGAGCTTGCGCCAATTTAATTGGCAAACTATTAACAGCCTTCAGGTAGAAGCATTAAGGGGAAGTAAAAACTTCAAACCACTTAGACATGTTTTCCCAAAAAGACAATCCCTATAGCCACTGCAAGCTCAATAAGTCCTTCCCCACCAGAAATAACAATTACCAGTCATTCAAGACCAATAGATTAAACAATACCAAAAACCAAAAGCTCAACAGTAAAAGTGTGAACAAAAAAAGTAGGAAGAAAAAAGAAAAGAACAACATACCTGAATTTAAAGGTATAAAGTAGAGTTCCCCAACTGTGACATTGTCAGGATTATTAAGACTATTAGCATTCACAATACTATCCATACTAACCCCAAACCTGCTAGCCAAAGATTCAACACTATCCCCATCTCTCAATATATAACTCATCAAGTAATTCCACAGCCCACTGGAGCAACCACACATTAGCCTTAGTGAAACTACAGCTCCTTTCCTTGCCTCCCTAGTAAAATTGGAGGAGAAATAGGATAATCCATCATAAACCTCCATTACCATATTATAAACAGATCCATTGTTTTCCCTCACAGTAAATGTAGTATTGGTCAAGTATTTCTTTGAGACAGTAGAACAAGAACAGTTCTTTTTAATAAAGATGTAGTCTTTACCACTGCCTTCAATTGTTATGTCTTGAGGCAACACATCAAACATGCTCTGGATCACTGGAAGAGTCTGCTCACTATTGGGTTTGAAAGCTAAAAAAGAGGTACACAGTCGATTAGTATCCGTGCAATTAAGTGGAGTTGGATATGACAAGCACAGGATTCTTAAATCCAAAATGAATGAAAACACTAAAATGATCAAGATTCTTGGCTGTAGACAATTCATTGTCTCAAAAAGATTGAATCTTTTGACGAATTGATTATCAAGAAATTACGGGATCACTTCAATTTCAGGCTCAAAGACATGGATTTTAGTTTCCCTTTGGTTTGTGTAGACTCAACTGGTAGTTTTGAGTTGCTTGTAGTTGTGGTTGGAGCGCTTATTAGTGAAAGAGAAGAAGAGAAGAAGGGGAAGAAAGGAATTAGGGAGAGGGAGAACAGAGCATTTCTTGGTTTTGTTCTCTTTTTTTTTTTTTTTTTTGGCTAAAGAAAAGAGGGCCTGATTGACTGTTGACAGGTAACTGCTAAGACAGTAAAAAAAAGAAAAGGAGAAGGGGCACTGTCATCTTTCTGAAGGTATGGTAGGAGACACACAAATCACCCAGAGATTTTTAGTACATTCTATTTGTATGAGTAAACTGACATTGTTTTTCTCTCTACTACTTCTGCATTTCACCAAATAAGCTAAGATTTTTACAGCCTCTTAGTTATATCATTCCCAACTTATTGTGTAGCATTTCACCAAAAGACTAGATTTTTTTATTAATCTTTTTTAAGTCTTATTACATCCAAGAAAGAAAGAGTAGAAATGTATTTAATCACAATGAGCAAATATATTATGAATATTTGAGACGTTATGAATTATAATAACATTTCACATCTCAAATCCACGTATCTTCTTACAAATCAAGTATATCTTAAATAATGGGATTAGATAGAATCTCAAATTTTAAATTCACATCCCATCTAGAAATCAAACTTCATTCAAAATATCCTTAAATCAAGAAATCGAGTTCAAATTAATTACATCTCTCATCATTATCATAAGAAAATAAATGAACATCTTTTTTCTTGTTTTTTTGCCTTAAAAAAAGGTTTAGGTGGGCGGATTAGAAATTGCAATATAGGTGAAAGCATGTGGAGGAGGCAAGGCAATAATAGAGAAGGATTATTAAGGTGAGAAATGGAGGATTAGGGAGAGAGGGACCAAACAAATGAGCTGCCAGCCAAGCCAAGGGCAAGGGCAAACGCAAAGGAAAAAAGCTGGGTTAGTTTTGGGAAAAGGAAAGCGCAAGTTGCGAGCAGCAGAGAAGAGAGAGGAACTGGAAATGACAGTTGGGAATGGGACCCACTGTCTTTGGCGCCATACAGCAATTAATCGCCGATTAAATGGCAAGACTCTACAATCAACGCACAAATAAACGTTGACCAAAATGTCAACAACATAAGAAACCGACAAACGGCTCCCCCGCCTATATATATATATATATTTTTTTTTTTTTGCTTAAGAAAAATAAATTGTGCTAAAGAAGCTCTTTTTCCTTTTGAATTACACATTATAATTGATTTATTTAGCAAAAAAAATAATAAGGAATTACACATTATATTTTAAAAATTTTTATTTATGTTATGAAAATAATTAAATATGTGAATATTCCTAAGAGATAATTTCACATATTTTGAAAATATAAAATTCTGATAAGATAAATATTAAACATGATTAGATATCGTAAAGAATTACATGATTTTCTTTATATTTTATATCGATTAATTTATTGTACGATTATTTTCTAATCATGCACTATTTTTATTTTTTTATTTATAGTTTTTAAAATTTTCTAGTCATAAATTTTTTTCCTGAAATAGTTTACGGTTATTATTAATATAAAAATAGTTCATATCTATTTTTGAAAAAAATAATAAAATTTAAATTTTTAATTAAAATAAAAGATATAAATAATTTGTAGTTAAAAAGAGATAAAAGAAACATTCATAATTATAAAAAAAGTTAAAATAGTTTATGTTATTTATAACTAATTTTTCAGTGTGAATATAAGCAGTATTTTTAAGTTAATTAAAAGCATTCCTTATTATAATGTTTAATTTAGATAAATTTTTAATTTGAGAAATCTATTTACTTATATATTTTTTCTTTTAGGAGTATGTGATTTTTACTTTGTAAAAGGAAAAATTATTTTGTGAGAAGTGAAGTAAATTAAAAATCAAATTAAAAATTTAATCCAAATCTTAGAAAAGAAAAAAAAAAAGAATTTTACTGGGCCATTATAGAAAAAAGAGGACTGGACCGGGCCGTAATCAGTAGGATCGGGTGTACCGTACCATGTACCGCTTGACCCACCTCTGACCCATTAAAAGTATGGCTGTTTGTTTGACTATGTGGGCCCACTATGGAAGACAACTGTCAAATTATGTTGTCCAGCAGCAAGGTTCGGGTTCCATATTGATCAAGTTTGAGCCGATTTATTAAGTAAACGAGTCGAATTTGAGTGACTCGTCAAGTCTATCCAATAAGAATATATAATTTTTTTTAATTTTAATTATTATATTTAGTATTTTTTTTAAAAAATAAAACTCGAGTTTGAATTTTGTTGAAAATCCTACATCGACTAATTAAAGAAAATAATTATAACTTATAAAGACTTGGACAGTTCTCCCCTCTTGAGGTACCTTTTGGGGTGAGTTAGGTCAAAGCTCAAATTCTAACATGTATCAGAGCCAATTATTGAGTGACAAAAGGTGAGTTAGGCCCAAACCCAAATTCTAACATGGTATCAGAGCCAATATTGAGTGACAAAATTCCACGCACCAGATATCCATTCCTGGACGTGAGGGGATTTGTTTTTTACTGCAAATTCCTTCACCCTCCATTATATATATATATATATATATATTTAAATTACAAGTATTACTACACATAATTAAATGTCACTTCTTTTAATATTTATTTTTTATTATAAATTATATAAAAAAATGAAATAAATGATATAAACTGCACCAAAAGAAAAAATATAATTCGAATTCCAAAATATTCAATTTAATAAAATGTGTTTCGACCATTAAATTATTATATTATCAGTTTAAAAAGTTCAAATATATCAAAAATTTTGAATAACCAAAGAACATAAAGAATCTTTTGATTAAAGCATATGCAGATGATATGTCCAAATAGTGACAAAATAAAATTAAACAAAAAAAGATTAAAAATTTGAAGGCATCAAATGAGACAGCATCATGTTATAAACACCTTCATAACATTCCCTTTCTTTTCTTTTTTTCTTTTTTAATTTAAATAAAATAAATAAATAAATAAATAAATAAATAAATAAAAAGGGATGAGACAACAATGTGGGACCAATTACTTGCCTCTTTTGGATCCATGTGAGATCTGCTGGCCAACATATGTAATAGAGGCTTAACACCAAAACTGATTTTTTTTTTTTTAATTGACAATTAGTCAATTTTATATTGTAAATTAAATAATTTTGCTAAAAAGGAATAAAGTGACTAATTTACTTCTTGGATTAATTGTAGAAGTTCAATTTTATTCTTCTATTGATAAAAAAAATTTTTTAAATAATAACATATTTTTATTTTTAAAATAGACGTCATTTTACTTTTTTTTATTTTTTATTTTATATGTCTATTTTTTCGAGTTTCCTCTTTCCTTTCACCTCATCATCGTGGAATCATTTTTTCCTCACTTTTTTTTATTAATTTTTCTTATTATACCAACTACCAACTACGTCACTTTTCTGACCATACCCAACTACTACCAGTCCGCCACTGTGAACTCCACCTCCTCCTCTTATTGACACAGTTCCCATTTCCTTCTCATTCTCCTACCAACAATTCCCATTTCGTTCACCTACTCTTACACCTGCCAACAACTAGTGAAACCATATAGACAATAATATTACCAAGCTCGCTCCTCCTGACTCCCTACGACTTCGTCCCTCTTCTGCAACTCCTTCATCGACAAGCTCTTCCAGCCATATCTGGACAACGGCTCTGGCCGGAGTTCAAATCTCGGCCGGATCTTCTTCTTTTTTTATTTATAATGCTTTTTTTGTCTGTAAATACAAGATACATAAGCAAGATCCTTCTTTGATCTTTTCAGATCCTGTTCTTACATTCAATCTGGACCCCTCATCAGATTCTTACATCTTTTCCTGATAGTTAATATGAAACGAAAAGAGTAGTAAACAGTAGTATTAATCATCAAAGAAAACAACATTAATCATAAGTTGGAACTAGGTTGTATATATGATGTGAGCCATTATTACTAATCCAGGCTGGAGAATTTGTCTTAAAGAATATGCTTATGCTTAATCCCCCATTTATTTTAGTTAAACATCTGTATTTGTCCTGGCCCACAACTCTTGGATCTTGTCTGCTTCCCATTTTTGCTGACATAAGAATTCAACCAAGATCATAATCCATTGGATAAGATATATAATAAATACTAATATTTTTATTAATTAAAAGACATTAGTATTATTAGTAGTCAAACTGTTAGAATTTTTAACTCAAGAGGGGATGACTGCACAAGTCATCTGTGCGGGTGGCCTAACTCGGACAGCCCAACAACTGACTCTAATACCATATTAGAATTTTTGGGCTTGGGCCTAACTCACTCCAAAAGGTACCTCAAGAGAGGATGACTGCCCAAGTCTTTATAAGTAGTAATTATTTTCTTTAATTAGCCGATGTGGGATTCTCAACACAAACAGAGAAATAAGCTGGTTTATTAAAATTAAAAAAAGAAAAAAGAGAAGTAGGTGTAATTAATTCCTCCAGTCCGGCGCCAGCCAAGGGGAAGGTGGGCGTCCAAGGCGTGCGAGGATCAACACCCTTTCTTCAAACTAGTTCAGTTTTAGATAAGAGACCCTCTTAAAGAATCGCAATAGCTTTATAGTAACTCTCATTATAAAGAAAAGCGCGCAGACACTTAATTTTAATGTCCAGGAGCCTTCTCCATATTCAACCTCTTCAGAGTGCTGGATTCCCTTTCCGAGAATCATTAATTGGATGTCCAGTATGTTCCCCCTATTCCCGGCTCCGAGAATTTAGACTCACACAGCAGTCTAAACTCAGGTTACGAAGTAAGGTGTTCAGTTAGCGGTAATCTAAGTAAAGTAGTTACAAGTTGGATTTTTATTCAGTTACTGGCTTCACACACTTGGAGACAGGGACGGAGATATGCTTGACTCTTTAAAAAGTATATTTTTCGCAGTAACGCGATTATTATGTGAACGAGACTAGTGGCTTCGTATTTTTTTCATCACACAAATTGGGCTTGCTCGCTTTAAGACTCATATGAAGGGCTATTGGGTTTGGTTTCAATAAGCCTTATAACAGAGTCGTTGGGCTACAAGGCCTTAAATTTCATAAATGGGCCGTGAACTTCACAAATGGGCCGTGAATTTCAAAACCCCCTTCTAAATGAAAAGCCTGGCCCACTGTCCCCAAAGCCAAAAAGCCTTTTCATTGGGGAGAATATATACAATTTTTTTCCTATTCAAATATATATCACTTTTTTTATTTCCAAAAATAAAAAGGAAAAATATATAAGTTCTTTTTAGAAGTATTGAGGATGATCAAATATAAAAGTTCTTTTAAATTTCTTTATGAACATTTAATGTTTTTTTTTAAATATACTTTAATTTATTTCATTGGAATTTTATAGTTTTTTACGGTTGCAAGAAAGTGAGCAAAAAGAAAAACTAATAATTTAGATATTTGAGATTAAAATTATCTAGATGTTAAATTATTAAACTGGAAGTTTAAAAGAACTTATATTTCCGATTAGATATAGTAATATTTAAATATAAAAATTTGAAATACCATATTTGTCTTAGGGAGGTCCCACAAACCAGAAAAAGAAAAGAAAAATAGAAATATAGTTAGAGAAGTACACTTATTGGTTGGAAACTTTTGCTTTCTATAGGATGGTCCATAAGCCAACTTTTGGACTTCACTAGAACTAAATGTGATATTGGGGTATAGGGAATGAAGAGTGGGGAGCTCAATCTTGGTAACAAAAGTAAAATTCTTCGTCCACAAGATTCTATCAAACATCGAATTAAGGGTGGAGTTTGAAGCACCTGATTAGTATCACGAAGGAGGAATAACAACCATGGAATTTCGGCCGTAGTTGCAGCTAGAGCTCGATATTCAGCTTCGGCGCTAGACCGGGATACAGTTCGGTGCTTCCTAGAGCTCCATGAGAGTTGATTTGGACCATAGAATATGTACGATGCTCAGTAAAAAATATAAGTCATGGTGACTTAGCGATCTTGCAGACTGGAGGCCAGAAACTAGTGCGCACAAATAACTACCTCCCACATTGGAGAGATTAAAGTCCCACACTGCCGCTGCCAAGATTTGAACGTGTCATTGATACCAATTTTGTAGCCCCATAACTAACTGAGCTACGTCCATACAGGCAAGGAGCTCATTCTTTATTATATAGGTAGTTGGGTATAGCCCATGGAATAAACAACTCAATTTATTTTTAAAAATTTTGTTATTCATGTCTAAAAATTATTTTATTTTTTAGCTAAAAAATTTCATGGTCTTTTATTATACAATCATGAACTTTTTAACAAATTATTCAAATAACGCTAAAATTTAATTACAAATATCATACAAACAATTCTCACATACATAATTTTGATGTCTATCATGCTATTATCAATTATATAAGAATGGAATAATTATATTCAAAATTCAATATGGTCATAAATTTTTTATAATTATAAAAATATTTTGTTAAAACAAAAAATAAAAATCACTTTTTAGACACAAATAAACAATATTTTCTTTATTTTCTCTAATATAAATAAATTACCTTGAAAGTGAAGTAAAAGAAACTTTTTGGAGCTCAGTCCAGATTCATTCACCCACGTTTTAAAAGGAATTGGCAGATTTATAAATCTTGGACCAAAAAAAGGCGAAATCCCTTAGCAGTTATGCAGACTGGAGGCCAGGTGGAGGATGTAAATCATGGTGACTCAGCGGTCCTGCAGACGGGAGGCCAGGACCTGGTGCGCACAAGGAACCACCTCCCACATTGGAGAGATTGAAATTCTCACACTACCGCTGTCAAAATTCGAATCTTGGTTCTTGGACCAAATCTACAGCCCCAAAACCAACTGAGCTACACCCATGCGGGCTGCAGATTTATAAATCTAATATTTAGTTAAATATTTATTTTCATTATCCTTACCAAAAAAAGAAATAATCAAAGAGATAATATCAAAACCTACTTTTTTTTTTATTATTAAATCCATAAATATATTCTGTCTTTATAATGACATAATTAGGTGAGGGGTCTTAGGTCATCAAAAGAATTTGATGTGCTCATTAGGTTGGTAGGTAAAATCGCATCAAACACCTACGATTTCTTTATGTTTTTATAGATATAGAGAGAATCTCGTGGTCCTCCCACACGTGTTCTTCTCTCTCTCTCTCTCTCTCTCTCTCTCTCTCTCTCTCTCTCTCTATATAGCTTTACTTATGGGCTTATTCTTAAATTATATTACTAATTAAGTGATTTAACAAAAGCCAATAATCATCCGAGCATAAGGGCTTTTTTGGCATAATGGAACTCACTTTTTTTGGGTGATGCATCTACTTATTATGATCTAAAATTTTTTTTTAAGAAGTCCAATCCTACAGAATGCCACGCTCTAGACCTAAAAAATGATCAGTCTGAGCGTGAGGGAGTGTGTTGAGAATGAGAATCCGACTTAGACAGTCTTCCCCTCTTGAGGTACCTTTTGAGGTGAGTTAAGTCCAAACCCAAATTCTAACATAGAGTTGGATTAGAATAAGAATTGTAATTTTAATTTTTTCTCGGTAAAATTATAATTACTATAAATTTTATTTTTTGGTTATAATTCATTTATTTGGAAGTCTAAAAATATTATATAAGAGTAATTAATTAGTTAAGCTAAGATTCTTGACATCTTCTCGTATTTAAAAATTGACATCTAGACTTTGAAATTTGCACCATTGAATATTTATGGATGGTCCAATATTAGATTATGTAATACTCGCTCCGGTAAAAAATATAAGGAGCTTTAAATTTGTTGAAAATAATCAATAATATAACGATTTTTGCAATTAGTATGTATTGAATTTTTTCTATCTTTACCTATCTTTTTATTTATTTATTTCTCTCGTACTATCTATCTCTTTCCTCATTTATAAATGATAAAAAAAAAGTATTATAGTTAAAAACTTATCTTGTTTTCAAGACCTTTAATTTGTGTACAGATGTTTAAAATCTTTTATATTTACGACCAAAGGGAATAGATACTATACAAAATTCACTAGTTAATTAATGGGACCAACATATCTGCTTGAGTCGTTTTGCAAATAAGAAGATACAAATCCAAACTTAATACGCTACATTATAGCTTAATCAAGATCTATGGAGTCGATTCAAGAAATGTGTATTAGATCAGATTGATAGCGAGTGAATCTACAAGAAATAAATATGGAATTATTAATAATATTGTGTATTTATATTTTTTTATTTCTTAAATATTATTATTGACTTAAATATCGAAAAAGTTTTTTTAAAGATTTGCCCCTTAAATAATCTTGATTACCACAATGACCGCATAAAAAGAATTCAACACCGAAAGATTAATTGGATTAGTAATGAAGTCATGAGAGGGTTTAAGATTATCACTTTGGGAATGAAGAGAATTAATAATGTAATTAATACTTAAAAGCTGTTGTTTTAGATTATAAGTATGTATTAATTGCTCAGCACTTTTTATAGATTCATTGCATCATAAGATAAGATCCTATGATTTATTAGGATCGTATTAAAACACTAGTGCTGGTCAGAAACATAAGTACTTTTGGTACCAAAAGGTAAAATTCTTCGTTTACAAGGTCCTTATCAGACTGCCCAACATTCAAGTGGAAGATGTAAATCATGGTGAGTCAACAGCTCTACAGACGATCTTGGGGTAAACACTCTCTACTGCTTCTATTTCTTTTTCCTTAATTCTTGTACACAGGAAATGAGACTTAACTTTTTACTGCAAATTTGTAAACCGTTTTCTTTCACTCATATAACTACCCGCTTTAGGTCATCAACCCAAATGATGACTGAAAAAATCTTGATCGACCCCTCTTCTTAAAATTTAGAAAGAAAAGGACTAGGGAAAATTTGGAGGCCAGACACTTGTGCGTACAAGAAACCACCCCACATGGGAAATGTTGAAATTCCCACGCTATCGCTACCATTATTTGAACTTTGGACATTGGTACGACCTTTGCAGCTCCATACTCAACTGAACTATACCCATGCGAGCAATATAAGTCACTTTAAAGATATTGAGAGTGATAAAGTATATGAATGTTTTGTATTTCTTTTTCAAATACGCCTTCATTTATTTCATTAGAATTGCATGGTATTTTGACTCTTAAAAATGAATAAAAAAATAATTTAAGTATTTAAAATAAAAAGATATCTTGATTTCGAGAATATCAATTTATATTTTAATCTTAATTTATTAATTATTTTAAATTTTGAAGAAATAAAAGAGAAAAATTTCATATAGTGGTTCTTATCAACGTCTTCTATCTTTAACCGGCAACTCATGCTTCCTTTGCAATTATCACACTTCCCCTTTCTAAGTTCAAAGATGTCATCATTTCATATCTTTCCTTTCTTTGTTTTTTTAAAGTTGTCCCTTTTCTTTCTTAGTTGGCATTCCAAAATGGCTTCATCACTTCATCAAAATGGATTTTTTAATATTCTCTCTAATATTCATAGATTTTTCGAAATTTTCTTTTTATTTCGAATGTTAGATTTAAAGCTTTAATCTCTTATAAACTTATTTACTATGTCAAAATATCGAATTATGTTCTTTACTAACATTTTGAAATGAATATTTATCCTTACAATGAAAAAATGTGTTGAGAATCTCACATCGACTAATTAAAGAAAATACTTACTCCTTATACGAAAATAGGCATGATTCATGGTCGTCCTCGTTCATCATGGGCTAAAAAAGAGTCTCAATAATGGCTGTTTCAAGCCTAAACTTTCTAGATAATCTTTCCGAATCAACAACTCCTTGGCTAGTCCTATTTACCTCGCCTCGAGGAGAGAGCTTCTGTTCTGAGGAAAGAAAAGATAAATATTACTTCTCATCAAAAAATTTAGACAGTCATTCCTTCTTGAGGTACCTTTTGGGGTCTAAAAAATTATAACATAGTATTGCAGTCCTCCCCTCTTGAGGTACTTTTTGGGGTTAAGTTAGGTCCAAGCCCAAATTCTAACATGGTATTAAAGTGATGATGTTGGGTCACCCGTAGATGTCCAATCCTGCAGAATGTCACGCTCCAAGTCCAAATGATTAGCCTGGGCGTGAGGGGTGTGTTGAGAATCTCACATCGACTAATTAAAGAAAATAATTACTTTTTATGAAAACTTGGATAGTCCTCCATCTTAAGGTACTTTTTAGAGTGAATTAGAAACAAACTGCAAAATCCCTCTACCATCTTGGCCTGATAAAAATGATGGAAGATGTAAATGACTCATTGGCATATTAGATTGTAAGCACTTTGTTTTGGGTGTGAGGAGGTGTGTTGAAAATCTCACATCGGCTAATTAAAGAAAATAATTACTTCTTATAAAAACTTGGACATCCTCCCTCTTAAGGTACTTTTTAGAGTGAATTAGAAACAAACTGCAAAATCCCTCTACCATCTTGGCCTGATAAAATGATGGAAGATGTAAATGACTCATTGGCATACAAGATTGTAAGCACTTAGTGCAGCGCATTTTAGCATGATGCGTATTTGTGCAAGCTTGAAGAGGAAGATTTAATTGGAAATATTGAAAATTTCTTGTAGAGTCAAAGAAATTAATAAAAAAAAAAAATATTTAAAATAGATGCATTCAAAGTACAAAAACATTCAAATAATTCTAAAAATTTACAAAGAAAATAGAGCAGAAGTTGTGGGACTCTATTGAAAAAAAAAAGAAAATTAAGGGGGCTTGAATATAAAAACATCAAAATTCCTTAAGTTTTTCTTTCCAGGAGCTCAAGCCTACCGAGCCCCCCAAGTGGTTCCGCCACTGATTACATGGGTCAAGTCCACGTCTGGCATAATACTTGGCCTCTACGTTTGAAGCGATCTTATACTTCAAATCCAATTTTCTTTAAATTAACTTATGCGAGTATATCTCATATTAAAAGAGTACATAGCTCAATTAGTTTTGTGATGGCAAAATTGGTATCAAAGATCAATGTTCAAATTTTACCAGCAGTAGCGTGAAAATTTTAAATTATCATGATTTACATCTTATATCTGAGCGTAATTTTGCGTATAAAAAAAATGAATAGACAAATAAAAAGTAGGAGTGAAGATGTAGGACCCCGCCACGCATCAAAGTGAAAGCCAAAGGAGGATGGATGGAGATTTATACAGAAAAAACGTGGAAAAATTTTGCTTCTCCAAAAGGAACAACAGCAGCCTCCGACTCAACTGCATAAAGGAAAGGCCAAGATTGTTGCTAATTAATTAATGGTCCAAATTTGCAGATAATGAAGAGATAAAAAAGTAACTAATGGAATTTTGATGCGTGGAAAAGCACCAAATCAAGCATGATTAAAACAATACTACTACAAAGTATATCATCCAATTAAGATCATAATCTTGATCAGTAATCGCAGCCACCTTTTTAAAGATAAACTAGTAATTAGATTTTAAAGAATGATAGATTATAACTCAGTCAGGACTTTTATCAAACACCTCTTCTGCAATGCAATGCATGCTGTTTAAACGATGAATGAAACGACTCCAACACTTTATATATTTTTGGTGGGTTTTCTTTAGTGCGGCATATCTAACTAGAATTTCCAACTAAACTTTACAGTAAAAATTCCATTTTGCAACAATAAATCATAATGATGATTGAAGGGTATGATAAGACTCTGTCAAGCTAATGCTTTCTTGATTTGACCCCTTCATCACGAGTTGCCTCCCCCCACTCCCTTACTTTTTTCTTTAAGCTCTCTGCCTACTATTGCCCTATCTTGTTCAATTCATTCATCCATCAGTACCGTTGATCATCACCCTTCGTTGAATATATCAACATCGTGGCTGTGAAATCTTGGATATGCCGTTGAGATGGGACTTGTAGCTGCGAGCCAAGTACCGGTGGATTCGCCTTAACACATAACAATGAGCTTAGAGTTAGTGGAGATTCCGTCCGGTGGGCGCAAAACGGAAAGCAAGTCAATCGTTAATCTTGGCTGTGCACACTTTCAGTCAACTCCAAGTCAACTATTCCAAACACTCCTTCAATTTCACACAGATGGGCTAAAATCATATCACTCCAGTTAGGAAAAAATTCTTTTATTTATTAAATTTTATTAATTAAATATATTATACTATAAAAGTAATACAATAAATGGTACAGAAAATTCGAGCACGTATAATTCTCCATAATAGAATTTTTACATTTCAGTTAGGCAAATGAAAAAAAAAAAAATCCTAAAAAACAAAAAATAAAAATACAAGGGAGAATGGGGTCTGAAGCAACGCGTCACAAGCGTGAGTGGTGCTGGGGAAAAGTGAGAGAGAGAGAGAGAGAGAGAGAGAGAGGCGTACACAGTTCATCATTCCGCCGACTTCAGAGAAGGCTGGCTTTAAAGTCCGAGCATGTTGGTTGGTCGGAAGCCAAAGAGAGAGAATTTAATTGCCAATGCCTCCCTTTTTTTTAATACGTGAATTTAATTTTATTTTTATTTATTACATTATATAAAAATTAATTAATATTATACCTTTTCAATATGTAATTTCTTTTTCGATTTTTACATCATATTGCATCTCTTGACGACATTCCCATAAGTCGAGTTTTTAGTTCCTCCCATGAGAAATATCAATTCTTACCTTCTTGTATGAATGCTCGCTCCTGTGCGCATCGCCCCAGGTACAACCCTTCTAACTTATAGGTATCGACGATTGAACGATATCTTGCACCAATTTCATAACATAATCTGCACCGAAAGCCATTGATCTTTTCGCTATTTTTTTATATATTCAAAAAATACAACTACTTTTAATTATATATAAATGGCTCAGCATTTGCTTCATGGAACATAAAATGTAATTACTTTCGTTCAATAATTTTTACTTTTATTCATTATTTTATACAGATTTTAAATTAAATTTTAAAATTTTTTTATATTAATAAATTAAGTAAGATATCTATATTAAGAATAATATATATAATAAATTTCTCAAATTTTATAGTTTCTTAATTTATATGTGACACAAATTTTTTAATCTTATTTGTGTATTATTTTTAAATTTAATATATTTTAAAAATAATATAAAAAATTCCTTGTGTGATATTTTTCTTTTTTTGCTAAAAAAATTAAATACACTAAAAATAAGCGGCAAGGGCGCAGCCTCATCATCACGCGCGAATGTGGTCCCGGTTTGGCCCACTGAAGTGGACACGTGTTGATACGTGTACAATCACAAGTGAGCCGACTTGGTCTCGCTGTGCCGCTATTGGCGTATCGTAGTATCCGAAAATCCCTCTTAGCCTACCTTCCATACTACTTATCTTGTCCCCTACCGTTATGTAATAACAGCCTATATTAGGAAAATAGCAATTTTGGTACCAAAAGTTTGGAAAATTATATTATACACCACATTTTTTATTTTCCCACTTATAAATTATTTGGTTCGTCTTCATAACCTCCATCAGATAAATCACGGTGATTCAGTCGTTTTTATAAGAACAAATTTGATAAGTAAATTATTCTTTTTAAATTAAAAATTGCATTTCCACATATAAATTAATATTGTGTATTTGGTGTACTTACTCAACGACTTCTTCTGGTTTTCTTTTTTATTTTTATTTAATAATTATTATTATTATTATTTTTGGGTGATGAATTGTGGGTTTTTGACAAGTCCTACCAATGACCATAGTAGTAGTATTTTAAGGCTTAATTTGAGCAGAAAACTATGAATAAATCCCTATAATATTTTCAACATTTTTCTCAAAATGGTAGGTGGGCTTTTAAGTTAATACGTCAAGCACACGTGTGATTAAATCTTCAATTTTTCCCAAATTTATTTGGCAAAATATATAAACATATTTTGACATTAATATACTTTTTTTTTTAATTATTATAAATTTTGGGTTTGGGCATAACTCACCCCAAAAGGTACCTCAAGAGAGGAGGACTGTCCAAGTGTAAAAAGGTACCTCAAGAGAGGAGGACTGTCCAAGTGTAAAATTTTGCAGGATTGGACATCTGCGCGGGTGGTCCAACTCGGACAGCCCAACAATTGGGTCTGATACCATATTAGAATTTTTGGGCTTGGGCCTAACTCACCCCAAAAAGTACCTCAAGAGGGGAGTACTGTCCAAATTTTTATAATTAGTAATTATTTTCTTTAATTAGCCGATGTGGGATTTTCAACATTAATATATATTCATATATTAATATATTAATAGTATGTTATATGTACCTCATTTTTCAAACATATTTCTTTGCCTATATATATATAGTGATAATTTGGTCAAAATTCATACCAATATCTACATTCCTTTAAGGTGCTGGACTTTTGGGAAACAACAAATACCTTCTATATTGGACTAAAAATAGTTACATGGTTAGGTACCATGTGATATAGATTGATAGTTTTATGTAAATTAAAAAAGATAAAATTTGTTATTTTTTAAATTTAAAGTTAGGTTGATGTTGTTATTTGATTCTTTGAACTTTTTTCAAGACATTATGATCTATAAATTATATATATATATATATGTTGAGAATGAGAATTCTACGTTGGCTAATTAAAGAAAATAATTACTCATTATAAAGACTTGGGCAGTCCTCCCTCTCGAGGTACCTTTTGAGGTGAGTTAGGTCCAAGCCCAATTTCTTAACATGGTATCAGAGCCAGTTGTTGGGCTGTCCGAGTTGGACCACCCGCGCAGATGTCCAATCCTGCAAAATTTCACGCACCAGATGTTCATTCTTGGGCACGAGGGGGTGTGTTGAGAATGAGAATTCCACATTGGCTAATTAAAGAAAATAATTACTCATTATAAAGACTTAGGCAGTCCTCCCCTCTCGAGGTACCTTTTGAGGTGAGTTAGGTCCAAGCCCAAAAATTCAAACATGGTATCAGAGCCATGACGTTGGGTCACCCGCAGATGTCTAATCTTGCAGAATGCCACGCTCCAGGCAAAAATTATCAGTCTGGGCGTAAGGGGGTGTGTTGAGAATGAGAATTCCACATCGACTAATTAGAGGTACCTTTTGAGGTGAGTTAGATCCAAACCCAATTTCTTAACAATATATAATTAATGTGATCTCTTTAAAACTTATCGATAAATTATATTTTACAGATCAATTCTATTCTTATTTGATATAATTTATGTCTATATTTATGTTGATGTTCTTTTTTTCTTTTGTTTCATCATAAGTACTTATAAATTAATAAATATACTAAATATTTTTAATTTTAATAGTTACGATTTATTAAGGTATATTTTTATTATCTCCTTATGGATGGCAAGGGGGGCAGGTAGGGTGGAGGCAGGATCCCCTACCTCTATCCCCACCTCTCTACTTTGTTTTCATTTCTAACCCATCTCTGTTATTGGGTATGAAATTCATCTCTATCCTCAATCCAATCTTCCGTGTTTCAGTCCTATCTCCACGGTTGGGGATGAAATTTAGCTTCATCTTCAATCATCCTTGCCAAACCCACCGAAGAATTGGAGATTCAAGTATAGATTATATATATATTATGTTCAATGTCAAGAGACTAGAGTAATAATTGACTGAATATGATATTTTGTATAGTATTTTTTTCAACTTTTTTTTACTATTTAAATTAATATTTTTACTTTAAAAAAGTACATATATATTTAAAATGGGGATGGCTGGGTGAGGATGGGAAGAACCTAATCCCCGCCCCCCAACCCACCCCAAGTTTATATACAAAATTTATTCCCATCCCCACTCGAGTCTCCAGTCAAACACGTTGAGATAGGTTGGAGGTAGACCGGTACCCGATTAGACCTGTTCCATTACCATCCTTACTTCTCATTACTCAATTTTATTACAAATGTTAAATTTATTTATTTAAAAAAAGTTAAGTAATCAAAAAGTATAATCAACTATGATACATTATGTCATTTTTAGAATAGGTTAGAATTATGAAAATCCCTTTTTTTTTATTATATGAAATTTATATTTTTTTTTAAAATACTTTTTCAACATCAATTAAATATTTTTTTAAAAAGAGAGTTAAAAAGTTCTATCTCGTGAAAAAAAAGATTTTTTTTTTTTTTAGCACAAAAAATGTGTGGGGAATTAATAAAAAAACGAGGGGGGTGTGGGATAATTGGTAAAGAATGGGGGATCAAATTCTCATCTTTGTTTAGTCATTTTCCACTTTAAATGGAAATGGAATCATATCCAAACAACTACTGTAAGCCTCATTGATCTCAAATCAAGCGTTCACATCCCCAATCTTTTCTTTTAATTATCCCCAATTTTATGTATTTTTTTTATAATATACTTTTTTTTTTCTTTCAAAATTAGCGGCGTTATAATTTTTTTATATTAACATTACGAGTGTTGAAATATATTATAACGGTTCGGATCTTCTATAATATTTATTGTAACACTCTCTTAAACCATAAGGAGAAAAATATATTATAAAATGAAATGTTATTGAGGATCTTGAGTGTTATAAATAAAGAGAGAGTTAAGAGAAAATTAGAAAAAGTATAATAAATAAGTTTTTTTAAGTTATAAAAAGACTTTTAAGAAAGATACTTATTTTAAATTTGAAGAAATATATATTTTTAAAATTTATTTTATAAAATGTATTGTCTCTATTTTATATTAATTGTCATTCTAGTATATGGTTAAAAAATGAAGAAAATTTATCGAATTGTATAGAGTTAAATAGTTTGTATACAATTATTTTATTTTAGTAAAATAGCAGTATATATATATAAAATATTTACTAAAGAGTTTACATATTTTAAAATAAAAAATATATTCAAACGATAAATTATATAAAAAGAAAATAGTATTTAATAAATTTTGTTAATAAAATATTATGTTACAAATAAAAAATTTGAGGAAAAAAAAAAACAAACACCAACTTAAGATATTTGGTATGGGCGTGAGAGTGAGACGTGGACGGCGAGATTGAGGAGAGAAAAAGTAGAGGCAGACAAGATCATGGGATCTGCATGCTTTTTATTCAAATATGGATCATGCAAATCCTATTATGCTACTACTACTTTGCACTTACCCCTTCCCCTCCCCGTGTTCGAAAAATTATGTTATAAACCTGATCCATATATTATTATAATTATTTATATATTTTATAATCGGGCTGTATCTTTCTTTGGTATCAAATGTGATACTGTACATCTTCAATTAGTCACCGGTACTCTTTTTGTCTCAGCAAATTTGTAATCTCGTGTTTTATTATTCACAAAAATATAAGTGTTGTCACTGTTCAGTAAGAAAATTCTAATAAGATGACAGCCGATTTTTGAATTTTTAATTTCTAACTTACCTTTCGGTTGCCGATCAATCGACGCAGGGATTTTCGATTGCGTTAGTGTTCAATCTCTATGATTTCTTCTCCTGTTCTTTCGTCATTTTCGTACTTCTCCTTTTTATTGTCGTTCTACCTCAAAAGTTCAACGTGTTCGATTCGGATCTACCTTCAAATCGTTATAACTTTGCGCTCAAGTTGAGTTTTTCTTATTATAATATGCGGTCGTAATCGTCTTCTCGGACGCTTTGGCATGCCAAACCTTCCCTTTCGTACGCTTCGCATCCTCATTTCCTTTCCTTTCTTTTTTCTTTCCCTCTTTGTCCCGCCCTTCTGCAATAAAGAATTAAAATCTCACTTAATAGACGGGTGCGATCATACCAGCACTAATGCACCGGATCCCATCAGAACTCCGAAGTTAAGCGTGCTTAGGCGAGAGTAGCATGACCAGGTGAGATAGGGCACATCAGATATGTTTGAGTAGAAACCCTCTCTCCCACCATCACATTCTGAGGGATCTTTGTGAATAAAAATAATGTAACTTAACACATATCACATAATTTATGAATAAAAATAAGTCTATAATATAATTTTATTCTTCACTATATCCCTTATTTCTCTTTGTTCTCTCGTTTTACGTTACAATTTATTACCAACAACTGTGCGTAATGAACTTATACTTTTATATCAAATGTAATTAAACGAAAGCATTTATATAAATAAATTTTAATATTTTATAAGTAGAAGAAATATTCACCTTCTTAATATTTAGTGGGACATCTTAATTTTCAAGATATGTATAAGAACTTTCACTATTACAAGTTCACACACTCATTGAGATGGAGAGCAGTCATTTTCTTGATCTTGACTTTGTATTTTACTTTTTTTTCCATTAAAATATATATCATTTGTTATTTAATGTTTAGACTTTTATATATATATCAGCAGCGAATTCTATCAGAATAATATTATTCGGAGTAATATTAACTCACATTATAATTTTAAAAATTGACGGTGTAGTAAAAAAATAATACAATAATAATTGTTAGCTCAATGTTAATAGATTAATTTATTTAGTTAAGGGATAAATTTAAAGGATAATTATTAAAAAGAAACTTTTTACCCTTTGAGTTGTTAGTATATTTAGTTTTTAGATGGAAATGACCATTTTACCCTCGCAACTCAAAAAGGTTATTGTAAGCAGCACTTGGAATTGGGCTATAGGCTGCTAGTACCATATCACTCCTATATTATTATATAGATTAGACTTGCATAGCTACATGATATAGTGCTATTGAACGATTTTGAGAGAGAGAGATAGAGATAGAGAGAGAAAATAGCATCTCTCGTATGTGTTTAATTGAGAGAGAGAGAGAGAGCACGCTTTGCTTCCTGGACAGAACAACATATTTTAGGTGTCTGCTGAGGCTGAGGTTGCGTGTGTTTATGCTCTAATTTCTGTTCTTGTTTTGGGATTTTCTATCTGTCTGTCTCCTCTGAAAAACTGAAGAGAAATAAGGGAAGAAATAAAGAGAGAATCCGAATCTCTCTGCATCAATTCTTTAATTTCTCTTTCTTTGATCTTTCTTTACCTCTTTTTTGCTACCTTCCGTTTTCATTTGTGTTCATATAAACAGCAGCAACAGGCCTTTTGACATTAGAAAAGAAAAGAGAGAGGAAAAGGCTAGACAAACCAAGGCCCATATAACTATGATTGATCTTCTTTTCTTTCTTTCTCATTTGGGGTTTCTTCTTAATTATATTCCCTTCTTCAACTTAAAGAGTTTCCTCCTTTCTTGATTGTGTTTGCTGATTCTTGTGGATTTTAAGGTAAAAATTTTGTATCTTTTCTTGAACCCATCTTTGAATCTTTCTTCTTGAATATGTTCATTGCATTTTTTTAATGGGTTTTTTTGACTAGGACAAGATCTTTTTCTTTGCAGGTTAAAGTTTTTCTTTCTTGTTAATTTGAGAAGTTCCAAGAAGATTGATTGGTTTGTTGAGAAATCATGGAGAGTTATAAAAGGAAGGATATTGAGGAGGGATGTCCCAAGTTATTAGATTTGATTCCTAAAGATAGAAAGTGGCTTCTGAAAATGAAAGAGGAGGAAGAAACAGGCCATGAGGAGAAGAAATTAGAGCTAAGTCTTGGTCCACCAGGTGGAGAATGGACTAATAAACATAATACTTCCCTCCTCTCTTTTCCTTGCTTCTCTAACAATACTACTACTTCTGGTACCAAAAGAGGATTCATAGACACTGTGAATGGTAACAGCCAAGGCCAAGGCCAAGCCCAGAAGCTTTCATGGTCTTCTTCTTGTTCTTCTAGTGTTTACCAAGGGAAAAGCCAAGAACAACAAACAAAAGCTTCATTTCTTAATCTTCATCAGTCTACTTCTTCTTCACAGTGTCTGTCTACAAAGGAATCATCACAGCACTGTTGTAGTAAAGTAGAGTTGTTGCAGCAAAGCGCAGAAAAGAAGGCATTTTCATCACCTTCTGCTGCTGCTAATACAGCTGTGCCTAACAACAGCAGCAGTGCTCAGAAAAGGTATAAACCCCTCAGCTTTTTCTTGTATATTTTCTCTCTTTACCTTAATTCATGCTTTTCTTTCTTGACAGAGGATATTCACTATTTCACTCACATGCCTTGGTTTATACACTCTTTACTAATTACTAGTAGACAATTTCTTTTTACATGTTTTGTGGTCCATAGACATGGAATAATGTTTACACTTTTTCAAGATTTATTTTCTTTAGCCTTTGGGCCTTTATTCACCTGCTCATTAATGAAATGAAAAGTATTGACTGGGCTGTCCGGTTTGTCTTTTTAGTTGTAAATGCTCATCAAAACTTATCCTTTTTCCTTCCAATTTAATACTGCAGTTTGTCTTCATCTTACTCCTATGGTTATCATCATAGCAAGAACTATCCATGTCATATTTTTGCATATCCAATTGTTGTGACAATAGTTTTCAGCGGAACAAGTAAAACCCATAACCATGCATATGGGTAATGAGCTTGTGTTGTTGTGTTCTACATATACTTCTTGCTCCGTGTCCCTTTTTTTCTTGCTTTTTTACATGACAAAATTGATCTTTTTTCTCCTGGGATGTGTTTTTTTAAAGCCCCATGATTAGCTTCAAGAAGTTTGGATCTTTTCCTAATGAGCCTATACTAATTGCACTTCTAAAACAGAATTGCTCCAGCTCCTGTGGTGGGGTGGCCTCCAATTCGTTCATCCCGTAAGAATCTCGCAAATAGCTGTAGCAATTTGAAACCAAGCCCCGAATCCTCAAACAAAGTAGCTGCCACCAATGAAAAACCTGTTGAAAGTAACCAGAAAAGTTTGTTTGTGAAGATCAACATGGATGGAGTTCCTATTGGTAGAAAAGTTGATCTTAAAGCCTTTGATGGCTATGAAAAGCTGTCCTCTGCTGTTGATGAACTTTTTCGCGGCCTTCTTGCTGGTAACACCTCCACGAATCCATTAAAATACTCTTAATATAGCCAATTATTAACTATGGATAATCTGAAAATTTTGTCTCTTATTGTCCATTTAGCTCAAGGAGATACCTCAGCTCGAGGAATACAGATCGGCAAGGGAGAGGAAAAGAAGGTAATTACTGGATTATTAGATGGAAGTGGGGAATATACTCTTGTATATGAAGATAATGAAGGAGACAGAATGCTTGTTGGAGATGTTCCATGGCAGTAAGCATATTTTATCACCACTGTCTACTTCATTTTTTTTTTATTCACAGCACATTATATTCTCCCATTTGGTTGCAATTTGCTAAATATTTTATATGTCATTGGTTTGGACCACCTAATGCAAGAATCATAGGCATTATCTGAGCAGAATCTTGAATTTGATCGTAGCTCATGCCTTGTACATTGTCTTTGCAGCATGTTTGTTTCCACGGTGAAGAGGTTGCGCGTCTTGAAAAGCTCAGAGATCTCCACAATGTGCCGTAAGTCTCGATTGATTGTATTCCATTAGTAAAAAGGAAACCCACAATATTTGGCCGTTGCCATATTGGCGTCCAATATAGGGTACTCATTGGATTGCTGGAATTTTCCATTGCAGGTGGGAGTAATAAGCAGGGAAAACTCTCACTCAATGCAGCTTCGAAATGAGAAGGGGAAGATTTTATATTAACCAATCTTTCTACAAAGAGGGAGGAAGATTGGAGATTATTATCTAGTAGTAATTTTTAACGTTTGACAAGGAAGCACAAAAATCTTGATTTTGTAATTATTACATTACAATTCCCAGATGTTGGGTGTATTAATTAGGATGATTTGAATGGATAATTTGGTCTGTCTTTGTTCTTAAAGTGTTTCTGTTTGGCTCCTTTGCTCATCAACTAACTTCAAGAATTGTGTCAAAAGTAGTAAACTTTTGACACCAAATACGACATATACTACTAAAACATATGTCAATTACTCGATAAAAATCGCCAAGTTCAAGTATTTGTATGGGAACCAAGGCTTTAGTTTTTCACTATAGTTGATATAGTACTTGTAATCTTTCCAAGTTAGATTAAGAAGCAATGGATACAAGGTAGATGATTCTCAATTTTATTGGCTCTTAAAAAGTGTCAAGAAAAAAAGTACACAAAAGAGCAAACTTAAACTGCCCATATGGTGCATATGAATATATATGAAAGAGTCATCATCCATCCTTACAGATCCTTCCATTTACAAAACTTTTTTTCTGATAAATAAGAAAAAAACATATAAAAATATGAAGATTCATATAAAAACAAATTTGAAACTATTTCTAAAATATAAAAGAAAAAGAGACTAAAGAATATACTAAAAAAAGAAACAGGAGGAAAAGAAAAAGAATAGAACAAGTGGAAAAAGGTATACTTAGGACTTGTATATGGAGTGGGAGGCTGCAAGAAGTGCTGCACCAATGCCAGAACCATCTGCCGAGAGCTTAAAACCAATGTTTGTAGCGTAATCTTCTCCGAGCAATTCAGACAATGTATTCTCTAAACACTTCCTATATTCTGCATAATGCTCATATAACCCGCCATCCATAGCTAAAACTGTCCTCTCAGGCGATCCTCCTCCTGTTGCGGTGTCCCTTCCCATCTTTTTTAGGACGCCCAACATTCCTGCTGCAGCAAGTCGAGCTCCTCGTGTGGCAATTATGTTGCAGAGTTCAACCACTACTCTCCTTAACTTCAGGGAGGTATTCGACACCTAAAGTACACAATATTAAAGATGGGAATTGAAAATGCATAGTGCATTCAATCCTTTTTTAAAAGGAAACAAGATCTTGACCTCGATGATCAACAAATGAGAGAGAAGAAATAATTTTATACTTGGTATAAATTAACAGCGACGTTACAAGTACAACCCAAGAGAAATGCTTTGACGGAACAAATATAACCGGTTTGATTCCTATCAAATTAGGTTCCATGCTTTCGACTATCATTCCTCAAGTAGAAGACAAGTGGCATCACAAACTATGAAGTATCTTTACTTTCAATGCTTACCTTTTATTACCGAACATTTACTCTTACAGAGTACACCCTAATACTCCAGCTGAATAATCTACTAGAAACGAAAGCACCTAGGCCTTTATTAGTTAAGTTGAAGCTTAAGGTATACAAAAGAGTTGAAAAGCTTCAATCTTTAATGTTATTAATGAGTATTAAAGCAGTCAAATTATCTATTTAACAAGGGATCAGAAATTCATGCAGAAAAACCATACCTCTAAGATTTCCTTCAGCTGGCTGCTCACGACTCTCAAGTCTGGGGTGGTATCATGATGCATTGCTGCCATTTCAGGTGTCCTGAAAAAAGATGAAAATTCGTACAAATTTTAACATAATGAAGATTTAATAAATTAGCAAGATTAAAATGGATTATGTAGGGGCATTAATACTACGGAAGATGGAAAGTTAGGCACGTATATTAAATGCATAAAACTGACAATAGACAATATTGTCGAAGAATAATACGAATTTTACTAGTTAGCTCATCCTATATAACTTCAGTGACTTCTATCCCGGAATCAGAGACTTTGGAGACTAATACAAACATCTCAGTGGAAAACTTGAATAAGCCATATCAGTGGAAAACTTGAAGGCTCTTTCTACTTAGTAAGAAAACTAATATCATGGCTTAAAACTTTCAACAACAAACTAATACTCGTCTAGGGAGTTCCAATGAAGAAGTTTTTCGAATAATTTATTTCCTAATTCCTCATCCAAGCAATTTACATCAGAGAAGAAGACAGATCATTGTCTTTGTATTCCATAACTTTGCATCTAAATCAAATAGCTCATCAATAGAAATCGTTATCGAAAATTTGAGTATAAAACGTAACTACAGTACCAACAAGCCCATCCATAATAGCCCAATTGGTGCACTCAACTGCTCCTTGTGCATAACTTACGCCCTGGAAATTCTATGTAAGGAGTACACAGTTCAAAAGTTTTTTATTCTATTCTCTTGTTTCGAGCCTTAACCACATCTATAATTCTATCAACAATACCAAAAATTCCTAATAAGAAACGGAGTTATTTGCCTGATAAAAGTTAACAAATTCATAGACTTCCATCCTGCTAGTCTAAATCTAAACCCAGATGCACCACCTCACTAGTGAAGATAACAACTAAAGTGCAGAGAGTGGAATAGATACCATTATGATGTTACACCTGAAATGCAATGAAATTGGTTCACTATTACCTTAATACAAATGGAACTTTTAGTTTTGCTGGAACCTCATCCCCAAAAAAAGCAGCTTCTTCAGCCATCCTCAGAAGAACTTTGCGCAAAATTTCTCCCAAGTACATGCCAGAAGTTAACTTTTCAAAAACCTACAAGGATGATTGAACATACCTCTCAAAATTGGCACCATTAAGTTACTGCACACCAACTAAATGCAACAAGATAAACCTCACCTGTTCACCTGGATTCAAACTTTCAGCATCAAGATCATGATCATACTCAGTCAAGGGAAGATGTGAAGACTTAAAGTTTCCCCACTCCATATTAATAACCTATAATTGAGGAGCACAGTACCATACTAAGACTTTTCAGGACTTAATAACTCAAAAACAACTTTCTATAAATTGCCAGAGATTTAATGAATGGGTAAATTGTTCAAAATTTTGCTAACCATCTCTCCAGATTTAGGCAAGGGCCCATGCCACTTTGGAATTGACTGAGCACGCTCTATGTACGCAGCATTGGTCCCGGTACCCATAATCACAGCAATGGCAACATTATTGTCAGTGAATTTGCCTCCAGCTAGTGTTCCAATTGTATCGTTGACCTACAAATGATATTACCATTCAAACTACTAAAAGAAATAGCATAACAAGATGGACCAAAGTTGGGTAGACTCATGCACAATAATACTAAGGATAATGACTCCTTATGCTTGTCACTCTATAAGATGAAATATTTTGATTTTTCCACAGAGACTTACAAGAGCAGACACGTGGACATCAACACCTTGCCTGTGCATGGCCTTTGAGAGTTCAGCCACAACATCTTTGCCAACCTATCCTTCCAGAAAATTCAAGTGTTCAGGACCAAAACATCAGACTGCCTTAGAAAAATTACTGACACTAAAAATCCAAAAGTAACTATGACATGATAAATAAGAATGCTAAGCCTCAGGCCTCATATAGCAACCTCTTACAGAATTTGGCATAATACTGACTTACCGTTTCAAATAGTCATTAAAGAGAGAAAATGGAATTTACCATGCTATCAATAGAGAAGCCCTTGGTCCACCGAATCAGAGTGCCAGAATTAATGGAAGTTTGCATCACAGGGAAGGAAAAAGTAAATCCCAATTCTCTCTTTTTACCAGGGGTTGGATTGAACTTTTGTTCTTCGTCATTGATAAATTTAGCAAGTTTTGAGGCAATGTAGTCAAAAAGAGCCTGAAATCAAGTTACTCTAGATACTCAAAAATCTTAACAAACTGGATTAATATAGAAGAATATGAACAATCACTCCTACTGCTTACATCTGCCTCGCCAACCATCATTTCTGGAGGAATTGTTGCCTCCATAAATTCTTGATTGAGGATACCACCATTTTTTCCTCCTAATTGAACCCTTAATACCCTGAAGTTTGTCCCACCAAGATCCAATGCATAGTACACACCTTCCTCTTCACTGAAATAAGACCAATACTTAAAAATAACCACAAAATTACATTACACAATCAAGACATTCTTTTGCCAACGAATTAAATTACCCACTATTTTGCATTTCAAAGGAAAACAAAAAAAAAAAAGGCTTAAAGGATCTAATCAGCTGGGGCAAAGAATCTCCCAAAATGGTAAAAAAAATTGCAATGAAGGCAAAACAATCAAGATCGCAATTCTTTCATTTCCATACATAAAGAGACGCCAATTAGTACCAAAAAAGGGAGAGGGACGAACCCAGTGGGCAGATTGTCTACGTAGCTGATGAGCATCTTGAGCTTGCTGCCACCTTCGGAAGCAAGGCCAGCATGCATCTCAACGGTCATGGCATCCGCAACCTGCTTGAGCTTAGAATCAGGAGTGGCGCACTTCTCCTCCAGCTCCCGAACAATAGCCATAGCCCTTGCCCACCTGCTGTAGCTCCGCATCCGGTGTTTAACTATAAGAGCGGCCACGGCGCATACCGCCGCCGCCCCAACAACAGCCGCTCCGACCACCGCCTTCCTCATTTTCGCATTCACACAACAAAAAAAATTCCCCCTTGCCCAAATTTCCTTGATGCTGGGAATTGTAAAATTAAATGTAAAATTAAACAATATTTAGGAATCAAGAAATGGGAAAAAGGGATGATTAATTAACAGAGATCAAAGGTCGTTTTCAAAGTTCAGTTAATATCTTTGAATGCTGATGAATATTTAGGGGAAAATTGGAAAAAAAAAAAAATAAGAACGAAAAAGGGGCAACTTTTTTATGAGCCGACCGAGTTTAGAGCATAGATTTTTGACTTTGGTTCAGCACAAATCAAGTGTTGAGAAAGTGGGAAAATTCAAGATTTGCTCTTTTTTTTCTTGGTTTATATAGTAGAATATTAAAAAGTATACGAACAGTTGGGTTTTGTTAGTTATAAGGTGTAGCGGAGTCTCCGTTCTTGAATGAGACTCTCACAGTCACTCACACTCACACTCACTCTCACAGGGGGAGAGAGAAACACACCGTGCGTGTGTGTGAGAGAGAGAGGAAGAGAGAGAAAGGCCCTCTTGCTTCGTCGTTCGACATTTAAGGAACTAATCCTTCACGTGTCAAATTTCTGGCTCTTTGTTTTCTTTTTCTTTTTCATTGCCAATAGTTGTATTCTTTAACTCTTTATTTAACTCTTTAGTACTCGTATTTTATGATAATAATTTAATGGTAAAAATATTTATTATCAAATTAAAAATTCATAGAGATTCAAGTAAAATTTCTCGTCATTAAACAAAAAAATAATAATAATATTTCCTCATTCTATTCATCCAAATTTGTATGTGTGTAGTATATTATTTAATTAAAAATTTTTAAAATAATATAAACACGACATATAAATGATTAAGATTCTTCGAATCTAAGCTAAATGAACATGTTTTTATTTATAATCATTTATATACTTGAGATGAATCAAATGAACTAATAGATACCTTAAAATTTAATATCATTAATGTAAGATATTAAATATAAAAATACTTATTTTTTTAGAGTTCAATTCTTCTATTGAATAACATGTCTAAAAACTTTTAATATGATGGCGCTAAAAACATTATGGGATCTAATATTTCTTTATATGTCATCAACAGAAGACTCTTAACTTAGAAAACAGCTCATAGAACATGTTAAAAATGAAACCAGCATTCATGAGTACCACCATGAGAGAGAGAGAGAGAGAGAGAGAGAGAGAGAGAGAGAGAGAGAGAGAGAGAGGTGCTGGCCACCATATGTATTGATGAGAATCCATGTACAAGACCAGTTCAAGATGAAGAGTACATAATATAGGGAAAACAAGGCAAAAAGCCCTCTTTCCCAACAGACAACTCAATTTGCCCTATGCATTTGAGTGAACTACAACAAGTCTTAAAAGACAAACAGAGCTCACTACAATCTAAAATCCAAAATGCCCATCAAAAGAGAGATATGTGAAATCAACATCCAAATCTTCTTCAAGGCATTGGAAGCAGTTGATCACTTCGGGTACACATTAGACACACTGTACAAAAGAAACTGGAATGCAGATACTCAACCCAGCCTCTCTAAATTTGTTGCTTTGTCACCCCCTTCCAACAAGATTAGATGAACAAGCACGCCTGGGGAAAAAAAACAGATGAAAATGAAAGCCAGCAATGAACATTGTACTTACCCGAACTGCTGGCTTTCTCTCTTCTTCCAAGATTGAATATCATCCACACTCGGGACTTCAATCGCTAGGACTCACCATATCTCAGGCTGTTGATGCTAGACCCAACCTGCTGCGGAAATTTCAAAGAATAAAAGGAAAAAAGGACAAACAACAGCATAAAGACATAGACAGTTTAAAATAAGAACAATAAAAGGAAACAGATAATGAAGTTCCAAATGGACGTGCCTTATTACTGTATTCTGGACAGGCTCTGAGCTGACTCCCTCCCTAGACTGCAGAACAATTCCATGTGCAGCATTTGGCTTCATGGGAAGAGGACAAGGAAAAGAAATCAATAAAAAGGCAATCATAAAAGGGAGTTATTAAGGTTAGTATAACTCTTTCAAGATTTTTAACAGGCAAGGATATTTTTCAATATTTCTTTCTTTTTTTTTTTTTTTTTGTTGTTGTTGGGGGGTGGGGTTGTTGCAGGAAAACAAAGGTGAGAGAGAAACTTTAAGTCCAAAACCTCTAACTCCTGCAATCCATCTTCATAAAGATGTCCACCATTCTTGCACCCATTATTCACAACCAAGTTTGAGTTTGAATCTGCCACCGAGTTGTCAGCTTGTGAAGGACCCCGCAAGTTGCTCCCACCAACACATCCCTCATTCCCATCATTAATACTTGCATGAATGAGGCGTCTAACATCATTGCATGAGATTTCACCACTAAGGTGCGAGACTACACTGGAATTTATGCTGCATCGGGCACCAGAGTTGTCCACAGGAAGCATATCTTGATCTGTTTCCATTGAGTTTCCTGTGAGCATATTCTTCACATCATCCTGCAGCGTCCCAACACTGCCAAAACAAATGCCTCCATTTCTCAGATTTTCTGGATGTGCTTCTGTAGTGAGCTGGCTCGTGACGGAGCAGATCCCAGTCACTTCAGCAGATTCTTTTGTCCGTGCAAACAAGACCGAGGAACACCCCTTCACTGAAATGTTATATTCCTGACCAACAAAATCAGGAGAGCTTGAATCCCGGCTCTGAGGGCTGATTGACTGCCTCTTATCTGGACTGCTCTCACTTGCACTTAGCCCTTCAAGATCTTTTTTCCTTTTCAGGTTCCGTTCAGCAGATACAGACCTACAAAGCTCACCACTTCCCTGAGGTGATTTATCAGCCAACTGCTGACCAGCCACCCTTGGAGGTCTGCTTCGTTTATAACCCTCAGGAAACACATAGGAAGGGATTTGTTTTCTACGAACATGATATACATAAATTTCCATTCCAGGTTTCCAGTAATTATATGTACCAATTTGATGCCTAAACTCATCAACCGTTCCACGTATATCAAATTGCTGCCCCTCTTGAATGACCTCCCCAGGTTTCCTCTGCAAGCCCATAAAAAAGGCACCATGTGCACACTGCTTTGTCGGATCTACATATTCATGTGGATATGGATGACACTGCAACTTGCCAAATGTATCTCGTTCTATCTGCAAAAGTTGAAAACATGGAAAAGGGAACAGGTGAGTATCTCTTAGTAGTCTTTTACAAACTCTTTCGAGTAGAATCCACTAGTCTATTACAACAGTTTCAAAGGTTCTGTACAACACGCGACTCAAATAAGAAGTTACCAAGCCTTCGTCAACGCAAATATTCCAGAATAAATTGATATTACCATCAGAGTTAACTGCCTTAGCCGTGATTCAACCCATCCTTTCCAGGCTCGCAAGTCATCAGCATCAACCGCAACAATATCAACCTGTAAATAGTTCTTATAACTCTCAAAAAACAAATATGGCTCAAACAAAGCACTCCACTGGGCTTTATTCAACTCGATCTCCTGTAAAATAAGAACCACACCAGGCATCTCAGCGAGCAGCTGTTTCACAAAGAACAGACAAGACGAAAGTGAATATTTTTCTACCTCGCAGATCTTGTTACCAAATTGGAATTGATCCATCATAACTCTGAGAGTACTGGCAGAGACATTATAGCTAGAGTTCATGCATGGATATGCAGGTGTTATAATCGGCATAAGATGACCCCGATCCCAAGGGTTTTTACGAGGATCCCAGATGGCAAATCCAATCTCATTGTCCTCTATCTCACAAAGCATAACAGGATTTGGCCACCGCCACTGCGTATAAACACGGAAAAACCGAGAAACCAGCATACTGGGAATTGCATTAGGATAGAGTTGACAAACACGAGCTACGAGTAGAGCCCAGTTAACCCCACCAAGAAATCCGGTTACCTGTTATAAGTTGGGGCCACAAGGAGCAGAAAATATCAGAAAGTTGAGAAAGGAAAAAAAAACACCCGGCATAATAGCTAACTTACATTTGAATAAACACCACGCCTCTTTGCCCAAAATTTCAAACACCGAAGTGTAGTCCGAAAATGCTAGAAACATAAGAGCAGTCAGATATTTCAAAGTCAGAAGAATTTGAAGAAAACTAAGATAGTTGAAAAAGTAGGAGATAAAAGCAACCGGTAAACTTGTAGGCAAAAGATTCACCTCAACATTAGGAACAAGCTTAAGAATTTGATCCGCCACCCTAGATCCGTTGAGACTCCGCACAGTTGGCTCATCAACATTGCACAGGATAGATATGTCAGATATATCCAGATCCTGAATGAAATAAAAAGAGACTCCTTCATATGACTACCATCAAGGTTGGGGTGGTGGTAACCAAGATGATGCTCCAAGAAAAAAGAATAGCACTGTGAACTGTGTTAACGGTACCAACGTATAACTAATTACCACAAACATATGTGAAGGACTCTACTACAGGGAAGCAATTTTGTTGATTTTGTTGAAGTCTTCTATCCCGAGAGAGACTTCATTCTTCAAAACCATAATGCATCCATCACTCATCAAATACAAGTCTTGAGAAATCTATGTAATATGAAACCATAACAATTCTTCTAAAAGGGAGGGACAAAAGGAGGTTCGAAATAAAATTGACACAGACAAGCATGCTTTGCAAATGGATTTGACAGACATCATAAGATGGGATACATATTGTCCAGTGTTTTTCAGGAAGGTTAGAAGAAAATCAAAGACAACAAACTTACATCAGGAACAACTAAAACTGAAATACTCGCATAGAGAAGATCAATTGATATTCCATCGAACTTGAACTTCATCACTGGGACATGAGCATCCGGAACTGGTTGTAGTTCGGCAACTTCTTCCATCTCAGCCAATATATCATGCAATATATAGAAGAAGTCCTTCAGTCATGAAAAAGATCCAAGTTAGAGGAAGATGGAGAAATAAACCAAACTATAAAAACATCTGAGTAATCGAATTACCTCCCTAGTCACATAAGAAGGACCGAGACATAGTGTATCTATATCAGCTCCAGGACCATGTACCTAAAGAAGGATGTTAAGCTAAGTGACTAAAGTTCACATGTCTTCTGAAACAGGGAAACCAAGCCCCACAAAGAGAAATAAAAGAGTACCATCTGCAACTGAAAATAAAGTTTTGAATGTATCCTAACATCTACAAACTCTGAAAGGAAGCAAACCGGCATATCTCATGCATTAACATATGCAAGAGGATCTAGAGCTGTTCTTCAAATATACTGGAAAAAAAAGTACTATTACTCTAGAAAACATGCAAAAACATACTTTAGGTGCGGTATAAGACCTTTACCCTAGAAAAATATAATCCCATAAAAAGTAGAGAGACATGTGGATTAGTACAATTATTTTTCATGAATTCTATATGCTTGTACAGCAGGAGATCATTCAAAGCACCACTAATATAGAGAAAGAAGCAGTTTACCCCAAGCCGGTAAGAACCAAAAGTAAGTATGACCGCATTGGCATCCTCCACCATCTGATCAGTGTAACCCCTCAAACGAGTAAGTTCTTTCACCCAATCCTTGACAATCTGAAAATAACCAAGAGAAATATAATTTTTAATGAATAAATAAGCACAACTGTTAATGTTTACTCAAAAAGGATGATAACAAGAAAATGAAGATTGGATGCCTGCAACGTATATATTACAACAGAGTTCACTAAATCATTGAAGTTACTAGCTAGAATAAGAAAAAGAAATTTGTTTGCTAGAAATCGAAGAATATCTCTTAACAGACATGAATACCATTGACAGTGACAAGTACTAGACAAATAACAAGCATTTGACTAAGGTCATGCTGACTGACTCAAAAAACCATCAACACTTCTACGCACCCACTCTCTACCTACATCCTTAAACCAACCCAGGAACCTTATAGTTCATTCCTGCCGCATCCATCAACCAGTTATTGAGTACTTCCTTTCTAGCAAAATTCATACAGGACAGGAACATGAGGCTTTTAGAAGGTTACCCAAGTTAGAAGAGCTAATTGGACATGATGTCTACCCTACAAAGAAGACTAGGGACATGCTTTTATTGTGTGAAGAAGAAGTTCCCTCATAACAGTGAGTATGCATACCGTCATTAATGTGTAAGCGATTACAGATGAGGCATGATTCTATGTCAGGCACTACTTTGCATAAACAAGTTACAAGATTCGCATATCAGCTTTGAGCTGATGGTATTAGTGGTGAACAGAGTAGGGATGAAAATGTAGCTTAGTTTACAATGCAGGAAAGCATACGTTTTCTACCACCAAGTCCCTCTCTTTGAAGGGTATTTCAACCGAAACCCCCAAAAACAGAAGTAAAAAATAGCCCTGTTAATGAGTCAATTTATGCACTGTCTTCTTTCCATTACAATGTTGGCATGATAAAAACTTTAGCTATGAGGTTTTGATCACATGATCTCAGGCTCCCCCAATTAACAAAAAGTAACAGCAACTGGAAAACTCTGGTAATAATATACCTGCTTCAGTCGGCCAAGAACCTCTTCTCTCTTTGCAGCCTCCTCAGCACTCTCATATAGCCCAGCATCAAGCAAAAACTGAAGGCAGAAACCAAATCTCCCAAAATGCAATAGGATACAAAATTTAAAAAGCACAAAAATAAAGTTAAAATTAAATAATTCCGGAAAACACAAACCTTCTCCAACTCCTTTGTTCTCTGAATATCAGCCTCTGTAGGCCCAGCCCTCGACAAAGGTTTTGTAACGCCATACTGCTTAGGGGACGCTGCCGGAGTTTTCTCCGGCGGCGAAACACTCGAAGTATCCGAACCCACCATCTTCAACACCAATCCTAATCTAAACCTATGCCTAAAACTACCTCTAACTCAAAACCCTAAATTCTAAAGTACAAAATTAACCAAACCCGGAAAAACAAACGACAATGAACGCCCAATCAAAAGAAACCCTAGATCATGATCCAACTACAACCCTAAATCAGCCCAAAAAAATCAAAACTTTCGCCTCAAATTGGAAGACAGCTTCTCACTGAATCAGGAGATTAAGACACAACTTTCCGATCAATCAAACCACAACACAAAACGGGGAATTGAGTTGAATGAAGGATTACTGAAACCCTTGAAAATTTTTCAGAAACAGGCAACAGATCCAATAAAAAAAAATATAAAGAACCGAAAGTTCTAATCCTCAAAATTCATAAACTCGGAGAAACCAAAGGAACGAAACCATGGAGAACAAAACCGTACGTTTTGGTTTTGGGTGCGGTGGGGAAAGAGGGGAAGGGACGCGGGCGGAGGGGAGGGGGGGTGGAATTGACACGGAGGAACCCGTTCACATCTCCCACTGGAACTTGGAGAAGTTGTAGAAAGAGAGAGAAAGGGAGAGGAAGTAGAGAGAGAAACGGTTGGGGTTAAAATATAAGATATTTATATTTTATTGGCACCGTCTTTGGGTTGGACTTAGGACAAGTCACGAGCGGACCCCGCTTGGCTGATTTTTTCTGACGTTTTTTTTGTTCAAAAGCGCTTCGCAGCAACAACGCTTCTCTCACAAAATCGTTGTAAAGATTTTGGGTGCACTTTTTTTTTTGGAATTGGGAGACCATTTTATTTAAAACTCTTGTTCTCTAATTTTAAAACTAATTCAAGATTCTATGATTTGTATACATCGTATTGTCACAAAACGATATCAACATTAGGTATTTTTCTTCACTTACTGATTTTAAAATTTCAAAAACAATTTCAAATTATCCTAAATCTGAAAAAAAAAAAAAAACCGTGAAAATTCTTCTTCCAAAAAAACACGGGCCTCTTGCTGAACTAGAGGAGCCGTGACTCACCCCTAACAGCTGACAAGGCACATCGTGAGGTGCTCCTGGGCAGTGACGACAAGGGATGAGCAGTAGCTCCCTTGATTCTGTAACCAAAGCGAGTCGATTTTTATTTTTTTATTTATCTTATTCTCTAATATTTTTATTTTTCTAATTTTCAATTTATATAATTATATTTTAACTTAATATGTGTAAGTATAAAATCTCTACTTCCCCAATTTCTCTAATAATATCTAATTTTTAAATAAACAAGTAAATAAATTAATTAATCATCATAAAAAAAATAAAATCTGTTATAATTAATAAACTAAATAAATAAATATTAAAAAAGAATGAAAAACTAAAATAATTATTTGAAATAAATAAATAAATATTTAAGGAAAAATTTTTGTCCTCGTAAATCACAAGGGGCCTATTGGCGGCCCCTTTGTAACCAACCAGGGGCAATGTGAATGAGCCCCTTGTAATTAACAAGAGCCAACGTCTAGAATTAAAACAAAAATCAGAAATTATTTTTGCTGGATGAAATTTTACATCAAAATTAATATTTTCTAAGACTCATGCATTAGTTATGTCTATATCTTCGTCTATATCATATTAAAATAACTCAAATTATTATGAGTTTTATAATTTTAGTGTTTGGAAGGAAAGAGGAGAGCTCCAATAGTTTGATTAAAATAAATTAAACCGTTTGAACTTTTTGCTATTGCTTCATTGAATTAGCGGTGGTTGCATTAAGCATTTTCAAAAGGGGTTCAATAAATATAATTTGGGAATTTATATATATATAACGCAAAAAAAATTCATTTTTCCTGTCAAAATGAATCTCTATAACTCAAAACTCAAATCTTTCATATCAATACAAATTCAAGATAGAAATGAATAATTTTGTATATTTTTTACAAGGAAATATTAATTTTAAGGTAAAAAAATCCCCAAAATTATTTTTTTTCAATTTTGCTAGGTTTCTTCCACCTGAGAGAAACTCGTGTCAGTTGTTTTTTTAAATAAAAAAAATCTTTGAAATGAATTTCGTCCATTTGGAAGAAATTGTGAACAATTAAAAAAAGTAATTTTTTGGTTTTTTTAACTTAAGATTGATATTTTTTTGCAAAGAATATTCACAATTATCTATATCTATCTTGAATTTGTATTTAATGTGAAATATTTGAGTTTTGAGTTAGAAAAATTTATTTTAGCGGAAAAAATAATTTTTTCGTACAATACATATAAATTCTCAAATTATGTTTATTAAAAGCTTGCAAATGAGTTATTATGGGTGGAGCGGAATGGGACTCTTGAATATTGTGGGCCTTGACTATGACTTTTGTTGTGATAAAACCTCGTCCAGCCATAATGGGCCCATCCGATGGGTAGCTATCGGGTCAACGTGATAAGTTGAACTTAGACCCGGCCCGTACTAGTATAAAGACCCAATTTATGCAGGCTAAGAGCCCAAACTAACATTTTTTATTTTTATTTATGTAATTTGATATATTTTATTAATAAAATTTAATAATTAAAAAATAAATCTTAAGAGAAAAATATATTATAAAAAAGAGGTAGTATATAGTACACAAAGTGGTACAGAAAATTCTGTGCTGAATATTTCAACCAAAATACTAATTATCAAATTTTTCTAAGATATTAAAAAAGTAAAATAAAAATTTGAGAAATTGTGACAAACTATAAAACATATTTAAAGTATAAACAGACACACAATACTATTATTTGAATATTCATATACATAAGTAAAAAAAACATAATTATCATATTCTTATAAACTAACAATATTATAAGATTATAAGCGTATAAATAATTTTAAAACACGTTTTTGAGGAATTAAAGTTTATATAGATACAACACATCTCCCTTTTACATACCTTTACTCTGATAGGATTTCCGGTCTTGTACTGTAATTGATTTTTGTTCTCTTATAAATCTCTTGTAAGTTAGTTTAGAAATCTCGAAAAACAGATAAATCAAGGGCCACATTCAAAGTAGTGCCCTTTGCCATTTTCCATTGCCATTATTGTGGGCTTTAATTTGCACCTAAACACTCAAATTTTAACCTTTTTTTCCCACCATTAGTAGACTCTGGGTATTATTACGATGTCCTTGTCTAATATATGTAGCCCAATTCCAAATTCAAGTGGTGAATGAGTTGGGGATTTGATTCGCTCATTTCTCTTGTTTCCTCTCCATCATAGAGCTAAAAATGGCAGAGATTTCAGAGCAAAAAAAAATCAAAGCTGCTTCAAGTCAATGAAAATCCAGTGAGATTTCGGGGTCCCCATTTCCCAAATCTCTCTTTTTCAACTAACCCTTTTCAATTGGCACCACATTACATTCATAGAAGGTCACCCCAATAGTGGGTACGCTGAATAAATCAAATCATTAGCTTCCCCAGATATATCCCCAACCAATTTACTTTAATTTTCTCTTTCAAAGCTCGAGAAAAAGTGTTTAGACAGTGAAAATGTTTGATAGTATTGGACAAAGGGTTAGTGAGAGTCCGAAAATTATTAACTAATTTAAGATTAAGTGACTCAAATTCAAAACTTTCCAATATATATCAATAAAGATACCTAAGCGGTCGGGCCATCAACCAAACACCTCCTCTCTAGTGAAAGTTTATAAACTCAGAGCAGAATCTTGAAATCTTTACATTTAGAAGAGAAAAACAGAGCAAGAAAATGCTAAAAGTTTTTATGTGCATTTTAATACACAGCGCTCCAGAAAGTTAGAGAGAGAATCCCTCAGTTCATCTTTTTGGGGTTTTTTTTTGTTTTGGTTTATAATAATATAGTTGGATAAAGTGAGTGGTTTTGTGAGTTTCTAAATTGGAGGAAGTGGAAGATTTTGAGTGCTTTTTTTGAATTCAAGAAGAGAAGGTAAGGTTTTGAGTAAGCTTTAATCTTTCCTCTCTTGGTTTTGTTGTGATTATTATTGCTACTTTTACATTTTTGTCTTGTAATTCTTGTTTCTTTGACTAAAAAAAAAACCCACCACGGAGGGTAATCTATGTGTTTTTCTGAGTGAGTAAAAACTAAGAAAAGTGAGAAATGATTATGCTTTTTTTGGTTGAAAAGTACTTGAAGTTTGAGTTCTTATTGGTGGGAATATGGAAGAACTCTTTGAATATTGCTTACAAGGTTTCCATTGTTGTGATTATTACACTCTTTTGATTCAAACTTTTCCCACTGACTTTGTCGGTAATTTCTTGTTTTTCTTAATTAATTCTATATTTGAAAGTTATTTACTAATCTATTTTCTGAATAACTCTAGACCTCTCTTACCAATTTCTTGTTTCTTTGGTTGAGAAGAAGTTTTTTTTAATTATTATTTTTTAAATCTGTTTCTTTCAGTGATGCCTTTTTGTCCTGTAATACAGTTTTCACGAGGTATTGTCAGAGTAAAAATTTCAAGAAAAGGAGAAAAAAAAAAAAGATCCAATCTTTATCTCTTTTATTATTTAAAGATTTGATCCCTTTTGTAAACCTTTTCCTCCACACTCTCTGCTGTTCTTTTCTCATCACTTCACTGCTTGCAACATGTAAAGATTCTAAGTGTCCTTCCTTCCTTCTCTTCTTCTAAGTACCACTTTCTCATTGGACATTGTCTTGAAGAGTTTTTCACTTTGATGTCTGTCTTTGTAGGATAAGTTTGAAAATTGTATTTGGAAAAAATGGGAAAAGCTACAAGATGGTTAAGGGGCTTATTGGGGATGAAGAAAGAAAAAGAAAATGTGGAGAATTTTTCAAATTGTAGTGAGAAAAAAGAGAAAAAAAGATGGAGTTTTGCAAAAATAGGGAAAGATTCTTCTTCAATGGAAGTTGGAGGACAAATTCCAGTTACTGATACAACTTGGTTAAGATCTTTCATGGCTGAATCAGAGAAAGAACAGAATAAACATGCCATTGCTGTGGCTGCTGCTACTGCTGCTGCAGCTGATGCTGCTGTGGCTGCAGCTCAAGCTGCTGTTGCCGTTGTTAGACTTACTAGCCATGGCAGAGGAACATTGTTCAATGGAGGCAGGGAAAAATGGGCTGCCATCAAGATTCAAACTTTCTTTAGGGGTTATTTGGTAAGCCATTTTACAATCTCATTTGCTGTTCTTTAAGATTCCTAGAATGTAATTTCTTAAAGTTTTTCCCCCCTAATCTATGAACTGTTTGCTTCAAATGTCAGCAAAATAATGCCAGACATTCTTATTAACAGAACAAATGTTTTTCTTGATTTTAAATTCTAAGTTTTTGGTTTTAATTAGTTTCACAAGCCATGAAATGGGATTTCTTGGGATATTATTTGTGAATTAACCATGATCTTCCTTAGTCCATTTTCAGTTTAAAATTGATCAAATCTTGAAATGGGATATAAATTTTTTCTTCTTTTTCTGCAGGCTAGAAAAGCTCACAGAGCTTTAAAAGGGCTAGTAAAACTACAGGCATTAGTCCGAGGTTACCTTGTAAGGAAACGAGCAGCTGCAACTCTTCATAGTATGCAAGCCCTCATTAGAGCTCAAACTGCCGTGCGATCCCAAAGGGCTCGCCGATCTTCTCTCAGTGGTGATTATAGATATCCCCCGGAATTGCGTGCCAGGAGATCCACTGTAAGATAATCAAAAGATCTATAACCCCTTTATTCGATTTTCACCAAAACAATTAAAAGAATTTAATCCTTGTGTTTGCAGGAAAGATTTGATGAATGTAGAAGTGAATTCCACAGCAAGAGAGTTTCAGCATCATACGATGCTGCACAGAACCTATTTGATGAAAGTCCTAAGATAGTTGAAATAGATACATACAAGCCAAAATCAAGGTCCCGAAGAATGAACAACAACAACAACAACCCGCCTCCTTGTATGTCCGATAGTGGAGATGACCAGCATTACCAAGCTATATCATCGCCACTTCCATGTCCAGTACCAGCCCGGCTATCAATCCCAGATTGTCGCCATTTTCAAGATTTTGATTGGAGCTTCCTTGGTGATGAATGTAGGTTCGCCACAGCCCACAGCACACCAAGGTTTGGGAATTCTGGAAGAACAAAAATCCCTTTAACACCTGCTAAGAGTGTCTGTGGAGATAGCTTTTTCAGGCCATATTCAAATTATCCTAATTATATGGCAAATACTCAATCTTTCAGTGCAAAATTGAGGTCTCACAGTGCACCAAAACAAAGACCGGAAACAGGGCAGCCGGCAAAGAAAAGGGTTTCTCTTAATGAAATTATGGCATCAAGATCAAGTTTTAGTGGCGTTAGAATGCAGAGATCTTGTTCACAAGTACAAGAAGATTTAGAATTTTAATAAACTGGTTTATTAGCTTAGAGGGTTGTAGAGAAGAAGAAGAATCAAGAAAACCTTGTTTTTCTCTATGCTCTGTTTTTCTTCATTAGTAGTAATAGGATAAAACTTAGAACAGAGAGTGCTTGCTTCTTTGTACATTCTTTGATAGGGTTTCTTTGCCTTGATTGGCCTATTGGTGCTTCATGAAATGGAAAAAATCCTCCCCTAAATCGTAAACATTTCACTCTTGAATGAATTGGAATTAAATTTCTTCACCCTTTCAAGAACATTTCTTGGCCTTAGTTTAGACCTAAACTTAAAAGGTGTTTATTTTTTCTACATCTCTATTCTAATTTCTAAGTAATTCTTAAGAATATTGATTGATACATCCAAAGACTTTGATTCTTGCTTCTTATGCTTGGAATGTATACTAATTTCGAAGAGATAATAAATGAATTAAAAATGGTAGAATTAAAAAGTATACAATAAATACATATTAAAATGTGTATAAAAATTTATAATTTTGACAATCTAATTTTAGTTATAAGATCATTTTAAATCCAATACTTTAAGAATATTGATCACACAAAAATGCAATATCTACGGCACTTGTAATCCAATCAATATACTCTATTTTTCACTCTAAAAGTAATATTCTACTTAATATTCTTTATCCTTCAGCTTTTTATTATTATATTATTTATACATAATCAAAATACTTTATTTATGTAATTCATTATCGTGTTTATGTTGAAAATATTAGTACGAGTGTGTATTATTTAATGTGCTTTGATTATTTAAATTGTTTAGATTAATTTATTTTTTAAAAATTTTTCATTGCAATTATTAAAACATAAGAATATTTATAGTAACCAATTTAGCATATCTGATTTTATTATTTTTAAAATATTTATAAGAATAAAAAATCAATTTAATTAAATTAAGGATAACATTTAATATATATAAATCTTTTTAAAAAATTTAGAAATACCGTGTGTAAATAATAATACACCAACTAAATACGATACTATTCATCACACCACTTTACTATTAAGAATGCCGTACATATTAGAGGAATGTTGAGAATGCAAATCCCACATCGACTAATTCAATAAAATGATTAGACTCGAGCAGTCCTCTCCTCTTGAAGTACCTTTTGGAGTGAGTTAGGCCTAAGTCCAAAAATTCTAACATGGTATTAGAGCCTTGATGTTGGACCACCTGCAGATGTCCAATCCTACAAAATAAAATATTTTTATCGCTATATTAGAATAGTTTAAAAAATTATATTTTTTATTCGATAGTATATAAATAGAAATTTAAAAAGTTAGGAATTGAATGGAAAGGTGGGTTGTACGAATAGAAAGAGAAATGTAGTGGAAGACCGAGTGGTGGTATTAGTTAGGGAAATGTGAGAAATTGGACTCTTTTTCCATGAAAATGCTGGAAGAGAGAGAGAGAGAGAGAGAGAGAGAGAGAGAGAGAGAGAGAGAGAGAGAGAGAGAGAGAGAGAGAGAGAGAGAGTAGTTTCCATGAAACTTCCATGTAGGTGTTAATCTAATAAGTAAGCAGGCAGCCTCTAAACTTGAGCACTCCCATCGATCCATTTTTCAACACAATTGTACCCAATCCCTACCCAATAATCCAAACCGTATCAGGATGAATTATTATGATTTATATTTTTTATTAAAATGTTAAAAGTTTTTTTTAGTAATAATTACAATTATTTTCTAATGAAATCATAAAAGGTTTGGATATGCAAAATACTCCGGCTATATATTAAGAAGAGAAAAAATGAACGATAGAAGTCTGCTAGCGTTTTGGAGTTATACAATTATATTGTGGGGAGGTCATTAATCTAATGAGTTACTGAACTATCATGTCCAGTCGGAGAATAAACTTTATGAATAAGGAATAGTGCCTTTTGATTCCGAGGAAATAAGGATGCAAACAAAATAAAATTTTTTTATAATGTTAAGTATGAATGGATCCTTTTATTTGTAAATAAGATTAATATTATGACTATTTTCTTTTCTATTTTTCCGACAAAAAATATAGTATATACTTTCTATAAATTGCAAAAAGAAAATGCTAATATATGAAAGTTTTTCAAGGAAATCATAATGTGTAACACGTAGTTTGTTTATAAAATACTAGTAATAAGATATACAAAATATTAACATTATAAAGTTAAAAAAAGAAGAATAAAATAAAAAGTGAATGAAAATCGTGTAAGTAAAGGATATATTGTTGAGAATGAAAATCTCATATCGGCTAATTAAAGAAAATAATTACTACTTATAAAGACTTTGGCAGTCCTCCCCTCTTGAGGTACCTTTTGGGGTGAGTTAGGTCCAAGCCAAAAAATTTCTAACATGGTATCAGAACCATGGTGTTAGGCCACCCGCAGATGTCCAATCCTGCAGAATATCACGTTCCAAGCCCAAAATTGATCAGTTTCATCGGCTAATTAAAGAAAATAATTATCCTTTTCGTGTGAGTTATTGGTAAATAAGAATAATGTTAGGATCATTTTACTTTTTTTAAATATAATAGATAACTTACGTAATAATATCTCTTATAAAAAATAAAAACAAAAAATACTATGTCTTGATATTAAATCTCAACATAAAATTTTAAGTAACATAAATAGTAAAATAAAAAAATTAATTTTATATTAACGAAATATATAAAAAAAATGAAGAGTTTTATTTATTTATTTATTTATGCCTCTCAATATAATAAGTATGGGTTTCCAAACTTCAAATTTACCACTATTGTCTTTGATGCTTTCAAAAAGATAATATATACTATTAATATTATCATTTGAGAAAAATAAATAATATAGATAAATTCCTTTTTTTTTAAAAAATAAAAAAAAAAGCAGAATTTGTCAAATTTTCAGGTGGTCGTCACGTGCTTGAAGCAGGCGTTGGAAAAAATGTGGGGACAAAAATAAAAAAAAAAAAAAGAAAATTAGAGAAAAGGGAGGATGGATAGAATCAATATTTAATCTCTTATCAGTAATGATTAGTAATTGATTTGATTGATGTGTTTTTTGGGGATTTCTTGAAAATTGAAACTCAAAGCTTGCATCATCTGAGGGCATTTCAGTACTTCTCTACTCTTTGACCCTATCCAGTTTCCGCTTAGTAGACGTCATCGTCTTTGTTTCGTGCAGTGTGACGATAAGATAATACTCTTTCATGTCTTCGACAATATTTTTTTTGTTTCCCTAATTGCCCCTTCGAATTTAGATCCTATTTGAATTGTTTTTTTGAATTAAAAAAGAGAATATTTTAATTTTTTTTAACAATCCGTGAAAGAACTATAAGATATATCAGAACTAATAGAAGTCGAACTCTTAACCTTTTAGTTGTGAGATTTAAACTCTTGCAACTCGAATAAGGCCTTATACGGACAATACTGCAACTAATATGAAGTATAAGGCTTTTAAGTCCTAATGTATTGCTAATAAGCACGCATTTATTGTTTATATTTCTCCACCCTCCATTAATTCATTTATCATATTTCTTTATCTCTTTTTCTCCTTAATAATTAAGAATATAAAGCATATCTTACTCCAAAGCTTATTATTAGTTTTTAATGATTAATTATTGTACATAAGTTCAAAAGAACTTATATTATTAATCGGAGGTAGTAAAAATTAAATTGACAATTAAGTGTAAGTATGATAGCAAAACACTCCTTGAATACTCTATAACAAATTTTCAGTATTGTACTACAGTTAGTCTTCAGGGGCGGAACCAGTAGGGAGTTCAGATGTGTTCGAGCCCCCAAAGAAATTTTAAAAACTTTAGGATTTTTAGGTATTTTACCTTCAAACCCCCCATAATTTTTTTTCAATACAGCCCCAAAACTTAGTTGCTCACTTAAAAAAAAAAAAAAAATTTATTGTTCTTCAATCCCTCAACCTTTTTGTCATAGTTCCGCCACTGTTAATCTTGTACCTCATAGATCTTCTTTTATATATATATATATATATATTAGTCGATAAATTTCGGATATAGATAAAATAGATGGAGTATTAAACTCGGACTTGCTATTAACATATTAATCCATTTTTTTGAATGATTATTGGGATCTCTTAATAGGATTAGAGAAGCATTAACCCTAATTAAGTGACATGTCTATACGGATTCAAACATTAATTTGTAATTTATTTTATTATTATATGCAAATCACAAGGTACAAGAAGAAGAGAACATGGGATGGGGAGATAGAGGTCATTTTGTGGTTGGTGGGGAGCGGCTTTGCTGTCGTCACCATATCCTATTATCGAGTAATTAGCAGTATTAATTAAATGCTAATTACATAATTAAACAAAGATCTAAGGAGGTTTGTTAGACCGTTAAACAAATCGGAAATCCAGATTAATAATTTAATTAATGGGGAATAATCGATGCCTTCCTTTCATTTGAAACTTTGAATTTTGAGAAGCGGGAATTGTCTAAATAGAATTTGGAAAGTAACGGCTGCTATATTTATTTCTGTTTAATTAGTCAAAATACTGCATTAATTTGTTCAAAAGGAAGGATTCCAATCGAATCCGAGATCGAATCGGTCAAATCAGTAGTCGGATCAGAAAAAAATATATAAATTATAAATATATATTAATAATTTATCTACGTACATATTGTATATTAACTGGTATTAAATATAGTTAAAAAAATATAATCAGTGAATATTATAAATTTATTAATTCAAAAAATACGTAAAAAAAATGAAATTTTTAGTGAAAATTTTAAAAATCGGTTCAAATGCCCGGTTTAACAGACCTGTTCAACCGATTTTTGACCAAGTTTGATCGGTTTGATTTCTTAGGATTTTTTAGAAAACCAGACCGTCTAATGTTCGATTCTCGATTCAACCGGTTGGACTGATATATTCGGTCCGATTTTCTCAACCATTTAATATATAACCAGAAATGTCAATAGTCAAACTAGGAGCTAAATTTGAATTTTGTGTATATTTTTTTCTTTCTTTTTTTTTTTTTTGAACAGAAATGTAATTATATAATATTAAAATTCAATTTGATAGTGCAAGCGATATCATGAGATAAATTCCTAGTCCATTCCTAGATAAAATTAGAAGTTAGAGCAATTTTTAGGAGAAGGTGTCGTGGTATTTCCTAATCTATATACATGGGAGAAAAAAATAGAAGACATATCTATGCTATTGCGAAAACCACCAAATTCAGAAAAATCTTCACCACTGAAATGAAGTTTATTGATGGCTAAAAGAGAGTCAATTTCAAATATCATAAATCTCCCATAGTGGATCTTGAAACATAACCTTCATTGATGGCTAGCAGCTCCTCAAAACTAATATTAAAATGGCCCAGACGAGGTAAAAGAAGAATACTCAAAATGATTTCGAACAAGAATACCATTGCCAATTTTAACATTCAAGAAAGCCAAATCTATATTAGCTTTAAGAATCCCGAGTAACGATGGCTTCCATATTCTTTGGGAATTCAAAATAGGGAACACTATAGGATTTGAAGGCGAGCCTTGATTAGCCCTTAAAAATGATTCTGAGAAATGTATAATCCTTAATGCAAGCGAATTTGCATTTGTGGATCTACTTTTATGACGAAACTTGTTCATAGCAAACCAAATGAACCATAGACAGGTGACAAAAATCGCAACGTCTTTTTACCTAAAGTATAAAGAGATTGAGTACATAAGATATTTGAAGCTAAGTGGCGTATACCTTAACCATTTATCTCCAAGGGGTATGCATTCTCATACTTATTTTGCAGAACAGTACTAAAAAATGGCATGTTTATCATCCTCTATCCAGAATCCACAATGCACACAATTATTCTTTTCGTATAAACTTTTTTCTGAAGGTTTTTACTTGTTGGGAGAATATTTAACACAACCTTCTATAGAAAGATTCTGATATTTGATTGAATTGTAATGTTATGGATATAATTCTAAAGTCTAGATTCTTGATGTAAACTCGAGGGACCTTCTGCTGACGTAGAGTCCCTAGTGTTCCTTGTGTATATATTTTTTTTGAATTTGTAGAAAGTGAATTGTTGGTAAAAGAAGATGTGGTCGTAAAACTCATTAATGAAAAATTATTTGTAAGAGTACTCCCTCGTTCTACCACAACTACTATTGAGACTTCTTTTGCATATATTCTTACTCCCTATCTTTCAAGCAAACACATCCAATCCTATTTTTTTTTTTTTTTAGCGTAGCGAGATGAGGCACGTCCTTTTTTTTCGCTACGTCAAATCCCAATAGGGAGAGGGACGAAGTAGAAGACGTCGAGTGAAGTGGGAGAAAAGGAGCGAAGTAAAAGGGCCCCGTCTTTTTTCTAGAATTAGAGTTCGACCGCTGCTTCTCCCTATTTTTTGGGGGATCCAGTTCCTTGCCAACTGCCAACTATCGACCCCAATCTCTTTCCATTTGGGTAGTTTCAAAATAAGTGTCCTTCTAAATTTTGGCACTACTATTAAGAATTATACAGTGATATATAAAGGAAGAAAGACGGGAGAAATAAATAAGGAGAGAGAGGATGATAAAATTAGAAACTATAATAAATATTTGTTGAAAGTTATAAAATAATACTTATTATGAAACAAAATTTAACTTCTAAAAATACACTTATTTTGATCGGAGGGAGCAAAAAATAAATATGAACAAAATGTTTATGTGATTTTTTTTTTTATTAATGTAATCATATTAATAATTAATAATTTCATGGTATTAATAAGGAAAGGCCCAATGATGCAATACAAACACATATATGGGCCAAGGCCTGTTTCTTTCTGGCGAGCCCAATTCCTTCATAACGCACGTGGGATTACATCTGCAACGGTCGAAAATCCAGAGATTCAAATATTGGGAGCCAACGGTCACCTGAGCTCCTCCCATTTCTCTTCTCCCTCCAAAACATCAAACAAGAATCCACAGAAATTTCTTCAGCAAAGAAATTCAAGATTCTTCAAGAAGAGCATAAATCAATTCAATTCAAGCCGTCGGAATGGATCGATTTCACAAGGGTTTTCACTTCCAATCATCAAATTCCCCCAAATCTTCTGGTATGTCTTCTTTTTGGTTCTAATTATTTCATTTATGGGATAAAGATTTGAACTTTGAAGGGTTAGTTTTGTTCATGTAGTCCTAGTAAGAAATGGGAACGTGAAGGGTCACTGAAGTTCTTTGGATTTGATGATTTTATGAAAAAAATCTTGCTTTTTAATAAATGCAGGGGAACAGGATGAGAATGAGATAAAACAAGAACAAATGGGTTCTTCCAAGTCTCAGAATTCTAAGAAGCATTTCCACAAACACTTCATGTCCCCTACAGTATCTGCAATGTCCAAAACTACAGTTCCTAGAAGGAAGGTTTTGGGTGAGAATAATGAATCTTTCGCCTCCTCCTTTGATGTCCAATTCCAGAAATCCCCGATCCTTGAAACAAGCACTTCTCATTGTGCCCGGCCATCTTCTAGAACTTTGTCACCCAACGAGTCTTCATCTCAATTTGATAACGAGGAGCAGATTAGTACTAACTCTGCAGATCCATCCTTGAAGCCATATGACCCTTTGACGAATTACCTCTCTCCCAGGCCTCAGTATCTGCGTTTCAAGCCAAACAGGCGTCGGGAGATTAATGAACGTCAACAAGGCCTATACGAAAGCGAAGGTGGCTCTTTTGAGTCCCTGGAGTTTGTTCAGGATTCCTTGGTTTCTCCGTTACATGAAGCTGCTGAAATACTAAAGAATCAAGAAACTGAAAGGGCAGAGGACGATGATTTTGATGATGATTCTGAGGAGGAAGAGGAGGAAGATGAAGATGATGAAGAAATTGAGGATTGGGAGGAGGAGAAAAGATGTAGCTTGAAAGGGTTATTCAAATTTCTACTGTGCTTGGTTTTCATAGCTCTATCAACATCATACGTGCCTTCACCAATGGAGTTAAGCACAGAAGACCCAAAAGATGGCTATTACAGAACGCTGAACCATTCGCTTGAAGCAATCTCCACGAACTTGCAAGATGGTAACATGGGATGGAAAATAAATGGAGTTCCGGAAACTGGTTTTTCTGGAGTGAATCATCAGAATAGTTATCAAGATTTTGAAAAGTTTAAGATGGTTGTGGATGATGATGAGGTATTAATGGATGTTACTAATGACACTGAAAGAGTGTTTGAGCCATTAAATGAACAGACTTTAGATAAGGATGTTGACCATGAGGGCATGGATTTTGATTTTCTAGAGGGGTACATTGCTGAAAATGTCATCATAGATGGTGAAATAGACATGAAGGATGGTTACTCTGATCAAAATGCAAGTGAAGAAGGTGCCCAAGAAACAAAGGAGGAACTTGAACTTTTTGGAGATAACCGAAGTAATGGAAGTGCTTCAGGAAATGAAGAAACTGATGGGTTCGAAAATAATCTCTACGCTGTAGAGGCTGAGGAAATCTCTACGGGGAATGCAGGAGAAGAATTGGAGGACAATGCAGCTGAAAATCATCATCACATGGTTGAGAAAGTTGAGGGAATTTCTACAGAGATAACAGAAGAGAAAATGGTACAGGATGATGAAAGCTCTAAGTCATCATCTTCAATGGACTATAATGAGTACAAAGAGGCCGATGACAGCATGTTTGAAGAAGCAGGGCTCAGGTTGATGATGAAGGCCAGTTACATGGAATTTGGGCCAATTCACATAGTTTGTTTAGGATTCTCTGCCATTATCTTGGCAGCATCCATGGTTTACATCTATCAGCAGCCAAGGGCAAACCTAGTGCCAAGGAAAACTTCACAGCCCCTTAAAGTTCATCTTGAGGAACCTAAGACAACTGAGAAAATTGAGGTACAGCCATCATATTCATCCCATATGGATGAATGCCTGCAAAAGAAAGTTGAATCAGTTCATGTAAAACCTTCTTCAACTATGTTTTTCTCTATGGAAGAGGAGGAGACTAGGAAAGAGCTCAGTTACAATGAAGCACCTAAAGTTGAATTGCTTGGAGAATTTGAGTTTGGGAAAGAGAAAGTTAGCAGCAGCAGCAGCAGCTCCATTAGAAGCTGTGACAGAGAAAGCAAGACAATTGAGGCAGATTGGAGCACTAAAGCAATTTCTCATGAGGAGTCAAGAGCTCATTCCCTTTCTCCAGCTAAACCATCATTTGAAAGTACAGATTCTCCATCATATGGAAGCTTCACAGCTGAAAAGAAGATCATAAAGAAGCAGGTAAACAAAAACAATTTTGCTTTGGAATTCTTTCAATGAAAATTTAGCAAGTTTTTGACATATATATATTTTTCTTGAATGCTGCAATAAATAGGGAGGAGGCAAAGATGGAAACTTGAAGAAGATTGTCACAGCAACTCCAGTAAGGCGATCAAGTCGAATTCAGAATCGTTCAGTTACTTCCCCATAAATCCTTTTCTTGAATCCCTTTCCTCTAGATGGTTTTGGAATAGCTAACTCTGTTATTCCAGCATTATGGTAAAGTTATCTACTTTTTTACTCTAATAGTAGTAGACCATGATTTTCTTGATTCAATGGAAGTCACTTGTTCTTCTGTCATTTTGCTCCCTTTTTCATGATTTTAACTGCAGCATCTTATTAGTTTTTTACCCCTCTAATCTGAACCCTTTTTAGTGACAACTATGGATAATGAAAAAATCATTGAACATTTTCTTTGCTACAATGAATCAATGAATTAAAAAACCTTCTGAGGATAATTAGTCTTTTTTTATTTTATTTTATAGCCCAATAATTACAAGGGAAACTTCTGAAAGAAATTGCAGATGGATAGAAAAGTCTCAAAATCCAAAAGAAAATTTCTCATTATAATAGGTATGTGTATGATGGGATTCATCCAGATTGGATAAAAAAAAAGAAAAAAAAAAGCATCCGTAATGTACAGCCTACCTAATATCTCTTCTTTTTATCAAGATCTCTTCAAAAGTTTTATTCTTGTAGTTTGGCTTAACATGGGCCAAGAGGATCATGAGTGCAGACATAAACCTCATCCATAACAGAATTTTCTTGTCTAATCCCTGCATAAAAGTAGCTTATCTTAAGTCCTTTTTTGCATAGGAAACTGTGGAGGTTTGAGACTAGTAATATTTCTTCTACTCATCATAGGAGTTTTCTTGGATATAATTGGCTTAGGAAGAGTGAATGATTTATATGTTTCCAGTCCACTTTGATAACTTTTGCTTCCCTTCTTCATTTTCTTTTTCAAATCTTCTATGCTTTTCACCCTTGATAAACATGTAAATGACTCTGATTTCCCATTGTAAAACTTTGATATCCCTCTCCTGCAACAATCATCAAAATTAAAAACATCCCTTAAAAACACAGCATCAAATCCAATAAAACTTATAAAATTAGCAGAAGAAAACTTGCTTGTTAATGGCCCTCATCATAAAATAAGATATAGAATCAAGGAGAACCCATGATACTTACTTGATGGGTAATTGAGCCATGAGTTCAGACAAGTCAAAGAGGGAATCAGTAGAATTTGAGAAAGATGACGAAGAAGAAGAAGAAGAAGAAGCATCATCTCTTATATCTAATGAAGAAGAAGAAGAAGATCCATTTGAAATGGTTGAAATGGTAGAAGAACTTTGATCATGATGATGAACACCACCATATTCAGACCAATGAGAAGAATCTTGAAACCTCTGATGAAGAACAACTTTATTACCTTCTCCCATAATAATCTATGATCTGAAGAAGAACAAGAACAAGATCCCACAAACAAGTACAATTTTTGCAGGCTTTGATTCACTCCAAGATTTGAGGTTGTGGTGTACACATGTTAAATTTATCATGGAAATGAAAAACTAAGCTAGTATTTATATGTATAAAGGATAATATGTGGACTTAGTTTTTAGGTTTGCTTTTTTAGGGGGAATTTGAACATGTCATGACAGCATGGAGGATAGGGTTTCAATTATCTCTATGGATAGAAATTAAAACACATGACAAAAAAAAAAAAAATGTTGACATGTGAAATACATTTCATAATTCAGGCGTTACATATAATAATACTAAGATAAGATATTCTTTTTTTTTTTAAAAAAAAAAGATATTTTTATCTTAATAAATAGAAATTTTAAACATTATCCGCGATCGCGTTGACAAATAACTTTTTTTAAAAGTACTTTAAATAAAAGATTATGTAATATATATAATATAGATTTGTTTAACATGGGCACACGTTAATATTGATAAATTTGTTGTTTTTTGGTAATTCAAATATAATAAAAATCGTATTAAATCACATATGAAAATTTTGCACTAATTAAAAATCATATATATTTATTTATCTTAATGGTACCACTCATAATATTTAATATTGTCTTTCACTCCACCCAGTAAAATAATTAGAATGTTCTTTTTTTTCTTAGCAGTCTCTATAAAATTTCTAATTTAGTATATTTTATTAGTAAAAAATCTCAAATAAAAAATAAACTTTAATAAAAAAATGACAAGTCCGTAAAAGAAAAAATATTATAAAAGAAATGATAAAAAAGATCTTGTGTATTTTTCTTTTTTCTACCGTGGAAAGGAGGAGTGGGGGAAAAGGGCAAGCAAGAGATAATATTTTAATATTTTTTGATTGATACAATTAAGTTAAATAAATATAAATTATTATTAATTAATATAAAATTTAATTTCATAGTTGATAATAAAATTTTCATTATGCTCAAATTAGAAAAATAATACAAGTTTATTTATATTAACATTGTTAGAATTTTTTGAACTTGGGTCTAACTTACTCCAAAAGGTGGGAGGACTGTCCATTATTTTTCTTAAATTAAAATTAGCTGATGTGGAATTTTGCAGGATTGGACATCTGTGCGGGTGGCCCAACTTGGGCAGCCCAACAACTGACTCTGATACCATGTTAGAATTTGGGCTTGGGTCTAACTCATCCCAAAAAGTACCTCAAAAGGGGAGGACTGCCCAAGTGTTTATAAGTTATAATTATTTTTCTTTAATTAGCTGATGTGAGATTGTCAACAAACATGTATCTTAAAAACATTAATATTGTTTTTAATTCGAATATAAATACAAAAATATCAAAACGTAAAAGGGAGAGTATTTAATTATATATTCCCTGTATATCACACCACTTACAATTATCAATATTTATTAATAATAATAATAATAATAGAATATCACACAATATAGTGAAAAGGTATGGAATTTTGAAAATATATAAAAAATGTTGACTTGGGGAAGGATTTTTCTAAATAAAGAAGAAGATAGGAGAAAGACAGGTGTCAAGGGATGAAGATGAAATAAGGAGTGATTCTAGTGGACCGCTTAATATATCATAATAATAATAATATTTAATAATAATATCTTAAATTTGGTTACTACATTTTCACTTTCATTACCCTTATCTATAGATTCCACATTATCTTATCTATATATATAGAGAGAGAGGATATATATATATATAGAGAGAGAGAGAGAGAGAGAGAGAAGATTTATATATATATATATCTATATATATGTGGCTTAAATTGAATTCTTGACTTATAGAATTCTTCTTGTTTGAACTTTGAAGAAGAGGATAAGTTCTCCACATCTCATCTATCCACCAAATCCATTCTCTCTCTCTCTCTCTCTCTCTCTCTCTCTCTCTCTCTCTCTCTCTCTCTCTCTCTCAATTCCTTCCAAATTATAAAATTTGATTTTGAAATTTTTATACTGAATTTTGTAATTGTAATTGTTGAATTAATTAGGCTTTAGAAATTCTTATCTGATACGTTATAAGAGGTAATTATTTTATCATATAAGACTTTGATAAGATTGAAAATTGATGTATGAATATAAATATCAAATCAATTAGTGAATAGTAATTATAATATTTGTAAATAATATATATAATTTTTAGAATTAAGAGTTTTAAGATAAAAAAAAATTTTACTTAAAATTTATAATTATTACAATTAAATACATGTTAAACAATTAAGAATTATCTTTCATCAAACAACTGGATTCAATAAGTTCTTAACTAATTTATTTTTTTAAGAGGTAAATTAATTTATAAACAACATCTTTGACTTTAATCTCGAGTAAAAGTACTTTATATTTTTAATTATCAGACACTTTCAAGTGAGAAAATATAAATAAACAAATTATTATTCGGAGCATGCATGAAGTAGTCAGATGCTTCTTCTATTCTTTTCCCTGGCGTAGCTGGGCTCCGAAAGACCTCTTTCCAGCTTCGAGAAGAAGGGGCTACTCTTTTTTTAGAACCGGTCAACAAAATTAGAAAGCATAGATTCGCGTCGCCTACTTGCTGAAAACCCCCAGATTTTGATAATTTAAATACAAATAATAGGATTATGCTGGTTGCTTTTCCTTTCTCCTTTTGGGGTCCGCTGGAGCAATTATAATTTTACGTCGAATAAGAGATTGATTCATTATGAAGTTGTGGGAGAAGAGAGGATATTATGACGAAATTTCTCGTTTAAAAGAGTCTCATCAAATTACCTGACGTTTAAGTGCAGGATATAAATAACAGCGACTTGGACCAAACGTAAGAAATATCCAGCTGGCAGGAGACAATTTGGTTTAGGTAAAAAATCATGGGTGCAATTTTCCTCATTAGATACATTTTTCTCATTATCTTCGAATTTCATTTCTTTTTTTTTTTTTTTTTCATTATCTATTGATCTTAAGTCAACATCCATAAGTTCATTTTTTATAGATAAATAAATAAAAGTCAACCAGATTGGTAAAAGGATTAAGAATTAATCTTCTATTTTATATAAATTACAAATATGTTATTATCATTTATATTTTTATAATTTATTGTTAATTTTAATAAAAAATTATCAAAAAATACTAATTTTACAGTAAAAAATTTAAAATCTTTATAAAAATATTATTTTGCTAGTGTACTTCGTGCTTATTATTATAAATTAAGATAATAATATTACTTTTATTATAAAAATTAGATTAATAATAATTTTTTAATAATAGTATCATGATTTTAATATACAATAACAAATAAGAATTGGACACGAAAGATATTTTAATAACATTTTAAATTTTTTTACTATCGAATTATTATTTTTTAACTAAAATTAATAATAGAAATTTATTAGTTTTGAATATACATACGAAAAAGAATATATTTTTAATATATATAAAATAGAAAATGAAATAATAGTTTTGAAAACTCTTATAAAATTTGAAGAAATTTCCTTTTGGGAGATTTTCGGTGTGGAGAGTTTTTAAATAAGGGGAAAAAGAAAAAAATATTTGCAGTTGGGCCATGGAGATATGGTGGATGGGTCGGCCCAATAGTAATGGCCCAATTTGATTGAATCCCTTTATGCTGCGTGAGATGGGCTTTTTTCTTTGGGCCCAAACGATTACGGATCCGAATTCTAACAATTGGGCCATCAGGAGATGCTTGTTACTTAATCCATTGAATGGATTCGGGATGGGCTGGGCTGGGCCTAGGAGGCCTTCAGGCTCCCGGGTCACGGACCGACCCTAAAACCATGTACACAATACATGACACGTATTAGCTGTCCGTTCTCAAATTGAGCTTTTAAGGATTGGATCGGAAAAAGACGATTACTCATGATATTTTTTGCAACTATGATCTCTATATAATTTATAATAATTCAATAATATATTTTTGCCGTAAAATATTTAACTTTCGTAAACAAAATCATACGGCCAACTCTCTTGTAATAATTTAAGGGATAAAATATATATATATTATAAGTCATTCACTCTAAGAGAAATACGTGATGGTTTCGTGACAATAAAAAGATCTTATTAAATTTTCTTAAGTTATTTAGAGATCATAACGATCAAAAATAAAATTTAAAGATCATATAATATCAAAGATTTACAATTTTGGGACTAAATAAGTTATTTTTCCTTAACAAAAGATAAATTATTTATTAGATTACAGATAAATTACAAGTTAAAAAAAACAAAATTGTATGATTTTCCTTCTTTGAGTTTGGTTTTTCTTTTTTCTTTTTGTTCCTACATGCCGTTTTCCCCTTAAGGAAAATGCCTTGAATGATAAGAGCGAGGTGAGGCGCTTAACGCCCAACTGCGAGAGGGAAGCCTCGTGAGTCGGGCTTTTAGAGATGAGGCCTTTTGGCGAAGCTAAGTCAATTTCGGGCCACCAAACCTTGCAACCGACGAGAGAAGACCCTGCCAATTGCTGGCTCTGAATAACCAGCTCAGGTATAAGCTTAACTCTTCCATAACATAATGGGGTGGCTTGCGCGCGAGCCGAATGACGTAGGTGCACAAGAGTACTTCGCGCCACAACCATCTCTTTTTTATAGGTTCTACGGAGCGATGCTTGCTGCTTCATCTGGGAGAAAAGAATCATAGATAAGAAGAACTGCCATAAAAAGATTCATCGTGTATCATGTGTAGCAAAACTATGAACGGAAGCTAGCAATCCGGACAGTATTGAAAAGGTTGATAGAAAAGTATTAATGTTGCATACTGTTTTTAACAATCAAGAAGAGAAGCAGATCCCACGTTAGCCCCAAGACGTTAGTCTCTAACTAGAAAAGTAAATGATTGAACTTAAGAAGTTTCTGGCCCAGTAATTCAGTAAAACTCACTAGGATAAACTATATTATAGAACAAGATAAAATAACACGTAATGAAATCGAAGCAGATTCCACCAAATATACAAATATAACCTCTTCTGCCATACGTATTTTTTATAGTAATTCGATTAGAGAGTATACTAACACAGTTCTGAATGTGTTTTCAAGGACTATTTTAAATTAATCAAGCAAGAACTAAAATATTTATTTGAATTTTCAAAATTTAAAACATTACAACAAAGATAAGAGATCAAATCCATAATATAATTGGTAAATTTGTAAGAAAATAATAATGGAGAATCATTTAATTTTCAAGCAATGTAGTACATGGGATCAGGCAATTTGAAAGTTCTAAGGCCAACATTAGTTCCAAGTATATCACTCCATTGATCTCCAATGTTCCCCACTATTCTGTACCCCTCAAGAACAAGCTCATCCCTGTTTTTTGATTTGTATTCCAATGATGATATGTGCCCTGTTGATGTTGGCCTGCAATCATAATCATTCAAGACAATGTAACCACATAAACTGTCAAAAAATCATGGGTTTTCTCTAGTGTTTTTGAGCGAAAATGATCATATGAGTTATAACTGGTCTGTTTTTTAAGGGGTAAAATAGGTATAATACGATATTTATAGAGTGACGATAGAAATGATAGAAAGATACGAGTAAAATGTGAGGAAAAATTGAGTCTGTAAAAGATGTATGAGTTTCTAGTGTTTTTGAGTGAAATTCATCATATGAGTTATATATAACCATAAATTGTCAAAATCATGGATTTTCTAATGTTTTTGATACATGGTATGTTTTTTAAAGGGTAAATTAGGTATAACATGATATTTAGAGAGTGACGATAAAAACAATAGAAAGATGTATGAAAATGTGAGGAAAAATTGAGTCTGTAAAAGATGTAGAGTTTCTTGTGTTTTTGAGCGAAAATCATTATATGAGTTATATATAACCATAAACTGTCAAAATCATGGGTTTTATAGTGTTTTTGAGCGAATGAGTTATACATAGTCTATTTTTTAAAGGGTAAAATAGGTAAAGCACGATATTTATAGAGTGACGATAAAAATGATAGAAAGATACGAGTAAAATGTGAGGAAAAATTGAGTCTGTAAAAGACGTATGAGTTTCTAGTATTTTTTAGTGAAAATCATCATATGAGTTATATATAACCATAAACTGTCAAAATCAAGGGTTTCTAGTGTTTTTGAGCGAAAATCATCATATGAGTTATACATAGTCTATTTTTTAAAGGGTAAAATAGGCATAACACAATATTTATAGAGTGACGATAAAATTGATAGAAAGATACAAGCAAAATGTGAGGGAAAATTGGATTAGTAAAAGAGGTATGCTTCTATAAATAATGAGACTATTGATTGGTAGAGAAAAAATGTTATACAACATTCTAGCATTTTTCACCATTCCCAAAACATTAATAGCTAAAAAAAAAAAAAAAGAATTAGTCACAGATTTTTCACTTAATACTGTTTTTATCGTTTGTATTATCTGTCGCCTTTAAACATGACACAGGAATTAAGAAAATGATCGAGTTATCTTTTGCTGATACTGTCCGGATTGTATTGAAATGACAGATATTTTGAACGAACACGGAGTAAATTGTAAAGAGAAGATTTTAGATTAGAAAATAGAGGAGGCTTACTTGAGAATGAGCTTTTCCCATGTATAGAACCCTGCTTTCTTCAAATTAACAGTTCTTATATCCAAAAATCTTTGGGAGGTTCCAGTAAGGAAAACAATCTTAATCCCCAATGAAATTAAAGTATTATATAGTCTAAGAGTTGCTGGTATTGCTGGTGCCTTCCCTTCAGCTATCCACTCATTAAATTTTGTATCATTATACTTCGTAGCCCTGCAAAATATAATTCCCAATGAAAATAGTTGATATTTTTTTTTCAATTTTCATAAAAAAATAAATTTATGTGACGGAAAGTGTCGGGTAAATGCAGTGGCGGAACCAGAACAAAAAAGTTGGGGGTTGAACAACATTAAAAATTTTGCCAGAATTTCGTCTATAAAATAGATGCATTCCAAGTACAAAAATATTCAAACAATTCCAAATTAAAAATAGGTAATAGTTCATTACCAATGAGGAGTGATTACCCATCACTCGGAAGAATGATTACCTATCACTCATGGGATAAGCATTACAATTCTAAATTTACAAATAAAATAGCAAAAAAAGGTAATCGCCCATTACCAATGAGGAATGATCACCCATTACTCACAAGAATTTTTTTTTTTAAAAATCAACAGCCCAGCCAAAGTTCTGGGGCTCTATTGAAAAAACAAAACTAGAGGGCTTGAATATAAAAATTAAAAAATTGTAAAGTTTCTGAATTTGCCACTCGAGCCCCCACCTAGTTCCGCCACTTGGTAAATATGAGGTTCAATACAAAAAAATATATATATATATATATATTTGAATTGTTAAATCTAATCTAAATGCACCTTAGTGTACCGAGTAACCATGCTGCGATTTGCAAATGTTTATAAAGTCAAAAATTTATGATGCCCCGAAACTTCTAGGGTCAATCTATGTCCGAGTATTGATATGGTATCCTAAATATTAAATTCTACAAACGTATTATAAGTCGAATTCTTAAATAAAAGTCAAATTCTATAGACCGTTTTATAAAGAACCTTTTGCTTTGTACTCTCTTTATGTTTTTTTTTATATTTGTCGCATTGTGAAAATAATATAACATTTAATTAATTTTTTTATTATACCCTTTTATAAAAAATAATTTTTAATCCTTTAGCACATATAAAAATAACAATGAATAAAGAATACTTAATTTGAAAGATATTCTAATGAAAAAATATTTAAATTTTTATATTTTCTTAATCCGTATGAATTATGAGACTACTATCTAACAAGAAAACACGAAGAGAGTAAATCGAGTTCGTATTAGTCACGAAGTTATACCTCAAGAATATATATGTATATATATAGAGAGAGAAGTTATACCTCAAGAATATATATGTATATATATATATATATAGAGAGAGAGAGAGACTATCTAAGAAGAAAACACGAAGAGAGTAAATCGAGTTGGTATTAGTCACGAAGAGAGTAAATCGAGTTCGTATTAGTCACGAAGTTATACCTCAAGAATATATATGTATATATATAGAGAGAGAAGTTATACCTCAAGAATATATATGTATATATATATATATATATAGAGAGAGAGAGAGACTATCTAAGAAGAAAACACGAAGAGAGTAAATCGAGTTGGTATTAGTCACGAAGTTATACCTCAAACCTCAAGAATATATATGTATATATATATATAGAGAGAGAGAGAGAGAGAGAGAGAGAGAGAGAGAGAGAGAGAGAGAGAGAGAGAGAGAGAGAGAGAGAGAGAGAGAGAGGTATAGTAAAGTTACCCAAAGGCAACATCAGGACGAGCATAATACGGCAAATTAGAAAGTGAAGTTTCATCAATATCAAAAACCCAAATACTTTTGCCATCTTTTGGAATTTGAAGGGTTTTGGCATAATCAATGGCAACATCAGCAACAGCATCACAATCTTTCCTGTATTGTTTTCCAAGCATATAATGACCAATATATTTCTCGCAAGTCTTGGGCACTAGTGTCCATTCTCTAATGTTGTTGGTCTCCACCGCAAGACGCCAACTCAGGCAATTAACGCCATGAATATGGTGGCCATGGCCGCCGGCGCCGATTAATCTCGAATTTGGACGGAGAAGATGGACTTCAGAAGATGAAATTTTTGCAAAAAATAGAGAGAGAAATAATGCAATAATGGCCCCCTTCTGCTGCATTTTCTTTCTACTCAGAATGGAAATGGAAGTGGTATGGTTTGGTTTGATTTTATAGCGAAGGCCAATAATGCAACACTTGGATTGGGTTTTATTGGATTAGATTATGATTTTGATTTTTTTTTTTTTGAGAAAATGTGAATAAAATAATTCACTTTGGTAAAAGATTATATTTTATAATGTTTTTTAGTTGAGAGATTTAAGCTTTATTTAGATTCGTAGCTAAACTAAATTGATTTGTAAAGTATATGTTTGACTTTTTTTTAATTGAAAGCGAAAAATGTGAAAAATCTTTTGAGAAAATAAGTTTATATTAGTCGATTTTTTTAAAAGAAAAAGTATATATTTTACTTCTGAATTATTTATAAGGTCAAGAATATTCTCAACATAGATCGGAGCCAATGACTCATTAAGGGGTCTGATTAAGAGGGAAGAACTTTATTCCACTGTTAAGGAGACACCTAACCACATCTATCACCCGAAACAAACGTTGAAGAAGCCGGCTCCATACTCATAACTATAGTACTAGCCGGAGAAGAAGCGGTACTGCCCTTACTCTATTTTCTTCAAGCAGAAAATAAAGGGCGGAGAACTTCTAAGCACTCTTAGTTGTCAAAGACTCTTTTTTTGGGATCTTAAAACAGTTGGGGTCGCCATTTTGTTTTTATCTTCAGATCTTTTGAGAAATTTGATCATTTCGTAAACGGTTCAAAAAAATATATTTTAAAGAAAAATTAATGGTATAAGTCACAAAAATTGAACAAATATACGCCATTTTCCCTACATTTTTTAGGTTTTTATATATGATTTAATATTGTAAAAAGTTTATTATTAATTTATCGTTCGAGGGTGTTTGGATAAAATTTAATTTTTAGATTTTTAGCTTGTTTTTCATAAAAATTAAATTATTTAATAAAAAATATAAATTCTAAAAATTGAAAAGAGATTTAAGACTCGAATTTCACTGAAAATAAAATAATAAAAATTTGTTCTATATTTTAGAAAAGGAAAAAAAAAAGTCAAAAGACTTATACCTTTAAACAAAAGAATATTAAAATAACATGAATTATTACAACTAAACAAAAGAGTTAAAACATGTATTAATACACGATAATATTTATTAAATATCGTCCAACGATGGATTGATAGGGCCTTTAATATTATAAAATTAAAAAAGAAAAAGAAAATTATAAAATTAGATCACAAGCCAAAAAAAAAAAAAAAAAGCACCAATTATTGGTTTTTACTGTGCCACGATACTATGGCAGACGAACCCATGCAACTTTCAAGCAGACAGAATCACTCAGCTTTTGACTCATAAAACAGTTACTGTCTGTAAATATTGTGAATTTGCCCCTCTTTTTGTTCTTGAATCTGATAAGATTAATGATTATTCGGATTAATATTGATTTAATTTTTATTTTTTACACCAAAATTTATCTAACACGTGTGTTTTAAGTATTCGTTATTATAACTGTTAGAATTTTTGGACTTGAGCCTAACTCACCCCAATCTGCGCAGGTGACCCAACTCAGGCAGCCCAACAACTAGCTCTGATATCATATTAGAATTTTTGGACTTGGGTCTAAGTTAGATCAAAAGGTACCTCAAGAGGAGAGGACTGCCCACCGGCAGTCCTGCCTGGAGCGTGGCTCTGATACCATGTTAGAATTTTTGGGTTTGGGCCTAACTCACCCCAAAAGGTACCTCAAGAGGGAAGGACTGCCCAAGTTTTTATAAGGAGTAATTATTTTCTTTAATTAGCCGATGTGGAATTCTCAACAATAACTTAATTTTTCATTTTAAAATATAGATTTCTTTCAAATTTAGCAATTTTTATTAAGTTTTAGATTTGATAAGATTTTTAAACATATAATATATTTTATTTATTTTATAAAGTGTCACAAAAATATAGAAACTCATTTTCAAATTATATTAAAGAATTCAGTCCTCTTATTTAACGGGAGGCAATACTTTTTACCTTGTAATTTTCTTCTCGCTAATATATTGATACCCTATTTGTTCCATGGGTCTACTGGAACTACCCACTTTGATCAATTAGCCAAGATTTTGACTGAATACGAAATCACTGGTGCTTAATTTAGTGGTATTTTTATGGGGATTAATGCTCTTTTGGCCTTGAAGTGGTAGAACCTCGTGCATTTGTAACGAAAATTTTGATTGAAAAGACTAAAAATATATAGTGAAAAGTACAATCAAGATATCTCTTTAAGGTACAGAATCTAAGAATACACAATCTTGATTAATCTTAATCGAGCGGAAGGGAGTCAATTATTGAGACAGCTACTCATTTGTATATTGATACATGTTTGGATTAAGCTTTTACTTAATCTATTTATTTTTGTTAAGGGGTAAATGTTGAGAATCCCACGTGGCTAGTATTTAAGAAACTATTATTTTTTATAAAGACTTGAACACTTACTTTTTATAGTGAGTTAAGCTCAAACCCTATAATATTAGACTTAGTTGTTGGGCTGCTTGTGTTAGGCTACCCGCATAGATGTTCAATTTTGCAGGTTTAGATATCTTTTTTGAGGTGAGTTAAGTCTAAATACAAATTTTAATAATAAATTTAAACTAATAAAAGTTCTATATCATATTTCAAAATTAAAAAAAAAAAAAATTAATAATTATACAATTCCATGAAAGAAACATTTTAGGGTTCTAATATGAAAAGAAAAAAAGAGGGTGATGTTACGTGGCAACTGCAGAATACATTATATTATAAAAAATGCAAATATCCAACTTCATGTTGTTGGTTTTTTGTTTTCTCCTTTTATAGGGATAGTTACATTTCTATCAGAAAACACGTGCTTGAAGCCTATGATAAAAGATGGGACTCGATGATCTAATTTTGTTCAAATGCTGGCAGTAGTTGATTCTTTGTGTACATCAATGTCTGGTCTCCAAGCTATAGGACCACTGAATCATCATGATTTACATCTTCCACTTGAGCGAATAACGATGTACAATAATTTCTATATGTCTATTATGAATCTGCATCAACAAAAATTCAGGTGGTGATCTAGTAGCACTGGGTGGCAAGGTAGCTTTGTTACCTATTCCATTAGGGACCGCAGATTTTTTGGTACATCACATTCATGCATTTACGATTTATGTGACGGTGTTGATACTGCCTTAAAGGTGTTTCATTTGCTCGTAGCTCCCGTTTGATACCTGAGCGTCGGACAGTCTTCCACCTGAGCGTCAAACAATTTGATAAAGGTCATGTAGACAAAGGATTTCGTTTTTACTACAAAGAAATCATAACATGGAACTCGATGATCTAGAATTCATAACTGAACTCTTTGAACCTTCTTGGGTTCGAAAAGATTATAGGCTTTCAGCCCAAGTTTGGATTCTTTGGGTTTAAACTCGAATATCTCAGAACTGCCTGAATATGAACCGGGTCAAAGCTGCACAGATGGGTTGTACCCATAAGAGGCTATCCCAGAGAAAGGGAAGGGATTCCTGTAAACCAAATCAGATAGGCCAAGTATGGCTACCCAATGAAACATTAGCTGCTCCCTGTCTTGGGCTTGGATTTGGATTTCCATCCCCATTCTTTTCTTCTTGAGAACCAGAGCCAAGTTACAACAAAAATCAAAGTAAAAGGAGGCAAAATTTAAGAGAAAAGTTGAATTTGATACACAATATTCTGCATTATCAAGCACAGACATGAATAAGAAAGAAGAAGTCCTGTCTAAATCTATTGATTCATAAATAATGTATATCAAAAACATCATGAACACAAAGGTAGAACAATTTCATTTGGTATAATCATCGTAGTATAATGGAAAAACACTAATTTCAGCCAGAAATGGAAACTAACCATAGCCCTCTCTTCTCTCCGTTTTGACATCAAAATCTTTCAGAACAATTTCTCCATATGCTTTATGCATCAAGAAACGTGGAATAACCGTTGCTTGTGACACTAGTCAAGGCAGTTTATCATACTAAACCAGCTACACAATAGGCTTTTATGCACTAACACAATCGAAACAGAGACTCTAGTGTGCTCACTTTAATTATCGGTTACTGCAAGAAAGAAGACTTATTTCCTATGTCCTCTTGTTAATATACAAGAAACAGTGCAGGGGAGAAAGCACTAATTGGAAGGGTTACACACTTCTTATTCAGCTTCCAGTTCTCAATGAAGCAGGCATACTACTTTTTGGAAGCCATTGGCATTGTCTGCAGACAGAGAATGCGGCCAATTTGAGATTAAAGTCGCGGTGTATTAATTGTTTCTCCTAATAATGATTACTGAAACAATAATATTTCAATAAAGTTATACCCTACCATCACCCCAAAACTCAAAGGACTAAAGTTAACATAATAATGATTCCATAATGAAAAACCTATTTCATCTTGAAAAAATTGTCTACTAAGTCATATGTGAAAACTAGTTTCTGTACCTGTTCGATAGCAGCGAGAAGAACCTCAAGAATGTAAAATAAGATAAACCTCCCGGAGTTCTTTTGGGATCCCGGTTTCTCCTTTATCACCTCAAGGGGCTAACAACCCACCCAGTAATTGGATTCTGCCTTCGAACTCTAACACTCTTACCAGTTCCACTTTGCAAACGTCTAAGAATAGTATTTGTTATAGAATCAGGCACCAGTCCGTGTTCTTTGAGTTTTGCATACAAATCCACTGCTTCTGCAGTCCTCCCACACCGCTCAAAGCACTCAAGCAAGATGTTGTATGTCACAATGTTTGGACAGCAGCCTTCTGCCAGCATCTCGTCAAACAATCGGCAAGCCATGTCAACTTTATCAGTCTTTCCAAAACACTCAATCAGTGTGCTATATGTGACAACATCAGGATTCAAGCCCTTCTCTTGCATCTCTCTGAACCTCATGTGGGCTTCGTCAAGATCACCATTCTTCCCAAGGCAATTGATTAATGAATTGTATGATACGATATCAGGTTTGCAATTACTGTTTTCAAGTTCTTCAAATATTCTAACAGCTTCTTCAACTCTTCCGGCTCCACCAAAGCTTGAAATCATAATATTATAAGTAAATATATCTGGTGAAGGGCCATCTCGTTTCATTTTCTCATAAAGATCATTGATGTGAGCAATCTGTTTAAATTTGCCGAGAGCAGACAAGACTGTGTTATACATGAAGGTATCTGCATGTATACCCCTTTCATGCATCTTGCTCAGCAGGTCCAATGCTTCTGCAGTTCTCCGAGCAGCACACAAGCTCTCCAACATGGACAAATAAGCATCTCTGTCTCCCTTATCATGGAAGATCCACATATTGCAAAATAGCCTATGAGCTTCACTTGCATAGCCTAGTTTACTCAATGTCCTCACTAGGTATGCATAAATTGACTTATTCATATACTTATTTGATAATTCAACAACCTTATCAAGTTTACCAAGCTGACCTTCTGCAATCAAAACATTCAAAATGACACTATATGTGAATTCATTGGGCCGGCAATTTTTCTCAACCATCTTTGAAAACAGAAAGAGGGTCTTATCCACCATACGACTCTTTGCAAGTGCCTGGATCATGGTATTATAGGCGATTACATTTGGTGAACCACCCTTCGAGACCATTTCTTCAAAGAATGCCAGTGATTCATCGGGCTTCCCAATTTTTCCAGTCATTCTTATCAGAATTGTGTAGGTATATTCGTCAGGTTCGCAATGCTTCTGCTTCATGTCATTAAAAACATTGTAAGCTTGACCAACCTGCAAGAAAGCTGCATTATCAGATTATTAGAACCCGTCTAAATTGCATTTACTTACAAGTCTCTCAAACTCTAAATTCTTAATGGTGAACTTCTAAGAATCTAGCAATTCTATCAGATTCGAATCTGCATTGAACTTCATATTTGTGCAAGAAAGCTAGCTTCTTCAAAATGTATGAATATGCAAATGCTAAATTCAAGAAAACAGGACCAAAGGTTCAAAATCAAACCTTTTCATCTCTGGCAAGAGCATCAAGAAGCATGTTATAAGCAAATATATCTAACTTATAGCCACGCCGTTTCATTTCTGAATAAACTTTGCAAGCTTTATCAGTATCATTCAATCTCAAATACGCCTGCAGTAGACATTTATAAGTATAGCAGTTCAATTTCAGCTCCCATTTCTTAACCAACCCCAAACACTTTTCCAATTGATCAAATCCACCATCATTTTCACCACCTCCAAAAAATCCAATCAGTATATTAACAGTGGAGATACTACCGCGTATACCTGACCTCTCCATCTCGTCAATAATCTTCTGAACCAGTTCGAATCGGTTGGGAAGTGATGATCTGGAGAGGATGAGGAGAATTCGATTGTATGTAAAGCAGTTATGGCGAAAATTAGGTACCTTCAAGGAGCAAAATTGGAAGAACTTTAAAGCTAACATTGGGGATTTGAGAGATTTGAGAATCTCGGAAGCTTCCGATGGAGTAAGGTTAAGTTTTAGGGTATGGAGGTAGTCGGAGAGTTCGAGGAAGGAGTTCGAAGGTGCCGACGAATTGGACGGTGGTGGTGATTGAAGGATATGGACAACTTTGCAAATGAGGTCACGGCGGGGCAGGGCATAGCCTCGAACGTCTCGGAGTGTTGGGGTTTCAACTTCTACAGCAAAGGAACGGCCATTGTCAGTTTCGATTACTACCTTCCCGCTGTATTTGGTGGCGAAGCGACGGTGTTGGTGGTGGTTGTGGCCGAGGCGCCGCCATAACCGTAAGTGAAGACGATGAAGCTGGAGCCTCATAGTCAGCTTCTCCAGTCCACACTCGACTTCACTTGATGTTTTTCCTTATGACCTGTTTGGTTCTGTTTCTAAACAAAAATTCGGATTAATTTCAAAAAAAGCTATATTCTTTTAGTGCATCTTAATTTAAGTTTTTAAGGTACCCGTGCACACAAGGAACCACTTTCTACATTAGAGAAGTTGAAAATGTTGAAATTACAACACTGAGCTATGCCATGTAGGCTACATAAATTCATATTTTTCATTCTTAAATTCAATCCAAGAGGATCCTAACGCTATATTTAGTACTCGGGAATGAGGTAGAATGAAATTGCTTTTCCAACTTTTCTTTCTATTCTAGTATTTGGTATTGAAATTAGAAGTAGGAATAGTTTTTTCACAGGAAAGCTCACTTCAAGAAGAAGTTGAAAAAACTTTTCCACACTTAAACTTATGGAAAGACCTTTACAGAGAAGTGATAATCATTTTAAATTATATTGGACTATTATATCATCAATATGTTTATATATTACGCCCAATTATGAAATATGACATAAATTAAATTCTGTCGTAGATAAGAACCTATCTACCGTCCCTTGAAAATAAACTAGAGGAAGAGGGACACAAAACAACTACAATCATCGGTTTTGATCATGATTTAAGTCAAATATTTTCTTCACTCTTGAAGATAATTATTAAGTTGAATCAGTATAGATAATAATTTTGTAGCTGTTTAATTTCTATATATCATATTTTTTTAATTTTTTGATATTAAAAAGGAGCTGTTTTATGAATATTTTCAATTTTACGTACGAATATTTGTTGTTATTTTGGAGTTTTAATGTGTGTTAGAATATGCCAAATATTTTATGTTAGAAGGATATTAAGTTGTATTATATATAATTTTATTTCATTCTAACATAAAATAATAATTTTTCAAAAAAAAAATTATCATTCCATTCCACGTAGTATTATTTTTTTGGGATGCTAAATTTTCTTTTTTAATATAAAAATATTACACTATTTGTAAAAAGTATGTTATCACTAATTATAAACATTACATTTCCTTGATATAAACTTTTTTAACTAATTAAAAATGGTTGATATTAATTTGAAGTATAATTAGGAATTTTTTAATATAAAAATATTCTTAAGTTTGGAGTTATTATAAATTTAATAAATATAATCTATATATATTGACAATTTAATGGTGACTTTATGATTAGTTGAACTCTTATTAATTATTTCAATATTTCTATGACATAATATTATTTTTTAAAGAAAACTAATTAAAGATCATATTTAAATATTTCACGGATAAATTTATTCTTAAAAAAGTTTTATAACTATCGACAACAATTCATATTAAAAAAAATTATTTAAAAATATTTATCGAAGAAACATTAGATTTCAGAGAAGGTGAGAGGCTTTCTATTTTTTTTAAAAAAGTTTAAAATGTTTTAAATAATTCTCTTTTTAAATTTTTAAAAAATATTTTAAAAATTTGAAATGTTTTTTAAACATTTGTCTATTATTGTATATTTCTCTATTTAATTTGAGTGCGAGATGCATTAAACCCTTCAAATATTTAAAATTTAGTTACATTACGAATTTTCACAAAGATTTAAAATTATCTTTATTTATGGTATTATAACTAAAAAGAAAAAAAAAACTATTAACAAAGCTCAATGATTAGATAAGGAGAATGAATAAAGTATAAAAGAAGAAATTGAGTAAGATTTTCATAATATTTTTATATAAAATCCACAAAGGTTTTCACTCTAATTTCATTTCTTGAACACAAAAACTCTTTCCCCGATTTCAAAACCCTAGCTCCCTTTATAATCCCATTTTCTATTTTCTTTTTCTTTTCGGCCCTCATTTGGACACCTCCCACCTGATCCACCCCAACCCTACTCCCCTCTTTTCCCTCTCTTCACCCTCTCCCTCTCTCTCTCACACACAGACTAGAAGAAGAAAAGGAAGTACGCATTCAGCTGTGAAAGACGTTCTGTCATTTCTTCAAACGATTTGATCCAAGAGAATGAAACTAGTTCAGTTTTAGTCCCTTATTACTTCATTGCTTGTCCAATTTACCCATACATTCATTGAAACAGCTATATACATAAAAAATAGACATAGAATTCAAAAAAAAAAAAAAAAAAGTTGTGGGTTTTTAGTTTTGAAAAAATCCAATGACAATGGCATACAGTAGAAGAAGTAGAGCCGGTCGTTTTAGGTCCGCCAGCAATGAGGAAGCATAATTTGCAATAGCAACTACAAAAGCCAGCGACACAAGAACAACATGAACAGAAGTAATTCAATTTGGGACATTAAAAAAGAATTATATCCATATCTGTATCTGGGTCCGATTATAGCAACTTTGCTTCATCAACATCATCCGTAATGAAAGCTTCAATGGCTAAAAGAGTTAATATTTTAAGTATGTTTAATAATATTTTTTGTAAATCAATATGTAATTATAAATTTTAAATAAAAATTTTTTTAACTTAAATCTAAACTTTGAAATTTAAAAATATATATTATTTGTAGAGTGGTAACACAACTTTAATATATAATTATTACTTATTAATTAATTTCATATTCAATTTTGTCAAAATTTAAAACTTAACTATTTAAACTTCAACCTTTATTTTCAGTTTTATCAAACGAGACATAAGCAAAAGAAAATAAAGTAAAGCTATATTTTTTTTAAAAAAAAAAGAGTTGCTAATTTTGAGAAGGGCACTTATCACCATTTTCCCTATTTATAAACTTCAAAACAGAAATACACAATTTTCTTCCCCATAAATACTTGTTCTTTCTGTTCAAAATGCTAGATAATGGTAAAAGTTACATGGCAGCCAAACCATAAGGCCTTGCCTGAATTTACATTAGGAGCAAATTCTACATGCTTTACTACAACAAGCTTTACATATGCAGAAGGGGTTTGTATTATTGAGTTTGTCAACTAGTTCTAAACACTGCATTGATCATGTCCTTCAAATTTTCACATCCAACAATCTGCATGTCACCAAGATCAAGGCTAGACAGATATTCCTCTGCAAATTTCGAAACAATACATTTTTTGTATCCCAGTTTTGCTAGTGTAGATACCCTTTTATCCATTGTTGGAACCTACAATGTTTTACGAAAAAGATAACATAAAGTTATCGTCTGAAGAACATCTATCTGGGAAGCGAAAATTGTCTTTGGCTGGAGATTATATAAAACATACCGTACGAATTTCACCAGCAAGGCCAATTTCTCCAATGAATGCTACTCCCCTTGGAATTGGGAACTCCAAAAAACTGGTTTGAGCAGAGAAGCAAGTGAAAATCAAATATTCGGCACCAAACAAATCTTGATCAGGGAAGAGGTAAAAATGACATTCTAGACAACACAATAGTAAAGATGTTTGATCTAATAGTTTAATGATTTAAGCAAATGACGATTATTTTATTCAAAAGGAAAAAAATAAGGTAAATAAGGTAAAAAAATACGCTAAAGGAAAAATATTAGAAGCAAACTAGTAGTAAACCAAACCTGCTACAAATTGCAGCTGCAATTGAAAGATCTCCAGCAGTCTCGGACAAGTTAACCCCACTAACAACGTTAAGAAAAATACCCTATACATATGGTAATGAGGAACAAATTAACAGCAGAAACAATGGCATCTCCGAGTTAAATATTATGACAATTCTATGCCACTTTTAACACATCATGGATCAAGAGTTGTTAGAGTTGAAATAGCACAATACTGTAAATTAGTGAAACCACCAAAGTTCTGAACCTATGACTTAATAACAAGAAAATGAATCAAGGGAGGCTTACATTCTCTTGTAGCTTTAGTCCAGCTTGCTTTGTGAGAACCTATATTAAGAATTACAAAGCTGCGTTAGTATGAAAACTCTGAAGCAGCTTTTAAGGAGTATGCAAAACTGTTTGAAAAAAAAAACAGACTATGTTGGTATTTAGATCGAGAGAAAATAGCAGCCACAAAGAGGACCATGGACATAATTAATTCTAGCGATCGAACATGTGGAATCACTAACAAGTACAAAAAAGGTATGGTGCAGGACAGGCAATATTGTCACCCAAGGTGTCTACACCAGAACTTTTCAAAAGACAATCAGGATTTGACGTCAGACTGTTCCAACTTCATAATCCCATAAAAAACATGAATCCACCAAAATATAAAAGAAGTTCGAAAGAATCATCAATAATCACTCACTGCAATAATCATGTCAGCCCTGCTAGCTTGGACACCATTTACTTGTCTAGAAACTGATGACGATGACCCAGCTATGCATAATGCCTGCACGAAATTCCCAAATAATCTGATTATAAAATAATTCCCAGAGAAGGCATTTAGCAACAGAGCTCTCAGAGAGATGTTAAGGATTACCTGAATCTCAAGAAGAAAAGCTCGTGATCCATCCATAAGTACCGCAACAGCAAGCCCAGCTAGAAATTCAGAATTTGAGTGCTCCTCACTTAGAAACATCTGACTTGGGTTCGATACAGCTTGCAGTCCTGATTGTGACATCTCAAAAACCCCAACCTAACAGCAGGAAGTAATTGTATTAAGCCGAAAAATGCCAAGCGTACTCCCACACACACACACACAGAACTATAAATATCATCTAAAAAAATAATCATACGAACGAGACAGTGTTTATACAGAAAGATGGGCAGATCTTATTTTCTTTACTTGCACTACCATTTTGTGTAAGAGAAAAAAGACGTATGAGCAGATGAAGTTGGAGAGAGAGAGAGAGAGAGAGAGAAGAAAATTGGTCAACAGTTAACAAGAGGAAGAAAGATGGATATGTATTTTGACAAGTGAGACAAGGTACTGATATCATACTATTCATGCAATACAAGAACGTAATTGAACAGAGTAAACATGAACAATCTTGAAAGGACCATATTGAAATTATGAGTTACCTCATCTGTGGATCCAAATCGATTCTTCACAGCTCGAAGTAATCGATGAGATGATGACCTCTCCCCCTGTAATTGTCAGTCTTTTTAAGAGGAAGTCACATGGCATTGTAACAGTACTTGCTTCAAGTGAAAGAAAGGTGGAAAACACACAAATAATTGCTTTAGAAGCATCAAAGGAGCGTATAGAAACTTTATATTTACATATTTTTTTATTTATTCTTTGAGGAATGGGGAAACCATTCATCTAGGGGAAGAGAGGAAAGGTCTGAGAGTCAGACCTATGGTTTGGGGACAACAAAGTTAACCAACCACAACAGCTTGTTTCTCAAACACACATGTAAGTATATTAACTGTTACTTTGATATCCATGAAGCCCATAGAATGACTAGAAAAAATAACATGAAGTAAATAACATTGGATATCACACTACATCCCAAAACTTATAAATAACATGAAGTAAATGTAAGAAAGACTGACTGTCATAAGAAAAGGTATAAAAAAGAGGTACCAACTTCCATATATAGAACGACATCAACAATGTGTTCTAAAACACGAGGTCCAGCAATATCTCCAGATTTAGTCACATGCCCAGCCTGAAACAACAAGATGATATGTTAAGTTGTTTCCAACATACCAAGATGAATATGCATAGACGAAACAGATGGCTATTATAAGTCAAAAGAAGAAAAAAAAAAAGAGAGGGGGAGAGGTGGGGAAGGGGGGGTGGGGGGCCACAGCGGTTGAAAGAAATAGGAGTACAAGAAAACATGCATCAGGTTAAGATCAAGTCTAAAAGAAGGTTATCGGTAACAAAGTTTTTCAAGAGGGGAATAGTGTTACTTGCAGGAACTACAATCCAAGCAGGTTTTACAAACAAAAGAAACATGTTAATTCCAACACAAGTGAAGGCTTCAAAAGTGAATGGAAACATGATGGCTTCCAAGAAGAACAGCTTACCTAACACAAAAGAGGGATATAAACAATTCACTATGTCAGAAAATATCCAATGGACGTATACAGTTCAAATTAGAAAACCACTATGGACACCTTATCCAACAGAAGGACAGAGTACAGAGAACCTGTATGGCCAAGAGGCCTAAATATAATTCACAAACTGAGCTCTTAATAAAACTAACCAACGGAGGAGGAAAAGAGGAAACAGATACACAAGTAAGCACAAGTTGACTTGAGAAAGGATGCTATTACATCCTCTAGTCACATCTTATATTACATGTACTCACCAGAAGAACAGGGGTGTTTGATTTCTTTGCAAAACGCAGCAATGCTGAAGTGCATTCCTTCACCTGTCACATGGCAACTCTTTGTTAATGGCATATTGGAAAGGTCAGATAGCTGAGACTAGCTGAGAGAGACACAATGGGTAAAAGTCAAAATAGAAGAAGGATACAAATATCACAAAGTGGAAGGAAATTTTCATAAAAGATACTTGATTAGACTATAAAGCATCCAGAATGTTTTAAACCTGAAAGATGCTTCCAGCACTTCCAGTCACTCCTTTGAGATAAACAGTCTGGATAGAATCAATGATTATGGCCCTAGGGGAAATACGTTGAGAGTTTTGTAAAATGTCCTGAAAAAAGCAGGAAAGCAGTTTGGATTTTGAGAACTGATGTTGCAGCTCTTGCATAAAGAAAATTCTATCATTAACAAGTACAAGATCATAATAGATTACTGTAGGCAAAAGACCAAACACTAAGAGTGGAAACTCACTATCAAAAGCTTTTTTGTAAATAAACTAAAGGCTGTAAGTCCCGCCTTTACTAAGATAAGCAATTGAATTCATTATTTTGAGTCCACTATGTCTCCAACTGCAATCTACCAAAATTTCAATAACTTGACAAGGTAATTAATAAGTTGCAAGAAAAAGTTCAACAATTAAAAGAGCTTCATAAACAAACTTTAATGCAAGAGAAACTTCATGCTTCTCTCCTTTATTTGTGAAACAACATTTTCCAGCTTGGACAAAATAGAATGTAGTTGTTCATACCAAATAAAAAAACAAGTAAATCCTGGCAATCACAAGAAACTCAGAAATGCAATAAGAAAATATGATAGAGACAAGAATCATAAGATAAAAACAAATTTCAGTCACTTAAGGCATTAACAAAGCTTATTGAGTAGATAAGGAGAATGGATAAATAAAGTATAGAAGAAAAAAGAACCTCAATATCAGTACTTGAATACAAAAAGAGTTGTCTCGTCCCAATCCTCATGCGGTCAGCTCTATCTCCAATCTGCTCAATACTCTGCGAAAAGGATGACAAGGATTTGACACGCAGGCATATATTGAAAAAAAAACATGTAAGGATCACCAATTCTAACAACCACTAACCTCTTCACCAGAGACATAAACAACCGAACGAGCTGTACTACCATGAGCTTCTGCTTCTGCTATTATCGCAGCAATCTTCAGTGGAGAACATAAGGTTGAATGTGAGCTCAAGTTTATGAGAAGTAAACTGCACTTGTTCTGTCTTTGAATTTATATTATTCATCCAAAAATACATTCTCCAATGCTTAAAATAGCTTTTTACCTGTAACAACAGTGTACTCTTGCCCACACCAGGGTCACCCCCAACTAAAACTAGAGAACCTGGAATGGGAAGAGGGTTCCAATAAAGAAATACTCAAAGATTATGTTAATTTGTTATGAACATAATGGAATATCAAGATCCATCTTCAGGAAGTTCTTCTGATAGTTATCTTACTTGAGTTTTTACATTCTAGAAGATGACATCTAACTTACACAGTGAGCTTTATTTACATTGCATCATTCAAGATGCAATCACAATAAAAGTTAAAGATAGAAGAGCAAAAAACCTGGCACAAGACCTCCACCAAGTACCCTTCCAACTTCAGCTCCAAGAAGCCCAGACCTAAGTATTGCAAGTTGTACTTTGGGATTCAGATAAGTTATCATTTTCCCTCTTAAAGGAAAAAACAAAAATGAAGACAATATAACAAAAATCGTATATTGCATATTATCTTCCATCAATGCGGATCAACTGATCAGGATTCCTATACACACTTAGAAAAGACACTTAAACTTGCACATTTTTGTAAGTATATCAGAAAAGGAGTGAAAAAATGTAAACCTGATAACACATTCCCACAACAATATAACAATAGAAAACAGTCACACAGAATAATGCATTCCAAACTCACAGAGGAATTCGCCAATCCAAAGAATTTAATCCCTTTTTGACATCCGTCAACCTAATTGGTCCAGCATCAACAGATTGCTCAGGCAGCCACGATTTCATGAGATTCTCAGAAACCTGAAAGCCAGTAACTTTCCCATCGCTACCACTACTATCAGCAGCTAAAGAAAACTGTTTCATACTACCTGTCGCATTACATGACCTACAATATCCCCACCACTGCCCATCTGAATAGCCACAATCAGAACACACCCACGTAGTCTTACTCTTCCCTTTTCCCCTCCCCTTTGCCTTACCCGTACTACTATTCCCTATTATTTCCCCATATAATCTAGTTCCAGCTGCTTCTCCGTGATCAAAAGCGGATAAGTTACTATCACCATCCCTTTGATTTGTACTATTCGGTTTAGCTTCCTTATTGTTGCCACTGTCATTAAAATCTCTTTTAGTTGTAATTCGGCCAGAAATGGGGTCATAAAAAGTCTCAACAGGAGCGTCGTATTTGGAGGTTGACGGGGAGAGAGTGGACCATGAACTAGAACCATCAGCACTATCGGCGGTCGAAGCATCGGGGGATTCCAGAGGGAATTTCCGGTGCTGTGAGGAATGAAGTTGGCGGGAAAATTTTGGGTTTTGACGAAATTTACAGGAGATGAAAGAAGGGGAAGAAGAGGATTTGGGCGAGGTCAGAGAGAGAAGATTGTGCTTGTGAGAGTAGAGAATCCTGAGAGCTCGCATGTCGGAAACTTGCATGAGCTGAATCAGTGTGTGAGGATCAATTTGGGGGGATTTTGGTCTAGGGTTTTAGTTGGGGCTTTTACTTCAAATTTTAGTTGTGAAAAGACGAGACCCGGGAATTTCGAAAATTAATGAATAAATAATATGTGCAACGGCACCGTTTCCTCTGGGTACGTCCCAATGGTCTGATACATCACACGACTTCGGGTTTCAACATGCAAGTGAAACATTGTGCGATATATCTTCAAAACATGAGAAACATACATAATTACTTTTAGTATTTTTTTGGAGAATTACTTTTTGGACAAATTTTTTTTAAAAAATATGATAGTTAGCACACGGATTGGACATTCTAAAAACAAGTGAAACATTGTTCCAATGTATCTATATAACATGAAAAACATATAGAATCATAGTGAACAATTTTACGGAGAAATATTTTTCGGACCTAAATTTTATAAAAATCGTGATGATTACCATACGAATTCGGGTTTCAACAGGCAACTGAAACATAATGCGATGTAAAAAACATGAGAAAGACAGTGAAGCATTTTAAAAATTTTATAGAAAATTGTTTTGCTGACATAAATTTTGTAAAAAACGCGATGATTAACTCACGGATACAGTCTTCAAAGGGCAAGTGAAATTTTGTGTCATTATTTTTAAAACATTGGAAACATAAAGAATTATTTTTAGCAATTTTATGAACTTTTTTGGACCAAAATCTTTAAAAAACATGATGATTAGCACACAAATTCGGGCTTCAACAGGCAAGTGAAACGTTGTGTGATGTATCTTGATAACATGAGAAAGATAGTGAAGCATTTTGATAAATTTTATAGAAAATTATTTTACGGACATAAAGTAAAAAACGTAATGATTAACCCATAAATTGGGCATTCAAAGGACAAGTGAAACTTTGTGCCATTATTTTTTAAAAGATGAGAAACATACAGAATTATTTTTCGCCATTTTATTAAGAATTATTTTTTGGACAAAAATCTTTAAAAAAACATGATGATTAGCACACGAATTCGGACGCTAATGAAAAAGTGAACAATTATGCGATGTATCTTTACAACATGACAAACATACATAATCGTTTTGAGCATAAAGTATTAATTAATCTGAAAATTACAAGGAAATTGAAAATGAGGGGATTAATAAAATAGGATCATTTCTAGGAATATCTATATAGGAATAAAATTGTATACATTAATATAATATCTAAAAGAATAAGGAGAATAGGATCTAATTAAACTAAAATATAATAATATTTTATTTATAAAAATATATTTTTTTAAGTACAAGATATATGACATTATTAGTAAAAACTACCATTCGGCATTATGCCAAATTTGAATTCTAACATCTAGTTATAATCCCCTTAGAAAAATAACCTCTATTATTATTATTATTATTATTATTATTATTATTATTATTATTATTATTATTATTATTATTATTGCTCAAAAAATAAAAACATGCAGAAGGAAACCAAATCTCTTAATAACTCACATTGTTTTGGGCATTAATAAACATAAAAATATCTTCATTAATAAAGAAAGTAAAATATTCAAACTCAACAGAATTACTTAACACAAAATAAATATTCTAAAAAAGATTCCAACCCTTTTAACAAGAAAAACTAACAAATAAACGAAATATTGCCACAATATATCGAGTTAGCTTTTCTTTAAAATTATCATATAGGCAAGAAAAATATATTTATAATAAACATCATTATAAATTAGGAAGAAATGTTTAAATAAAGTAAATAAATCGATTACACTACCATATATAAAAGCATTGTTTTGATTTTTCAAAATACTCTTTCCATAAATATGAAGTTTAAGAAATTATAAATAAACCAGATTTGTCCACTTTAAAATACCACCCCAAAGCAAAAGTAACATTTAAATTAGTAAGAAAAAAAGTTTTTTCATGGAGAATTATCGAAATTTGAGTGTTTTAATGTTCCCATGGCTAGCACATGGCCATATTTCTCCTTTTCTAGAATTAGCCAAGAAATTATCCGCGAGAAATTTCACCGTCTATCTTTGTTCTACTGGAGCGACACTTAACTCTGTAAAAGAAAAATTATCTGAAAATTTTAAAAATTCGATTTTTCTAGTTGAACTTCCTTTGCCAGAATTTTCAAATCTTCCTCCTCATTATCATACCACAAATGGTCTTCCACCAGAACTTATGCCCATTTTGAAAGAGGCATTTAATCAAGCTGGTCCTAATTTTCTTGAAATTCTAAGGAATTTGAAGCCTGATTTGCTTATATATGATTCTCTTCAGCCTTGGGCACCAAAGGCTGCTTTGGCTATGAATATTCCAGCCGTTGATTTCATAACTAGTAGTTCTGTTATGACTGCCCTCATGATGCATGTCTTCAAGAAGCCAGGTAATTAATCTTGCGTTTTTTATTATTTATTACGTTTTATTATTATTTGAATTTTCTTTATTTATTATATTATAAAAATAATATAATATTTAATAACTTTTTTCTAATTATATTATTTCATAAAAAATCCATTCCTATAATTTTTGTTTGTCATGCACGGAAGTAAACAATGAATTTAAATATTAATATGAAGTGTTGAATATTGAAAGTTATTGGTATTTTTTTAGATTTAAGTAAAGGATTAGATTCAAATAGAACTAAATGTTTTATTTATTATAAAAAATATTTGTAAAAAAAAGGAAAAAATATAATTTTCTTGGTTTCTTTAAACATTGCTCATTTTATTCTTTTTTAATCAACTTTTTAACCGATTTATATTATGTATTTAGGTCTGAGGTTTCCCTATTCAGACAGTATTTTCTACCATAGCCATGAGGCATCTTTTGAGAAACGTCTGCAAGACAAACTTAAAGGACACTTTGTGGAGAAACTCCCTGTGATTGAATGCATTGAACAATCTTCTGATATAATTTTGATCAAGGGTTTCAATGAGTTTGATGGTAAGTATAGTGATTATTTGACTAAATTAACAGGGAAGAAAGTTATAGCTGTTGGTCCCCTAGTTCAAGAGCCAACCATTGATGATGAAAATGAGAATTTTGAAATTATAAAATGGCTTAACAAGAAAGAAAAACGATCAACGGTGTTTGTTTCTTTTGGTAGTGAATATTTTTTAAGTAAAGAAGATCGGGAAGAAATTGCACTAGGCTTAGAACGTAGCGATGTTAATTTCATATTTGTCATTAGGTTTCCAAAGGGAGAGAATTCTAAACTCGAAGAAGCATTGCCGAAAGGGTTTTTTAAAAGGGTTGGGGAAAGGGGAAGAGTTTTGGAAGGATGGGCGCCACAGGCTAAAATTTTGAGCCATGTTAGTATTGGTGCATTTGTATCTCATTGTGGATGGAGTTCTATTTTAGAGAGTATGCAATATGGGGTTCCGATTATAGCTTTGCCAATGCACCTTGACCAACCTATAAATGCAAGATTGGTGGCAGAAGTTGGTGCCGGCATTGAGGTTTGCCGAGATGTAAATGGAAGAATTCGGCGAAGAGAAGTGGCTATTGCGGTTAACCAAGTGATGAAGGGAGAAATCGGAGAATTTGTGAAGAAACAGGTTAAGTATTTGCAGAGCAAGATTGAAGAGAAAGGAGATGAAGAAATGGATAGGGTTGTGGAGGTTCTCTTTCAAGTTTGTCTCAAGAACCAGAACAAGAAGAATGGATTTCATTAAAAATGTTTTTTGGATATGAAAAATATACATATAGTAGAATTTAATAATTTTGAGTTTAATTAATAGGAGTAATATATATATATATATATATATGGATTGTGTGTTTGCCTTTAATTATTTTTTTTTGCCGGCAACTCACTATTTAATGTCATGGTTGTATTTTAATATTTAAACGTTAATAGTAGTATTGCAATAATAGGAAATTTTATTATTTCAAAGGGTATTGTTAGTTCCTCTAAAATAAAAAAAATTATTCTAATATAATTTTTATTAAAATTATATCAAATAAAAGATATATTTTTTTAAGGGAACAAAAATACACTTTAAAACCCCAAAAAATTGAGAATGCATAATTTTTTTTTTATATATTTTTGTTAGGTTATAAGAAAAAAATATAAGGTTGAAAAGTTTAGGAGTTGATAAAGCTATTACTTCGTAGGATTCTAAACTTCTAAAATTTTTGGATAATTTAAGAATTATACATGTTGTCTTCGATCAATCTTTAATAGTTAAAAAAATTTTAAACTTGGTGTTTCTTTTAAAGCTTGACAATTAAAATTACTAACATTTTTCTAACACTCGTCCTATATATAATACAATTATGAATTAACTTTGCAAATTAATATATATCATGCAAATTATTAAAATTAATAATAGTATTACACTAGTAATCCCTTGTCTTTTTTACTTGGTGGATTGCCTTTTTTTACTTTTAATTCTATCAATTCTATAATTCGTGTTATTTTTTTTCTTGTTTTACTTTCATATTATGGATAAAAATAATATTTAATAAATTTTTTTTATTCTTATTAAAAATAAATTTTAATACTTTTTACTTTTTCCCACATAAAAATTTGTAAAAATAATAAATAGAAAAAAAAAGTTTAAATAACCTACAATCCACACAAAATTTTCATATTTACATAAAGGGTAGGGGAGCATATTTTTTATAAGACCAAGAGAAAAAAAATAGTACCTAGCGAGTAGGGACTAGTGTGCCTGTTGGCATCAAAGTTCAGGTGCCACGAGATAATAATAACCGGCAATTTGATGGAAGGGTAAAATTTCACAATAATGTTTCGAGGAAAAAAATTTACAGTAAAGTCATAAAAGAAAAACTAAAACTCTTTAAAAAAATTTTAAAAAAGGCAGCTAAGCATTTAACTAATAACGGGAATTTATAAATACCAGGACAAAGAACAGTATTACTATAACTCTTTCTCTCTAAACTTTTTCTCTCACTTCTCTCTACCTTCGCTTGAAGATTATTGAATATTTTGAAGATTTATATGCTAAAAATGGATAATTTTAAAAATTTTATAAAAAAATATTAATTTTGAAGTAAAATTAACACCAGAATGCTGAAAGAATGAAATGGTCAAAGTTTAATTAAAATAAGAGGGAGTAATTATTTAAACTACATATAATACACTTATTTCATTACAAAATAAATAATTAGCTTTTATAATAAAGAATAATCCTATGATCATCTAAAATTTAGAATATAATCATGTTAGTAAATTTAGAATAACAGCAAAAGTGTCATTTTTGTTTTGAGTTTTCTTTTTTTTTTTTTGAAAATGATTAAGTCTATAACAAAGTCTGAAGTATAATTAGGAATTTTTTTAATATAAAAATATTTTTAAGTTTGGAGTTATTATAAATTTAATAAATATAATATATATATATAGATATATTGACAATTTAATACTGACTTTATAATTAATTGAACTTTTATTTGATTTATTTCAATATTCATATGACATAGTAACTATTTTTAAGAAGACTAACAAAAGATCATATTTAAACAATTGACTATTTATGGATAAAATTATGAGTTAAATTATTCTTTAAAAGTTCTATAACTATCCATAACAATTCATATTTAAAAAAATTATTTAAAAATATCTATCATTTTTCTTTAAAGAAACATTAGATTTCAGACGGTGAATAACTTTCTAATTTTTTTAAAATGTTTAAAATGTTATAAATATTTCTCTGTTAAAATTTTTAAAAAATTAAAAAGTTTTTTTAAGCATTTGAAAGACTTTCTAATTTTTTTAAAATGTTTAAAATGTTATAAATATTTCTCTTTTAAAATTTTTAAAAAATTAAAAAGTTTTTTTAAACATTTATCTATCCTTGTATATTTTCTATTTAATTTCAAGTGCAAGATGTGGTTAAACCCCTTAAATTTTTAAAGTTTAGTTTCCCATGAATTTTTGCAAAGGTTTGGAACCGTCTTTACTTACAATATTATAGCTTAAAAGAATATTAGCAAAGCTCAATGAGTAGATAAGGAGAATGAATAAAAATAGAAGAATTAACTAAGTGAGATTTCTACTGTACATATGCCAATGAACTTTCCGATTGAGTGATATGGAGATTCGTGCAAAGAAAAACTAGTAATCTCATACCATGGAGAAGGTAGCAAAAATCGATACGATATCCAGATGTAACTCAGTGGTATACACTGGTATAATATAACTCAGTGTGATGATTGCTGGAATATTCACCTTAGAATTAAGAAACGTTACATTATAAGAGTTCCCCTGGTAAGTCTGCAAAATTAATTTCTTACAATTAGTTCAACATATTATGAACAATATAAAAGAAACAAATAAGAGAAACCATAAATAAACCAAAGGAAATATATAGAAGGACAAGAAATTCTTGGAATAGAACTTACTTTCTTAAAATACTCCATGCGGATCCATCTATTGCAAACCAAGGTTTTGTATCCTCGGCCAGCGAGAATACAAATTCAGTGCGACACTCAATATCGGCACATTTATATTGTTCAAGACTCATTTATATTTATATTTTCATTCATATCAAATTAAAATAACTCAAATTGTCACAAAATTGTAAATTTTATAGTCTTAGTATTTAGAAGAAAGATGAAGAGCTTCAATAATTTAATTAAAATTAAATTAAACCGTCTGAATCTTTTGAACGTTATATCATTAGATTAAGTGTTCCTCTAAATCTTTTACTGGCTTATTTCCTTTTTTTCAATTAGTATATATATATATATGTATATAGAATAGGGACTCAAGTATTAATTGAACAAGAACAATATTTTTTAAAATATTTTTAATTGATATTAGATGGTACGAAGTGTGTCTATACAATAAATGATGTGATTAGGAATTGTTTATGTTGGTTTAAATTATAAATTTTATTTTACTTTAAATTTTATGGTTGAGTAGTGTCTTGATGGAAAGTTGATATCATTGTTTTGTTACTTTCTTTTAATTTTTATTTAGAATCTTTGTACTTTTCTTATGGAGGTCGTTAAATCAAGTGCTTTTCTTGTTGTGGTGAATTTTTTCTCGATAACATCTCCTTCACTAGTATATGTATTTTATTATTTTTTAGATAATAGTCAAATTAAAGTTAAATTAATATTTGATTATATAGTTAAGTGTAAAATTGATTTGATTACAAATGACATAAAATATAAACTATTTGATTATTTGAGATGAATCGTATAAGTAAGTACATATAATACTTTTATTGAACTAATAGTTAGGGACCGAATTCAAACAGAGAAAAATATATTGGGGAGGAAAAAGTTAAAATTAATAGTTACAGGCAAAATTCAACCAACGAAAATATGATGGGGACAATAAAAAATTAAAAATTAATAGTTAGGGACCAAATTCAACAAAAAAAAATGTTAGGACTAAAGATGACATAAAAAATCTTAGGATTCATAGTTTTTAAAATTCAAATTTTAATAACAGCTAGGGCTGAATTTCCCATCACTTTTTTCTTATTTGAATAATAATGAGAATAAAGTTCATGATTGTGTTGTCCGATCTGTTGTGTGTTGTATAATAATAAAGTTCCCACGAGCTGAGACCCTATCAACAGGAGGGAGAATTAACAGCAAAGGGCGTAGGTTGGTAAGAAACATATCTCTCCATTTAACTATGGTCAATTAGGTTAACCACAAGTTAACATTAGGTTAAACGAACTTTTGTTTTTCCTATATATTTAATGTGTCTGCCTGCCTCTCAACCCTATCGCCTTCGCCTTCGCCTTCGCCTTCGCCTTCTCTCTTATCTTCCTCTCCATAACCTTCAATCTTCATCTTCCATCCCCTCTCTACCTCTCTGTCATCTTCAATTTGTATTTGAAAACGGATCTATTTTCTTTGATTATACAGAATAAAGAGTGCCTGATCATTGGCCGAATGAAGGTTTTTTTATTCTGTATCATCATCAGCGGGCAGGGGAGGAGAGAGACGAAATTCTCGAGATTGAAGAAAATGAGATACACTAGAGAAAATAGTTCTTAAGAAGCATAAATCTCAACCCCTCCATATTAAGGTAACTTCAATTTTTTTGCCATTTTCTGTATATTAATCATTTAATACTTTTATGTTTTTTGCTATCTTTTGTATGTTAATCACTGTATTTAATACTTTTTATGTTTTGTTGTGCCGATATTGAATGTCGGACTGAATTTGTATCTTCGCTGGCCGAGGATACAAAACCTTATTTGCAATAGGATCTGAAATTTCATTTTGGAATTTGTTTTGTTTACTTTGGATCTGTTTCTCCTGATTTCCATTGTGGATCTGTTTACTTTGGATCTGTTTTCATTATTTTATTTTCAGTGTGAGAATTGTTCACTCCATGGGCTTGCAAGCCTTGAGAACAAGAATGGTATGATTGTGAATGCTTATGGAGAAGATTTATCTATCCTGACATTGGTTAATCTAGACATAGTGTCTATTTATCTGGACGGATCATGGATACTGGTAACTCTTTCTAACTATCTGTTTGTTAAATGACCAGTGACAATGTATAAAAATTGTTAAATTTAGATTTGTTTTGTGTATTTTTTATATTTTGATAAGATTATTGTTAAACTCATTAATTTTACAGACTTACGAGGGAACTCGTATGTAGTAAGTTTTCGCCATTCTGAAGTGCATATTCCATCAAACATAATGCTAAAGACTGTAAATTTGTGCAGAAGAAAACTGGACAAAAGTTCTATGTGTCCAGTAATCTTTTCTAACATCTAATATCGTGACATCTACCTGAATAGCGAATTGTTTGTGAGATCTTATTTTCTGTTTTATATTTTCTGCTACTTGGAGTATGAATATTTGCTCTTTTTGATGGTAAAGAATCACTCTATTTTAGAACAAAAATATTGCTTATTCTTGTGGGAACCAAAATCAATAGGATCTATAGTCCTGAGAAAACTAGACAGAAGTTGTGTGTCCATCTTATTTGCTGCTTTTGATAGTAAAGAATCATTCTCTTTTGGAACAAAAATATTGTTTATTCTTGTGGGATCCAAAATCAATAGGAATGTTGATCTTGGATTGCACAAGGATATACTGTTGTTTCCACTGTCCTGTTCCCGGCATCTCCAAGTTGGTTACAAGGGCAGGGAAACAAGGGTCAACGTCTAGAATGTTTAAAAGGAAAATCATAATTTTTATTTTGAAATCTTAATTGAAAATTAATATTGTTCAGACTCATACATCAATTATATTTTTATCTTTATTCAAAATAAATTAGAATAATTTATATTGATTTTGGATTTCACAAGAATAAGCAATATTTTTGTTCCAAAACAGAGTAATTCTTTACTATTAAAAGCAGCAAATGTTAATACTCCAAGTAGCAGAAAATATAAAGCAGAAAATAAGAGCTCACAAACAATTCGCCTGAAATATCAATATTGAACTGCAAGCTATTCAGGTAGATGTTTATGAGATGTTAGAAAAGATTATTAGGCACATAGAACTTCTGTCTAGTTTTCTTCTGCACAAATTTCCACGTCTTTCAGCATGATGTTTGGTGGAATATGCACTTCAGAATGGCGAAAGCTTAAAGTCTGTACAATTTATGAGTTTAACAATAATCTTATCAAGAATATAAAAATAAAAAATACACAAAACAAATCTAAATTTAACAATTTTTATACATTGTCACTGGTCATTTAGCAAACAGATAGTTAGAAAGAGTTACCAGAATCTATAGTCCATCTAGATAAATAGACACTATGTCGAGATTCACCAATGTCAGGATAGATGAATCTTCTCTATAAGCATTCACAATCATACCATTCTTGTTCTCAAGGCTTGCAAGCCCATGGAATGAACAATCCTCACACTGAAAATAAAATAATGAAAATAGATCCAAAGTAAACAGATCCACAATGGAAATCAGGAGAAACAGATCCAAAGTAAACAAAACAAATTTCAAAATGAAATTACAGATTCTATTGCAAACCAAGATTTTGTATCCTCGGCGAGTGAGAATACAAATTCAGTCCGACATTCAATATCGGCACAACGAGCCTTAACAAAACATAAAAGTATTAAATACAAGTGATTAACATATAGAAAATGGCAAAAAACATAAAAGTATTAAATGATTAACATACAGAAAATGGCAAAAAAAATTGAAGTTAGCTTAATATACAGGGGTTGAGATTCATGCTTATTAAGAACTATTTCTCCATTGTGTATTTATCTTGTCCTGGTTGCAGGCTTCTTTCCACTCGGTGTTGGCAGCATTGTTTGACGGAAGTTAGCATTGAGAAATTTATTAGATGTCAATATCACAAGACAGAGATGAACGCATGGTTTATTGAACATGTCAAGGATTTGAAGATTGTCGACAAATCTGTTCGTCATCCACCTGTTTATTTTACGATGGATTATATATTTATTATGATGAATTATTCATTTAGTGAGGAGAGGAGCACTAAAGAGAGGTTATTAGAAACATCGAGAATGGTTAAATGTACAAATTCTTTTATTTTTTTTTTAAATATATTTTCATTTATTATCTTTGGAGTTGATAGTCTTAATACTATATTATTATACCAAGGAAATTAATATATTATTTCAGATTGTATTAGTCAGGATTCTCTAATATGTTTTATAATATATTTTTTAATATATATTTTTTATAATAATTTTATAAATAAAAATGTATTAAAAAATATATTAAATGATTTTTTATGCACAAATTTTAGTCTCTCGAATCTAAAATCAACTTTATCAGTTTTAATTTAATATTCCAATAGAGCCTAATGCTAAGTCTATTCTAACTTGCTAAACAATATTTAATATTTAATTTAAACAAAAATTATAAAACACAAAATCTGAGCTATCTTTTTCATCCTATCTTTTTTCATTGGTCAAAGGCTAAAGGATGGATAGTAAATATTTGAATTAAGGGTTAAGAAAATAATGTAATTTTTAATATAAAATATTTATTTTATTTTTAATAATAAATAATGAGAGGGAGAGCGAGAAAATGAAGATAATAAATGTATTAATGATGAAAGAGTTAGAAATTAAACAATAAATACATATTGAAATGCATAAAAAAATTTATAATTTGATCGTCTAATTCAGAATAAAAAAATTAATATTCTGTATACTATATCTTCTAGTACATCTTTTAATACACTTTCTAATATACACTTTTTGCACAAGCCCTTTTTGTTGGTCTTGGTTTGACATGGTTTACATGCTACTGGAGAAGCATGAAGGACCTCCGGGCTTACAAGGGAAGCAGCTTTTTCAAAGCTTTCGTGTGGTCTTCAGTGATCTGTCTGCTTGTTGGTGTAACACCCTAAAATAGCACTGGATTTGACAGTATGCAATAAAGAGTCTAGCTTCGGCCTTTTCACCGACAGGAGTAGCCTTCTTCTGATTTATGCTCGGCAGACTCTCAACTGAATTGTTTAGATTCTGGAATTTCAGGATTTCTCCTACTAGCTTTCAGTTGGAATCGATGAGGTTGAGATAGAAGGCAAAGTTCTAAATTGGACAAACTAACTCTGACATTAGCTATTCGAGTCAAATCATAAGATTGAAGATGAATTTTTTTAATAATTTCAGCTCCCGAATCATAATAATTTTATTAATAAAAAAATATTATTATTAAAATATATAAAATGTATTAAAAAATATACCAGACGATTCGATTCGAGTGCATAATTAAATTAGAATAAAAAGATTTATATTTTTTTAAAGCACGAGAAAATAATGAATGGACAGAGTATTGGTGAAAGGGTCAAATTTTACACAATAAAAGTCATAAGGGCGGCTGCATGAAACACGAAAGCATAAAAATTAATTAATTAATTAATTAATGTTGTTCGACACGTCATACGCAACTCTGTTTGTTTGTGGCCATGAGAAAAGACAGAGAAGAAGAGAGAGAAAGACAGACAAAATTCAAACACTACTAATATTGCAGACACAGAATTCCATCGGGACAATCCACATCATGTGAGGATCCAACTCACAAATTGATTCTTCCCTCTCTTTTCCAATTGGGTTTTTTCCTCTTGAATTTTTCTGGAAACAGAGGTTCTTCTTCTTCTTTTCAAATTTTTTTTTTTGGGTTTGTTTTGAATTTGGGTTTTTGGTGAAATTGGCTTTTTCTATATTGCTTGATTTCGACGATGTAGATAGATGGAGGATGTTGAAGAAGACCGCATATGGTCCTTCCCTCTTTGTTTTGTACAATTAATTGTGTCGGAGGAGGACAAAGACAAAGGTTGTTTTTGGGTACGACGATGATGATGATGATGATGAGGGAAAAGAAGGATATAAGACCTGTGATTTTGAAATTCGGGGTCGTTTTGGCTTTCTCTTTGGGTGGAATTCTTTATTCCATTTTAAGATCAAAGCTCTCTAGATCTCCTTCCTCAAAATCACGGCCTTCTCCAGGTTAGTTTTTTCTCCTTAAAGTTTTCAATCTTTATTTGGGTTTTGATTTTCCTTATACCATGTCTGATTTAAGAATCCATTTTTTGCTTTGATTCTCAGCTGAACGAGGAAATCTGGCCGACTCCGGTGAGCTTTCGAACAATGATGATCTTGCCTTGCTTAAATCACCTAGTTCTAGTCAATTCTCTTCAATCGAGCTAGGGAAAGATGTAAGATCACTAGTTTGATTGCCCTTTCTTAAATTCTATATATGAATTATATACTCGTGGCACATTATATATATAAACCTTATTGAGCACATTTATACCATGAAATTTCCTAAACAATCAAGTTAGTTCCTTTGATGGTTATCCTGGATTTCGATCCCTTTGAAGTAATCAGAATCTAATATGTTTCAGGAGTCGTTGCCTTCAGGAAGCCATTGTGATAATTGTGCACAAAACTTTTCACCTAGTAAGCGATCCGAGGGAGATAATGATGTATATCTCTTACCAGAGTTTAGTGATCTTGTAAAGGAATTTGATTTGGCTGCCTTAAAGACTGGCTTTTCTCCTTGTAATGATGTAGAAACTGCTGCCCAAAATCCAGACATAAATAAACATAATGAAAAAGGTGATAATGAGGAAGAGATTAGCATACTGAGGAAGTTGGTTAAAAATCTTAAGGAGAGGGAGAGGTCACTTGAGATCCAGTTGTTGGAGTATTATGGTCTTAGAGAGCAGGAAACTGCTGTTATGGAGCTTCAGAACCGATTAAAGATAAATAATATGGAGGCCAAGCTTTTCAATCTCAAAATCGAGTCTTTGCAAGCAGATAAGAAGAGATTAGAGGAACAAGTGGCTGATTATGCGAAAGTTGTGGCAGACCTTGAAGCTGCAAAAGCAAAGATAAAGTTACTCAAGAAGAAAATGAAGTCTGAAACTGATCAAAACAAAGAACACATTTTAGCCCTTCAAGAGAGAGTTGTAATGCTTCAGAAACAGGAAAACCGAGCACTTTCAATTGAATCAGATGTTCAGATGAAGCTCCAAAAACTCAAGGATGTAGAGGACGAGGTTCAGGAATTAAGGAATGCTAATCATAGTTTGAGGCTAGAGAATTCTTCATTAGGTGAAAAGTTAGACTGCTTGCAAAATCTTGCTACTGCTTTTTTGGAAGATGAACAGGTTATTTCATACATCCAACTCTTTCTTTCCTTGAAAGTTACCCCTTCGCTGTTGATTAATGTGGTCTGGATTTTTATTTTCTATGACAGACGGAAATGTTAAGGGAAGAAACTCAACGTTTGAAACAACAAAATGAAGAATTGACTAGTGAAATTGAGCGACTCCAAGCTGATCGTTGTAGTGATATTGAAGAATTAGTCTATCTCCGTTGGGTAAATGCTTGCTTGCGGTATGAGCTGAGAAATTATCAAGCTCGGCCTGGCAAAACAGTTGCTAGGGACCTCAGCAAATCATTAAGCCCCAAATCAGAGGAGAAGGCGAAGCAGCTAATACTTGAATATGCACAGAAAGAAGGTGCAGCAGGGGAGAAAGGGATAACTAATGCAGATTTTGATTTTGATCAGTGGTCATCTTCTCAAGCTTCTTATCTAACTGATTCTGGTGAATACGATGATTCTTCAGTTGATAATTCGTCACAATGTAAAACAAATACCTCAGGCAAGTCAAAAATATTTGGAAAGCTTATGAAAATACTTCGTGGAAAAGATAGCCACCACCACCGCCATATACGAAGTTCATCTCTAGATGCTGCTACAGCCAACGAAGACATTGCAGCCAAGAGTCTTAGTGGTGTTTCACAAGGTACAGGTTTTGAATCAGATGGGTTGAATATGAGATCAAGAACATCCTCTCTGGGTTCATCTAGACTGTCTTTAGATCTCCAAAGATCTCCATATCTTCAAGGATCAAGAAGTAACAAAGGCGAAGATACCAATAGTTTAGAAGGTCTCCAAAGAAACATCAGTGGTGATTCATCCACCTGTATATACAAAACTATTAGTTCTATCTCAGAACATGGTAGGGATTCACCCCAAGAAGATCTTGAAAAATCCGAGTTGGTAAAATATGCAGAAGCTCTGAAGGACTCCCGGAATAAATTATCCTTTAAAAGGAGATGTGCATCATTTAGTTCCTTTTAGATCCAACTATATCTTGAACTGGGCAGTGTAGTTCTTCTCCATTAGGTTTCTTGCCTAAGTTCTCGAGTTCATTTGATCAAGAGGGAGCTAAATCTACAGGTCACTGTAATTGTGTAGAATATATATATATATATATATAATCCATATGTACTCTGTGTATATACATCTTTTTTGTGCAGATGGACAATATTCTAATATGTAAAACCCTTCCACAGTTTCAATATTATATCTCAAAAGCCATTTTTCTTCCTTTTTTCTGCTTCAGGTTTCAGCTTGATTATGATTGTTCATTCTTCCTTTAATGCTCTTTATATGTGTTTCTATATTGTATCTTTGATATTTCTGTATTCTACAATACTTTTCAAATTTTCTCTCTTAATTATTATTTCTATAAGTTTTCATGTGATAAGAGTTAAAAAATGTTCGAATTTATTTGTGATGAAAGGGTATAATGAAAAAAAATTTATTAAATATTGTGTTGATTTCACAATATGACAAGAAAAAATACGCAAGAATTAGTAGAATATAACAAGTAAAAAAAAATGACAGAAGTATTATATTTCAAATGTTACAATATAACCTTTCATCAACTTCCGTATTAAAAGGTATATTACATCCAGTCAGAAATATAAGGAGTTTTGAAGGCTGGAAGATGATTAAAAATGTAAGGGTTTGACTTATCAATTGCCGTGTTTTTAATATCTTTAATTCTTATGCACAAACTTGAGGTAGTATTATACAAGATGAAATTTACACTATGATTTCATCAATTTTTCGTATTAGAAATACGTCTTTTTAGATTTATACATAAATATTAAGAATGTTGAAAACAAGATAATTTTTGAGTTGAAATACCTTTAATTCCTCTAATAAATAAAGAGAGACATACAGAAGATAAAGTAATAAATGAATAAAAATATAAATATATATAGAAAAATATAATAAAATACCTATTAAAAAATTTAAAATTTCTTATATTATTTATCATCCTCAATTTCTTTAAAATTTATTATATTTTTGATCGGAGATAATAATTATAAAAAAATATCTTATTAACACGAGAAATTATTGAGAATTCAAACTAGTAAAAGCACAGAAAATCGACAATTTTGAGGATCTGTCTGGACCCCCATTTGTTTTGGAAGGAGGACAAAATAGCAGATCTTTTTGTTTTTTTGGGGGTAATGGACAAAAATTAGTATATGTATATTAAAAATAATTTCCAGAAAAAAGAAATGTTCAGGTTAGTTTGGGTCTAAAACTAAAATAAATGGTGTACAGACGGGTACGATACTTTTTTATCAGACTTAAATACAAATTTTTATAGTGAAACACGGATTTAGATTGGGTATAAAATTTATAGATCAGACCCGATTTTTCTGAGCCTCTGATAGGGTCCGAGTATACTTATATTTGTCTATCATTTTTTTATTTTTCTTGTTAAATAAAATATATATAAAACATAAAGAGATTAATTACATGATAAATAATTAGTTATGTACCATGCAATGGTTTTGGAAAGAACTTCTACTTTGGTTAAAATGTGTAACGGCAAAAGTAAGATCTTAACTGTTCTGGACAGATCTAAACCACTCCAGTTCTTGAACATAAATTTAAAACTAGAATAAAAACAAAAAAATAAAGAAAGAAAGAATAAATTAAGTAAGAAACAAGCACCGGTCAGAAGAAGTGTCCCATTTAGGGGAAAAAATTATGTGTTCATAAAAAAATATAAAAATAATATTATATATTATTTTATTATAACTAGTATACAGATAAATATGTCTGGGTATAACATATCTTGTCCATACCCATTTAATAAAAGTTATATCGCCTTCGACATCCTCGGAACGGGGTTCCCTTCCTTCGGAACGGTGAGCTACAGTTCCATTCCTTCGGATTCCAGTCCTACCTTGTATAGAACCCTGCTAGGGAGCTCTCATTAACTCCTTGTTATACTCGTTCTCGGCCCTCAGCCGAGAGTAATGAATTCCCGTACAAATACAAGTACGAATCTACGAATATAAATTTAAAATTTTACCCGCTATAAATAGGTTTAGATCCGATTATGTCCGGGTAAAAACGGTCTGTTTACAGTCCTATGATTTGGCGATGGAAAGACTTGGGCTACGTTCATCTTAAACAGCCCAAAACGACACCGCACCCATTTCCTTCACAAACAACAAAGCGCCTACCCGCCTTCTTCACTGACAGTTATAACTAACTCTGAACTCTCTCAGCTTCTTTCAGTATCAGTACTACTAACTCATTTCATTTCTCTATCTCTCCCTCTAAATTCTTGGAAAGACACAAGGAATTATCGGCAATGGAGACGGCGGCGCCGTCAATTATACCAAGAAATGCTTCGCTTTATGTGGGGGATCTTCAACCAGAAGTAACAGAAATCGACTTAATTCAAAAGTTTAGCCAAATCGCTCCGTTGGCCTCTGTTCGTATTTGCAGAGATAGATTTTCCTTCAAGTCTCTACGTTATGGATATGTCAATTTCTTACATCCTTTTGATGGTATAATTTCTTGTCTTTCTTATGTCCTTTTAATTATTGATATTTTTGACGGAAATGTTTCTCTCATACGTCTAGTTTTTTTCTTGTTTATTAGTAAAGGGACATTGGAACTTTATTTCTTTCGTTCAAATTTATGCACATTGTTGTCATTTTAAGTTTATTTCACGGTTCTAAATGATTTTTATGGTTGTATGACAAATGGGTTGTGTTTTTTGTTTAGTCTATATTTCTCGAATTGGTGAGTTTAGTAACTTCTTTGAATTGATTTCTTGTTTGCCTATAATCAAATATGAAAGAACCCCCAGGAAAGGGGGTGGGGGGGGGGGGGGGTGTTCCTCTGTATCCCTTGACTTGATTAATACGTAACATTGATTTCTTGAAATGTGAGAGATGCTTTTCTTTGATTAAGCTTTTAGAGCTTTGGTTTGCCTAAACCACACGGAGATGAAAGGAAAAACAATGAGGATAATGTGGTGGCAGAGGAATCCTGTTTCAAGAAACAATATCATTGCCAATTTGTATGTCAAGAATCTTGTTCCTTCTGTCACCAGTGCTCAATTGGAAGGAATTTTCTGTAAATATGGAACAATACTTTCTTGCAAAGTTGCTGAGGATAACAATGGAAAGAGCAAAGGCTTTGGATTTGTGCAATTTGACAAGGAGGATTCGGCTATCGCAGCTATCAATGCTCTCCATGGTACTATGCTTGAAGGGAAACAATTGTAAGTTACAACTCTGTTCTTCACAATTCAGACTCTTAGACTCATTTTGTTAGTCATAATAATATGTAACTTGATCCAAGAAACTTGGAGAAATTGCCTTTTTTGATTCATTAGTCAAGGAAGTTACTGTTGAATAGTTTCATTCATTAATTCTTTTTGGGTCTTATTCTTGTATTTCTAAAGATTAAAGTGATCTGCTATGAGGCGATTTTGTTGAATGATCTATTAAACCACTAATTAGAGCAGTCATTTGACTTACTAAACCTGCAGCTTAAGATGTGGGCATGGCATGTTTCAATGTTTTTCAAAAAGAAAACAATACCATTATGTTGCTTTTATCAAATTCTATCAATGAATTGGGAATATGATGATATTCTTATTGCTTAATCTTTCCTTTAGACATGTCTGCAAGTTTGTGAATAAGAGTGGAAGGAATGGTACCTCTGAAGAAACATTCAGAAATTTGTATGTGAAGAATCTTGATGAGAATATTTCAGAGGACATTCTTAGAGAAAAGTTTTCAGAACACGGGAAGGTCTGCCGAATATCAATCATGAAGGATAAGGAAGGGAAATCAAGAGGTTTCGGTTTTGTTGAATTCAGTACACATGAAGAGGCCACGAAAGCTTTGGAATGCCTGAATGGTGTACTTCTTGGTAAGAAATGAAAAAAATGTTCTCATGCTTTACTCCTTGTTTCTCCTTTTTAACACAAATTTCTGTTGGATGGATGGATCAGGATCAAAGAATTTCTTTCTAAGCAGGGCTCGGCAGAAAGAAGAAAGGGAACAAAATTTGAGAAGTATGCGCAACACTAATGTTTGGATTGATGATAAGAAATTGGAAGAGATTTTCAATCCTTACGGAAAAATAATTTCTGCTGGAGTAATGCATTGTGATCATGATGGAGTCAGCAAACGACTTGGCTTAGTGCGCTTCTCCGGTCCAGAACAAGCAAATAATGCTTTAGAGGCACTGAATGGTATAAGGCTACTTTTCTGTCCCTATGGTGCTATTTGCTTCGATATAGCATTGCTTATTTCTGCTATGGTTTCATGCAGGGGGTACCGCCATTCAAGGTCTATCTTTGCATAAGGCCTGGAGTCAGAGTTCAGAAGAACACAATTTGGAGAGATGCTGGGCACCATATCCTACACAGTCATTCCTTTATCCTGAATATCTTCCTCTGTACTATAATATTCCTCCTGCACCCGTCAGTTTCTTTCAGCCTAACCAGTATCAAAACTGTGCCAGTGGAATGTCTACTTGCCGGGCGCAGAATCATTGGGGAAAATTCTCCTTAAATGTAAGTAAAATATACTGTTATTATGTCTTTGGATTACTTAACCAGTTTGTTCCTAAAAATATATTCTTTGGTTGCAGCCTTTGAAATCTACTACTTCTTATGCTATGAAGCAAGAGAAACCTTCCATCATACTTGGAAAAGAGAATGCATCTTGCGAAAAGCCAGCCTCTTTATCGCTCTCTGTTAGACCATTACCACAATGGATATTGAAGAAAAAGAATGTGAAAATGCTTAACCCTCATCTGGATGATATTGAGGTAAAACCGAGCATTTCTTTTCCCTCGATGATTCACTGATTCTTTAACCATCCATGATCAGGGTTTCAAGTTTTAACTTAAAAAACGCGATATTTTGCTTGTTTTTACATTGCTAATGTACATATCTTTTTCTGTTCGTTTTCTTGTCAGCAGGGAGATGTAGCAAAAGCTGAATCTCAAGAGGATTCTTTTACTAAGCAAGTGAAGCAAGCGTTGCAACTTGTGCAGGAACTGGGCTCCCAAATTATCCCGGATTAATAGAACTTCTATGCACGCATTAATCTTCTCTAACATCTCATACCGTAACATCTAAATGAATAGCTAGCAGGTTAGGTCCTGTAGATGTAAAAACTCTGCAAGAATCTATTAGTTTCATATTGCATTCTGTGGGTTTCTGCCTCCTCTTGTAGTCCTTCTTCTCATTTTTCTTCTTACCATTGATAATTGTAAACAATTTCTCAGTTCTTGAGGCGAAATTTATCAGTTGTTGATGCAAAAATTTTCTGTTTTGTAACAAAAAGATTGCTTATTTAAAATTCAATCAAGATCAACATAATTTGTAACAAAGACCAAACAAAAACCTATAATGTTCAAAATCATAACAAAGAAGGGACCAAAAAGAAAAGAAATGATGAGAACAAAGGTGTTGTTGTGGCAGTCTTGTTTTGGTATATATTATATATGTGGAGATCATCCTTCATCATTCATCCTATGAGATCAATGCCTTGCTCAAGCAACTTATTAGCAAGATATTGATTAGCAGCTTGAGATGGATGTACACTGTCCCAAAACACAAACTGAGTTGCATTGCTACATGTTCCTATTGATTTTGGATTGCACAAGAATACTGTTGTTTCCACTGTCCCTGTTCCACAGCATCCCCTCGCCGCCTCGGCAAAACCTGCAATAACAAGAAGAAGAACAACAACAATGGAGTAGTTTAGTAACTGAGTTATTTATTTATTTATGGGGTGTCGTTTATGTCCTTAACCTCTTCAAAAAACGTACCATAGTTTGAGGGTGATTTGACCATGTCATAGAGTGGTTGGAAAATGTCAAAAACAACTAATTTAAGTCCAGGAAGAGATTTTTGGAGTTGGGAAGCAGCTGATTTGACCTTCTTGTTAAATTGTTGAGCATCTGTGTTAATACGTGAAACACATCCTCTTTCAAGTATTCCAAACAGAGTCCTTGCTGCTGGAAGGCAACCCAATGGTGGCAATGAAGTCACCCCAATTCTTCTAGCTCCCAAACCATATAAATTCTGACAAAAAAAAAAAAAAATTATTCAATTTCATCTCTCACATAAAAAATCAATCAATCTTAATCGACAATCTGGGAATTTACCGTGATGAAGTTCTTGAAGATGCCAGTAAGATAGGATGAATATTGATCAGGAGTGTAAACTTTAAAGAGGAGAGGATTAACATAGTAATTTTGCAAGAAATCACTGCTTCCTGCACTCAATATGTATAGTGCATCACCAAGGATAGATGATGTATTTTGACCACCTGGTACACTTGATAGCTTTGATATGTACTCTTGGAACAATTGCAATTGTTTTGATATTGGAATAGCATGCTGCAATAAGTCCTCAATTGTAAGTTAAAAATGCCTTGATATGGAGTAATATCAAAAGAAAAATGAAAATAAAGTCTATTCCGACATTTAAGTAATTTCAAGAGGAAAATGAAAAGGAATTCTGACATTTAAGTAGGCTGTTTTATCATCATAGCCAGACGCTGCTGAAGCGAAATTGGCTCCAGAGAGAAGGTTTTTCCCTGATGCCTCTGGACTAAGGTAAGCAGGTGGATACTTGGTGAAGCCCAATGTCTCAGCTGTGAACATAAACACAAAGTAAAAAGATTAGCAAAGCAAATTCGATAGCGCGATTCATCAGTCTTATATGCTGGTAGATTTAAAAGCGCGATTCATGAGTTTAACATAATATCACGGACAGCCCACTAAAAACTTGCCTGTAATATCAGTAGCTAATTTGCCATTACAAAACCTTCCAGTGGGTTTATGATTGGTGAAATCTCTTCCATATGGTGGATAATCAGCCCTGAAAATGGTACTGATGTAATTGTTATTGCCAACATCAACAGCAGAGTCACCAAATGTTATAATTGCTGGAACAAGGGACAAAGAATCTTGAGCATTTGTGGTGATATTGGCAAAGGCTAATAATACAATAATAACCAAACCCAAAATTCTTGCCAATTGATCCATTTTCTTGAAAAGTTTTAAAATTGATTTGAAAAAAGTTCTTGAAAGACTTTATAATAAGAAGAAAGGACAGAGAAAAGTGGGTAAAATTAAATTTAGTGCATTGAAGTAGGAAGATGAGAGTTGTAGCTACTTTTAATGATCATCAAACCAAGGAGTGGTTATGATGAAAAGCATTGAATTGAACATTTACTCTTATAAATTGTTTTCAATAAATGAGATATTTTTTGCCATTGATGAACAGGCAAGAGTAGTTGGAAGCCATTACTAATGCTTCATGTTCTTGGGTTGCGGTCACCAAAATATTCATTATATTCATTATCCTCTATCACATCTTTTAATACACTTTGATACATTAATTATTCTTTCAATTTTTTTACTTTCCTTGACTTGCCTGAAAGGCGAGTGCAAGAGCTAGCTGCCTGAATAGCAGCTTTCAAAAATAGCACTTGTCGGCAAAAGCGTCAGCGGGGATCCGATCAGCCGCTTTTTGAGGGCGACTCCTTAGCGCTGGCTTTGAGCCATGTCTCTCGATAGAAGGTGTCCCACCCCTTCCAAAAATACATATGGCTCGGCTCCATTCTGGTCTGATTTGTAGTTTCTTGCTTGCTTGTTGGGACAGACAAGGCTAAATGGTAAGGGGCCTTTATAACGGGTTAAAATATTTCCTTGGTCATAAACATAAAGAGATTTTAAACCTTTGCACATAAGGTAAGCCCTTAAAAACAAGAAAATTTTTAATTACAATATCTTTTCTATTATTTATAAATGAAAAAAGAAATAGATAGTAGAAGTTAAATAAATGAATAAAAAAAAAGGTAAAAATAGAAAAAATTCAATAAATACTTATTGAAAGTTGTAAAAATTATTATATTCTTAAGTATACTCAATGGGTTTAATACCGCTATATTTCTACTCTAGAGGTAATGTTTAAGAAAATATAAAATTTTAGATATTTTTTTTCTTGTGTAAACTAGAATGTCTTTCAAACTTCTCTCTCCTCATTAATTATTTCTACTAGTTTCCGAGTTAGAATAATTTAATATGTTGGAATTTGTTATTAATGAAAGGGTATAATATAAAAAAAGTTCATTAAATATTTCCTTGAAATCACAATGTAACAAGTAAAAAAAATACGAGCATTAGTATAACGTAACAAGTAACATATGGAGCATTATTTATCGCTTAAGGACAGTACACAAGTAATAACGAAATAATGAGGTTGTCTAGATTCAATATAAGATGGACTAAATTATCATTTTGACTACATTCATGATTTTTACCTTCGTTTCATAATATAAGGTTAACTTACCATATTTAAAATTTCATATTATAAGGTGATTTTCATTTATAAACCTTTTTTTTCCAAAAATACTCCTATTCATTTAATATATCACTAAGTAATTATTCTCAGAATCTAAACTTATTTACATTTGATAAAGTCTCGAAATATGGAGAGATGAAAAAGGAGAGAGAGAAGATAAAGTCTTGAAATAAGATGTTTATAAAATTAATGAAAAGGTATTATGGGTATTTTACGATAAAAAGTATGTTGATTTTATGTTTTCTTAATCCATGTGAAAAAGTAATTTAATCTTATATTATGATATGGAACGGAGGTAGTAGAATGAAATTTTATAGTTTAGTTTCAACAAGATAGGGATACATATAGGATAATATCATTTAATACTTTCTTGATTCGTTAAATTGACAAATATTTTGAAATAAGAAAAGAATGTCCAATTGACACCGGAAGGTTGCCACGAGTAAGTCAGTTTGGGAGACCGAAGGCAGTTCTCCGTGCACCGGACCCCCTTTCCTCGTAAAGAACCTAAAATGCTTTGAGCCCTTGCGGATGTCGTTGATCGTGAACTCCTTTGCTGTCGACCTTGTCTTGGGGCGTCTTTGGCTTTACGAGAGCAAGCTCGCCGGAGAAAAAAGTGTTTCTCTTCCCGTCCCGCGTCATACTCCGGTATGTCCATAGAAGCCTCGAAAAGCACTGTTGAGAGGAAGATCTTTGGCCCCTCTTCATTCTCTACAGGATTCCAAACCTTTCTTCAGCATAGGTGACAACGAGCAGAAGCCTGAAGCAAAAGGGAGAGAAAGGAGGTAAGACACGAAATGCCCATGTAAAGACACTAAGGGAGAGGGATATACTTATAATATATATGAAATGGATGGAGTATTAATATAAAAAATATATTAGAAAATATATTTAACGGTTGGAATAAAAGTTTAATTGGTTCCTTCTGGGGTTAGAAAATTTGTATAAAGATTCAATATTTTTATTGATAATGGACAAAAGGACCTCAGTGTAGGGCATTACTGGTAGAAAGATTTTGGCCTTTGACTCCAAGAAAATGTATTAGGAAATGGTGACTGAACCACATGATGTGATGAGTGTGGCATGTGAAGGATTTAAATGTGTATTTCCTCTGCTGACTGTTAACAACATTATCAAGATAGATAAATCTGAGCAAAGAAGTAGCAGGGCCACCGCAATACTTAATGAATGATGTCGATACTGGACATTTATGCGAGGCTCAACAATTGACTTTGATATCATGTTAAAATATTAAATTTGAATTTAATTCACCTCAAAAGGTACTTCGAGAAAAGAAGATAACTCAAGCCTTTATAAAGAACAATTTTTATTTATAAACTAATCACGTGAAATTCTATGGTAAATGATTCTGCCTTCCCCTCAACATCTTGTCTTTCGATTTATTCATTATTGTCAACACTTTCTCCTTACATAAATTATCAAAGTAAACTATTCTACTTTCAAAGGTGATGATACTTGTGAACTTCCCTTCTTAAAACTGCTCTCGAGTTTGAAGGACCTGACATCTAATATCTTGTTTGAGTTATTTATAGCAAATATTTTTTAACGATTGGAATTGTTTAGTACATGCTCTAATAAATATTAAAAAAATTATCAATAAAATAAGTGTATTATTGGACAATGTTAAAATAATCTCTTGCTGCATATCGCTTAACATCAATTTTAATCTCAACATCCGATTCATCCTCAATATCAAGAAGGATCCTGTCCCTAATTTCAAGACGGGCAAGACTATTTAAGCCACACCCGCAGCACTGGTACACAAAAAATGTTTTAATTATAGAAGAAAAAATAATGTTTTAAAAAGGAAGATTAATAAAGAAAACTTACTATCAGATACATTCCAATCTCCTTTTTCAAAGGTCCAATTTAGAACACACTCGAATAAAGTTAAAGGAGTGTCAATTTTGCAAAACAATAGAGATTAGTAGATTCAGATATTTCAACTTGATAGATAAAGAAAATGAAAATAGATCCAAACCGTGAGATTAAGAGAATTTCTACAGGACCTCTTGAAGACTACGAGAGGTTCACTGCAACCGAAACTATGTACACTCATTGACAAACTGTACAAGACCGGTGCTAGAGACAGTTTATCGCAAAGTTTCGAGACCAATTCGTTTGGTTTTCCGTAACTACAGAATAAAAGAATAAATTGTTAAATATACCTTAACTTTTTCGGTATTTACTGGTAGCAACTTCACCCACTACAAACACATTTAAACTTCCATTACAATACTTCAACTCATATTTAAATATGTGATTACAGAAACTAAAAAAAGAAAAAATAGATTTTTTTTTTATAAATATGTGATTACAATTCACTCCATTGTTGAGAAAAGTTATTAAAAAAAATAAAACCCATGAGAATTGAGAGAGGAATTGAAGATGGGGATTGAATCTTTCCTTATATAATTAAAGGACTAATATAAATCATATAAAAAAACATTAAAATATACTAAACATCTTAAAAAACTTACGAAACATCTGTAGTATTAGAAGTTTTGAAGTGTTGCTAGAATATTTTATAGTTATAATAGTTATTATATTATTATATAACCTTAAACCTACAATTATTCACTGTATAATACCCATGGAATGTAATTTAAATTGAAATCTGTCCCCTAATGAAACACATAAAACTAGTGCATGATCCCTTAACTACCTTAGAGGAATGCACAAAATAAAGAAACAAGAAATTTCATCAGACTTATGCTAAATTTCATCAGACTTATGCTCAGCGAAAAGTAACAATATTTTTAAAGTAAATAGAAAAACCATAAATCTCAAGATGCTAAAGCTCCCATTTTTTTAATCTATTCTTCCTCGGTTGCAGCTTCATCACCCCTCTTGTTGTGCTTCCTTGCGTACCTCTGGTTCCTCAAGAACTTGGGATCCATCTAATTAACACAAAAAGAACCCCAAATCAATAACAACAAATAAGACCAGGAAGGCAAATTAAAGTTGAAATCCCCTTCCCCCACCATCCCACCCCAAAAAAAAACAAGAAAAAATAAACTAACCCCTTTGGTGGAGGTGTGGCGGTGCTTCCTGGGCTTCTTGATTCCGTTCTTGTGAGCTTTGTAGGACTGGTTATGCGCAGTGTGATTCTTCGACTTGGCCATTTTCCCTTTTAGGTTCTGCTCTACAAAGTAAGAGACCAAAAAAATTACAATTTTTCCACCAAAGAAGGAAAAAATATAAAAAATTTCAGCTCAAAAACGGCGATAAACAGCCGATTTGATACCTGAGTTTAGCTGTGGTTCAAGGTTGAGCCGGCGAACGGAATTTTGCAGACTGAAGAAAATAGGGAGAGAAGGTTAGGCTTCTTTTTATGTTGAGCTGGGAAAAACCCTAATGACAATAATGGCCCATTTACTGTTGTGAGCCTTTTCATTCCTTCTTAGTTCGTTTTGGGCTTCTTCTTGGTTTGGTTTAGAACAATGAAATCTTCATGATTAGCATCTGAGGCCCAATATTTGGTGTCTTAAAAAAACCTTCGTCATTTTTTTTTTTAATAAATTGAGGTGTTATTTAACACCGTCAAAATGGACTGGCCCGGATCGTCAGTAAAATGGACATAAATGAATTTTTTAAATTATTCTCGAATCTTAATTTTGTGAGAAACGTGATAATTAACACATGAATTCGGGCTTCAACGAGCAAGTCAAATCTTGTGCAATGTATCTTTATGTAATGAGAAACATACAAAATCGCTTTGAAAAGTTTTATAAGAAACTTTTTTTTTCGGATCTAAATATTGGAAAAAAGTGATAATTAGCACACGGATTTGGACTTCTACAGACAAGTGAAACATTGTGCCGATTTATCTATACAACATGGAAAACATACATAATCATTTTTAGCAATTTTAGGAAGGACTATATTTCGCACCTAAATTTTTTAGCAATTTTATGGACTATCAACGGAAAAGTGAAACATTATGCGATGTATCTTTACAACATGAAAAATGTACATAATCTTTTTGAGCAAGTTTAGGAAGGACTATTTTTCGCTTCTAAAAATTTTTTCAAAAACGTGATGATGAACACACGACTTTGGGCTTCAACATCCAAGTGAAACGTTGTGCGACGTATCTTTACAACATGAGAAACATAGTGATTCATTTTGAGCAATTTTATAGAACATTGCTTTGCGAACAAAAATTTTGTAAAAAACATAATGATTAACTCACATATTCGGCATTCAAAGGACAAGTGAAATTTATTCATATTGTCAACACTTTCTCCTTACATAAATTATCAAAGTAAACTATTCTAGTTTCAAAGGTGATGATGCTTGTAAACTTCCCTTGTTAAAATTGCCCTTGAGTTTGAAGCACCTGACATATAGTATCATATTGAAACATTAAGGGAAAAATGGCCACAAAAGCTGTCTAAAAATTATTTGAGAATATAAAAAAATAAAATAAAAGCATTCTATATATGATAAAATAAATTTACTATTTATAACAAATATCTACTAACGATTGGATCATCAGTACATTCTCTAATACATTCTTTAATAAATAATAAACAAAGTATCATTTTTCCATTAAAACTTGAGTTCGTGTGGTAATCATCACGTTTTTTATAAAATTTAGGTCTGAAAAAAAATTCTTTAAAAAGTTTCTCAAAACGATTCTAAAAGTTTTTCATTCTGTATAAATAAACAAAACGAAGTATCACTTTTTCATTAAAGCCCGAATTCGTATGCTAATCATCATTGTTTATCTACACGACTTGAAAAACATTCAGAATCGTTTTTAACAATTTTTTAGAGATCATTTTTTGGGATCTAAATTTTTTGAAAAACGTGATGATTAGCACACGAATTCAGACTTTAAAAGGAGTGTGATACTTCGTTTTGTGTATTTATACAACATAAAAAACATTCTGAGTCGTTTTAAGAAATTTTTTAGAGAACTTTTTTTCGGACCTAAATTTTGTAAAAAACGTGATGGTTAACACATGAATTCGGGCTTTAATGGGAAAATGACTTCGTTTGGTGTATTTCTACAATGTGAAAAATATTCAAAATCGTTTTGAACAATTTTTTGAACCTAAAATTTTTAAAAAATGTGATGATTAGCACACGAATTCAGACTTTAATGGGAAAGGGATACTTCGTTCGGTGTATTTATACAACATGAAAAACAATCTGAATCGTTTTGAGCAATTTTTTGTAGAACTTTTTTTTTACCTAAATTTTGTAAAAAACGTGACAATTAGCACACGAATTCGAGCTTGAATCGAAATGTGATACTTCGTTTTGTATATTTTTACAATATGAAAAACATTCAGAATCGTATTGATAAATTTTTTGGAGAACTTTTTCTCGGACCTAAATTTTGTAAAAAAAAATAATGATGAACACACGAATTTAGCCTTTAATCGAAATGTGATACTTCGTTTTGTATATTTTTACAAATTAAAAACATTCAAAATCGTTTTGAGCAATTTTCTGGAGAACTTTTTTTTGATATAAATTTTGTAAAAAATGTAATAATTAACACACGAATTCGGGCTTCAATGGGAATGTGATACTTCGTTTCGTGTATTTATACAACATGAAAAACATTCAGAATCGTTTTGAGCAATTTTTCGAAGAACTTTTTTCGGACCAAAGTTTTCTAAAAACCGTGATGAGCACACGAATTCGGGCTTCACTGGGAAAGTGACTTCGTTTGGTGTATTTTGACATTGTGAAAAACATTCAAAATAGTTTTTAACAATTTTTTGTAGAACTTTTTTTCAAACCTAAGATTTTTAAAAAACGTAATGATTATCATACGAATTCGAACTTTAATGGAAAGTGATACTTTGTTTGGTGTATTTATACAACATGAAAAACATTCAGAATCGTTTTGATCAATTTTTTGGAGGTTTTTTTTTTTCCAAACTTAAATTTTGTAAAAAACGTGATGATTACCACATGAATTCGGGCTTTAATAGAAATGTGATACTTCGTTTTGTGTATTTCTATAACATGAAAACATTCAGAATCGTTTTGAGAAATTTTTCGAAAAACTATTTTTCAGACCTAAATTTTGTATAAAACATGATGATTAGCACACGAATTCGGGTTTTAATGGGAAAGTGACTTCGTTTGGTATATTTATACAACATAAAAAACATTCAGAATTATTTTGAGCAGTTTTTTGTAGAAATTTTCTTAAACTAAATTTTTTCAAAAACGTAATGGTAAGCACACGAATTCGAGCTTTAATGGGAAAGTGATACATCATTTGGTGGATTTATACAACATTAAAAGTTTTTTGTAAAAAACGTGATGATTAGTACACGAATTTGGACTTTATTTTGAAATTGGTGCTTCTTTTGGTGTATCTATACAACATGAAAAACATTCAGAATTGTGTTGAGCAATTTTTTGGAGAAATTTTTCCGGAACTAAATTTTGTAAAAAACGTGATGAGTAGCACACGAATTAAGGCTTTAATGGGAAAGTGATTCTTCGTTTGGTTTATTTATACAACATGAAAAACATTCAGAATCGTTTTGAGCAATTTTTTGGTGCACTTTTTTTTGGACCTAAATTTTGTAAACAAAGTGATGATTAGCACACGATTTCGAGCTTTAATAGGAAAGTGATACTTTGTTTTGTGTATTTATACAACATGAAGTATTAGAAGTTTTGAAGTGTTGCTAAAATATTTTATAGTTATAATAGTTATTATATTATTCTTACATAAAAACTTTTAAAAAAACACCATACATAGTTATCCTTTTTATTCTGGCCAATTGAAATGGAAATTTTTTTTGGAAATTCTCTCCGCTGATATCATTTTTTTTACGTTGAATCTTAAGTTCATAATCATGATTGGTATCTTGTAAAGGCTCATAAAATGCTTCATGGTGAAATTGCAGGTAAGAAGTTCACTTAATTTGCTTTTTAGAACATATGATTCAAAATCCATTATAAACTATAAATGATATGGGACACATCATAGGGCCAATTTCTGACACAAAATAATTTCATTGTGCTAGAATTATGATGAAAGGAGGATAAACAATACTAAAATTCTTTTTGGAAAATTAATTCTTCTTATTGAAACGCCGCCTTAGCCAAATTTAATTTCTAAAAAATGGTGGACAAGTAGCCATGAAATCCGAAGTATAAAGAATTCATTTACTCCCTTTTTAATGTAATTAATCCTTTTTATATATAGGATAAAATGCCAATTTGGTCCCTGAATTAGGAGTTTTTCTCAATCAAGTACCTACATTTCAAAAAATCCATATAGAATTTGTGGATTTAGTCTTCAATCACATCCTTTTCTAACATTCCATCTCTAAATAGATGGTCAGCTGCAAATGGGTTGACATCTTGGGGTCAAAATGAAAGAGTTTAACATATTTAAGACTGAATATGAGTTAATGCAAAATGATTCGGGGTATATTACACAATTAACTTAATATTTCCCACATCTCTTATTTCCCCTTTCGTTCACAAATTATCCAAAACACTAAGTGAGACTGAAAATTTGGTTTTGTTGGCTAAGCCACTTTCTTTGATTTATCAAATCATTCAAGTTTTCAAAATCCTTAAAGAAAAAAGGACAGTTCATCAATCGTGTTATTATAATTGAAAAAAGAAAGAAATATTGCATTTTTTGTGTGGTCATTTTTAATGATAGGTTTATTTATTTATTGGTAAAAAAGTAAATGCCATTGCCAGCGGAAAGTAGTGAAAAATGAAAATCACCACTTTTTCACCTTGAAATTCAATTTACTCTTTTCTCATTTTTTTTTTTAGAAATTATTTTCTGTCTTGTAATTGCGTTGATGAAGTTTTTTCTTTTTTAATGGGATGAATTTAAACGGACAACAGTGCCAATTGCTATTCAATCAAATGGGTGCCATTTTGGGGTTGCATGAATTGTAGCACCAGTAGGATGATCTAATTCAGGTTCAGCTTTAAATATTTTAAAATTTTTTTTTATCCCAAATGTTAATCCATCTACAACTGACAGTTTATTCTAGAACGGAATGTTAGAAAATAATGTGATTGAGACTAAGTCCCCAAATCTAGGGACTCTTTATGAGTTTTCCAAAATATAAGTCCTTGATTGAAAAAAAACTCTAAATCCAAGGACTCATTTGACATTTACTCTTATACATACCCTGTTTTTCGTGCACTAGAATACTACCCTAAATCTTTTTTCATTGGAAACTGCCCATTATCAAGTTTCAAAATTTCTCTGTGGAGTTTTGATTTTCCAAATGGTGAGCAGAGACAACAATCGTGGTCACCAGAAAGAAAATGGATTGGCGGCAAAACGTTGCCGTAAACTCTGCCCTGCACCGGTCTCCTACATTTTGTCCATGAGCACACACATTGTTGATTGCAGTGAACATCTAGGCCTCTTCTTTAAGAGCCAAAGTGAAAGACCTATTCATATGACGGTTAGATGTTCGAATTTGTTATGCAAAATGGAGACTCCATCTGGATAAGCTCTCCGCGAACCCCACGTTATTAAGCCTCGTCAATCTGGACATCTAGTCGGTTGATCTGGATGGGCCATGGGAAGGGGTATGTGGTTTGTTTCTTTATATCCATTTTGTGTAGGAGTCTTTTTTTTATACAAAATCTATGATGATTAAAGAAACATTTAGTTTTACTAAATCTATTTTAAATTGTGAAATATGTTTTTATAAATTGACATTTTGTCGCTCTGCTGTCTATGTATATTATGATGTGTTTTATATGTCTGTGCTTTGTCTTAAGAATTCTGTGCTTAGTATGATGGAATACTGAGCTTAATGTTTTCGGGAAAGGTTCTTTGTTTGTTGTACTGATAAGAATTTGTCATTATTTGGAATGTTTGGATTTGCTTTTTTCGGATTTTTCATTAATTTTCTTATTATTTGGCTTTATCCTGCCTTTCCGCTTAATGTGTGTTTTTTCTCTAATTTTCTTAGTTATATGGTGATATGTTGCCTTTCCTTGGGTGAATATTACTGGGATTGATTCTGTTGTTGTCAGACCGGATTTGCAGTGATCCTATTAAGTGGTCCAATCTGTCTAATGCGTAATGTCCGGTAGCACGGGGCAAGCTTAAGAAGAGAGCAGGGGGCGCGCTAGCCCCCAACTAGTAAAGAGGTTTCCCAGTCCCAATCTCTTCGACAACAGCATAGCTAGCAAATAGCCAGCCTATTTTCCTCAGACAACTACAGATCTAGAAAGGAGGGAGGGTATACCAGCCAATTAGACCACGCAGCCAATGTTACAAAACCAAGGCCGGACCTTGTCATCGAAAAGATGATCTGCCTGCTTTACTTAACGAGCCTTCACGTGGTCCACTCTTTATGCTTGAATGTGAATAAGTATTCAAGTCGGGGTTAAAGCACTGGAGCCGGTCACTTTCCTATATTATCTTCCGTAATGATATGATTAAAGAAACCTTTGTATACTATGATATGTTTTCTTTGTCTGTGCTTTGTCTTAAGAATTCTTTGCTTAATATGATGGAATAATGAGCTTAATTTTTAAGTGAAAGTGTGTTTGCTTGTTTTTTTATTAGTGTAGCAGATGTTCTTGTATTGATACGAATCTGCCATTATTTGGAATGTTTTTATGTTTCTCCTTTTCGGGATTTTAGCTTTCTTTTCCTCTGAGTGTTTTTTCCCCTAATTTTCTTATTGTTTTATGTTACCTTTCCTAAGATGAATATTATTGGGATTTATTCTGTTGTTGATGTTTGGTTGGGGAGGGAGGGAGGCCGGTGGGCAGGGAAAAGAGGAGGTGGCCAAAAGTGTAGCTAGCTTGTGTGTTAACTTGTTGATTTTATGAGCTTAATTTTGAAGTGAAGGTATTCTTGCCTTTCCTCTTAATGTGACTGTTTTTTCTATAATTTTCTTGGTTATATAGCATTATCTTGCCTTTCCTAAGGTGAATATTGCTGGGATTGATTCTGCTGTTGCTGGTTTTGTTGTTGTTAGGTTGGGGGACAGGAGGCCGATGGGCAGGGGAAAGAGGTGGCCAAAAATGTAGCTCGTCTAATAGTAGCTTGTGTTAACTTGTTGATTCTTACCCTGTAATTTATTTTATCTCTATTTTTTTTTTCTGACTCATAATTTTGTTCTTTGTGTTTTAGATATTTGATGGTGAGAAGTATGAGTTTAAATTTGAAGATGGAGTAGGCAGAGTGAGGAACAGCATCATTATGCCATAGGGCTCACTCATGATAATATAGATACTCTTTATACGTATGTTTTGCTCCCCTAGTATTTTTGATATCATCTAATGTTCAGAGCACTTAACTTTGGTTAATACAAATGTTTTGCTGCCTATTATGTTAGATAATATGAATTGTTTTGGGATGATTTTTGCTAATGTGAAGTTTTATTCTTCTATATTTGCTATTTATTGAATTGTCCATCTTTTAGAACATTCATGTGTGCTCTTTCCTCTTCACACGCCCTCCCTAATTTCTTGTGCCAATTCCTAGTAAATAGTACAAAGGAATATGAAGAAGCATATATAGGGAAAGAGTATCGTAATTTACTAAACATCTTCAAAAACTTTTAAAAACTTACGAAACATTGGTAGTATTAGAAGTTTTGAAGTGTTGCTAGAATATTTTATAGTTATAATAGTTATTATATTATTCTTACATAAAAAATTTTTAAAAAAAACCTAACAAACCTTAAAGGTTATAGAAACTAGCCATCAATTGATTCAAATAGAAAAAAACAAAAAGAAATCACAAATAAACCATAAAATGACACAAACATTAGTAGATCCAGTAAGAAATTGCATATGGATAGAAAAATAGAATATTTTACAGTTCAAATAAATGCCAATATAGGTAGCGCAATACTGTTAGAAACATTTTGCTCTTTAACTCCGATGTGAAAGATTTAAATGTATATGGACTGATATTTGTTTGGCGACCCAACGATTGACTCTAATATCATGTTAAAATATTAAATTTTGATCAAACTCACCTCAAAAAGTATTTAAGAGAAAAGAATTACTCAAACCTTACAAAGAACAATTCTTATTTATAAACTAGTTAGGTGGGATTCTCAACAAATGATCACCCTCTCTCTTCTGCCTTCCCCTCAACATTTTGTCTTTCTATTTATTCATATTGTCAACACTTTCTCCTTACATAAATTATCAAAGTAAACTATTCTACTTTCAAAGGTGATGATGCTTGTAAACTTCCCTTGTTAAAATTGCCCTTGAGTTTGAAGCACCTGACATATAGTATCATATTGAAACATTAAGGGGAAAATGACCACAAAAGCTGTCTAAAAATTATTTGAGAATATAAAAAGATAAAAAAAAGCATTCTATATATGATAAAATAAATTTACTATTTATAACAAATATCTACTAACGATTGGATCATCTAGTACATTCTCTAATACATTCTTTAATAAATAATAAACGAAGTATCACTTTCCCATTAAAACTTGAGTTCGTGTACTAATCATCACGTTTTTTACAAAATTTAGGTCCGAAAAAAATTCTTTAAAAAGTTTCTCAAAACGATTCTGAAAGTTTTTCATTCTGTATAAATAAACAAAACGAAGTATCACTTTCCCATTAAAGCCCGAATTCGTGTGCTAATCATTACTGTTTATCTACACGACATGAAAAACATTTAGAATCGTTTTGAGCAATTTTTTAGAGATCTTTTTTTTGGACCTAAATTTTTTTAAAAACGTGATGATTAGCACACGAATTCGGGCTTTAAAAGGAGTGTGATACTTCGTTTTGTGTATTTATACAACATGAAAAACATTCTGGGTCATTTTGAGAAATTTTTTGGAAAACTTTTTTTGGGACCTAAATTTTGTAAAAAACGTGATAGTTAACACATGAATTCGGGCTTTAATGGGAAAGCGACTTCGTTTGGTGTATTTTTACCATGTAAAAAACATTCAGAATCGTTTTGGACAATTTTTTGTAGAACTTTTTTTCAAACCTCAAATTTTTAAAAAACGTGATGATTAGCACACGAATTCAGACTTTAATGGAAAAGGGATACTTCGTTCAGTGTATTTATACAACATGAAAAACAATCTGAATCGTTTTGAGCAATTTTTTGTAGAACTTTTTTTTGGACCTAAATTTTATAAAAAACGTGACGATTAACACACGAATTCGAGCTTGAATCGAAATGGGATACTTCATTTTGTGTATTTGTACAACATAAAAAACATTCAGAATCGTATTGAGCAATTTTTTGGAGAACTTTTTTTCGGACCTAAATTTTGTAAAAAAAAGTAATGATTAACACGAATTCGGCCTTTAATTGAAATGTGATACTTCGTTTTGTATATTTTTACAACATTAAAAACATTCATAATCATTTTGAGCAATTTTTTGGAGAACTTTTTTTGGACATAAATTTTGTAAAAAACGTGATAATTAACACACGAATTCGGGCTTCAATGGGAATGTGATACTTCGTTTTGTGTATTTATACCACATGAAAAACATTCAGAATCGTTTTGAGCAATTTTTCGACGAACTTTTTTCGGACCAAAGTTTTCTAAAAACCGTGATGATTAGCACACGAATTCGGGCTTCACTGGGAAAGAAGAAGTATGGGCATTCTAATCCTGGTTCACCTTTAGAATTACGTATGTAAGTTTCTTTTTTCTTGCTTTTCTAGTAATGAAAGCTGTAGGACGGACGGCCGCCTATAGGTGGTAGGGTAGGGTGGGTGGTACTGCTCAGATTGCGGCCAATCTTCCTAACCGTGCGCGGGCCTTCGGAAGGGGGTTCCATTCCTTCGGAACGGTGAGCTACAGTTCCATTCCTTCGGATTCCATCGGGCTGGAATCCTCGGAACGGGTTTAACTCAATAACTCAATAGCTATTGTAGATACCAAAAGGAATGCGTGAGCCCGGACCAATGCAAAGCCGAATCATTCGCCTACCATTAAGAAAGAAAATTGAGGAATTGAGCGAAGAGCGCTTGATAGCCACTTTTTGGGGCTGCATGGAGAGATCTTAGCTGCAGTAGCTACAGTAGCTGCAAGCTTCGCAGAAGCAAAAGGAGCTCCAAACCTCATTTTAAATTCCATCTAAAGCTGAGGGTGGTGGACCAAAGCAGAGCTTGGCCCTCGTTCTTGCTTTTCTGGATAACAGGACCGTACCCGTGACTTTGTTTGGTGTATTTTTACAACGTGAAAAACATTCAAAAGAGTTTTTAACAATTTTTTGTAGAACTTTTTTTCGAACCTAAAATTTTTAAAAAAACGTGATGATTATCATATGAATTCGAACTTTAATGGAAAGTGATACTTTGTTTGGTGTATTTATACAACATGAAAAACATTTAGAATCGTTTTGAACAATTTTTCGGAGAACTTTTTTCCGAACTTAAATTTTCTGAAAAACGTGATGATTACCACATGAATTCAGACTTTAATAGAAATGTGACACTTCGTTTTGTGTATTTCTATAACAAGAAAACATTCAGAATCGTTTTGAGAAATTTTTCGGAGAACTATTTTTCAGACCTAAATTTTGTATAAAACATGATGATTAGCACACGAATTCGGGTTTTAATGGGAAAGTGACTTCGTTTGGCATATTTATACAATATAAAAAACATCAGAATCATTTTGAGCAGTTTTCTGTAGAAATTTTTTTAAACTAAATTTTTTCAAAAACGTAATGATAAGCACACGAATTCGAGCTTTAATGGGAAAGTGATATATCGTTTGGTGGATTTATACAACATTAAAACGTTCTAAATTGTTTTGAGAAATTTTTTGTAGAACTTTTTTTGGGACCAAAATTTTGTAAAAAAGTGATGATTAGTACAAAAATTTGGGCTTTATTTGGAAATTGGTGCTTGGTGTATTTATACAATATTAAGAACATTCTGAATCATTTTGAGAAATTTTTGGTAGAACGTTTTTTCGACCTAAATTTAGTAAAAAACGTAATTATTAGTACACGAATTTGGGCTTTATTTGGAAATCGATACTTCTTTTGGTGTATCTATAAAACATGAAAAACATTCAGAATTGTGTTGACCAAATTTTTGGAGAAATTTATTTAGGACCTAAATTTTGTAAAAAACGTGATGATTAGCACAAAAGTTCATGTTTAATGGGAAAGTGATTCTTTGTTTGCTTTATTTGTACAACATGAAAAACATTCAAAATTATTTTGAGTAATTTTTTAGAGCACTTTTTTGGGACCTAAATTTTGTAAAAAACGTGAGATTTTGAGCTTTAATAGGAAAGTGATACTTCGTTTTGTGTATTTATACAACATGAAAAACATTCTGGATCGTTTCGAGCAGGTTTTTGTAGAACTTTTTTCGTTCTAAATTTTGTAAAAAACGTGATGATTATTAGCACACGAATTCGAGCTTTAATCGGAATGTGATACTTCCTTTTTTTGTATTTTTAAAACATAGAAAACATTCGGAATCGTATAGAGCAATTTTTTGTAGGACTTCTTTTCAGACCTAAATTTTGTAAAAAAACGTAATGATTCACACACGAAGTCGGGCTTTAATCGAAATGTGATACTTCATTTTGTGTATCTTTACAACATAACAAACATTCAGAATCGTTTTGAACAATTTTTTGGAGAACTTTTTACGAACCTAAAATTTTTAAAAGATGTGATGAATGCACACGAATTCGAGTTTTAATGGGAAAGTAATACTTTGTTTGGTGTATTTATACAACATGAAAGACGTTCTAAATTGTTTTGAGCAATTTTTTGGAGAACTTATTTTCCGACATAAATTTTGTAACAAACGTGATAATTTACACACGAATTCGGGCTTTAATGGGAACGTGATACTTCGTTTTGTGTATTCATACAGCATGAAAAACATTCAGAATCGTTTTGAAATATTTTTCGAACCTAAATTTCGTAAAAAACGTGATGATTAGCACACAAATTCTAGCTTTAATGGGAATGTGATACTTTGTTTGTGTACTTGTACAACATGAAAAACATTTAGAATCGTTTTGATTAATTTTTTGGAAAACTTTTTTTCGAACCTAAATATTGTAAAAAACGTGATAATTAGCACACGAAGTCATACTTTATTGGGAAAGTGATACTTCATTTGGTTTATTTATACAACATTAAAAACATTCAGAACCGTTTTGAGCAATTTTTTGGAGAACTTTTTTTGGGACCTAAATTTTATAAAAAATGTGATGATTAGCACATGAATTCGGGCTTTAATGGGAATGTGATACTTTATTTTGTGTATTTATACAACAAAAAAAAAAACATTCAGAATTGTTTTGAGAAATTTTTTGGAGAACTTTTTTTCGGACCTAATTTTTTTAAAAAACGTGATGATTAGCACACAAATTCGGGTTTTAATGGGAAAGGCACTTCGTATGGTGTATTTATATAACATAAAAAATATTCAGAATCGTTTTGAGCAGTTTTTTGTGTAACTTTTTCTTAAACTAATTTTTTGAAAAAATGTAAGGATAAGCACACGAATTCGAGCTTTAATAGGAAAGTGATACATCGTTTGGTGTATTTATACAATATTAAGAACATTCTGAATCGTTTTGAGAAATTTTTTGTAGAACGTTGTTTCGACCTAAATTTAGTAAAAAACGTAATGATTAGTACACGAATTTGGGCTTTATTTCGAAATTGATACTTCTTTTGGTGTATCTATAAAACATGAAAAACATTCAGAATTGTGTTGACTAAATTTTTGGAGAAATTTATTTAGGACCTAAATTTTGTAGAAAACGTGATCATTAGCACAAAAGTTCATGCTTTAATGGGAAAGTGATTCTATGTTTGCTTTATTTGTACAACATGAAAAACATTCAGAATCATTTTGAGTAATTTTTTAGAGCACTTTTTTTCGGACCTAAATTTTGTAAAAAACGTGATGATTAGCACACGAATTAAGGCTTTAATGGGAAAGTGATACGTTTGGTTTATCTATAAGAAATGAGAAACATTCAGAATCATTTTGAGCAATTTTTTTGAGATCTTTTTTTTTAGACCTGAATTTGTAAAATACGTGATAATTAGCACACGAATTCAGGTTTTAAAAGGAATATGATACTTCGTTTTGTGTATTTATATAGAATGAAACACGTTCCGAGTCGTTTATAAAAATTTTTTGGAGAACTTTTTTCTGGACCAAGATTTTGTAAAAAAAGGTGATGATTAGCATACGAATTCGGGCTTTAATGGTAAAGTGACTTCATTCGTTGTATTTTTTACAACGTGAAAAACTTTCAGAATCGTTTTGAACAATGTTTTGTAGAACTTTTTTTTTAACCTAAAATTTAAAAAAAAAATGATGATTAGCATACGAATTCGAGTTTTAATGGGAATGTGATACTTCGTTTGGTGTATTTATACAACATGAAAAATATTTTGAATAATTTGAGCAATTTTTTGGAGAACTTTTTTTCAGATATAAATTTTGTAAAAAACGTAATAATTTACACACGAATTCGGGCTTTAATTGGAATGTGATACTTCGTTTTATGTATTTAAAAACATTCAGAATCGTTTGAGCAATTTTTTGAAGAAGTTTTTTTCGGCACTAAATTTTGTAAAAAACGTTATGATTAGCACACACGAATTCTGGTTTTAATGGGAATGTGATATTTCGTTTGGTATATTTGCACAACATGAAAAACATTCAAAATCGTTTTGAGCAATTTTTTTGGAGAACTTTTTTTGGGACCTAAATTTTGTAAAAAAAGGTGATACTTAGCACACGAATTCAGGCTTTATTGGGAAAGTGATACTTCATTTGGTTTATTTATACAACATAAAAAACATTCAGAATCATTTTGAGCAATTTTTGGGAGAACTTTTTTTCGGACTTAAATTTTGTAAAAAATGGGATGATTAGCGCACGAATTCGACCTTTAATGGGAATGTGATACTTTGTTTTGTGTATTTATACAATACAAAAAAATTCAAAATCATTTTGAGAAATGTTTTGCAGAACTTTTCTGTACTTAAATTTTGTAAGAAATGTGATGATTATCACATGAATTCAGGCTTGAATGGAATTGTGATACTTCGTTTTGTGTATTTGTACAATATGAAAAAAAATATTCAGAATCGTTTTGAGAAATTTTTTGGAGAACTATTCTTTGGACCTAAATTTTGTAAAAAAAGTGATGATTAGAGCACGAATTCGGGCTTTAATGTGAAAGCAACTTCGTTTGGTGTTTTTTTGCAACGTGAAAAACATTCAGAATTGTTTTGAACAACCTTTTGAACCTAAAATTTTTAAAAACGTGATGATTAGCACACAAATTCGAGCTTTAATGGGAAAGTGATACTTCGTTTGGTGTATTTATACAATATTAAAAATATTCAGAATCGTTTTGAGCAATTTTTCGAAGAACTTTTTTTCGGACCTAAATTTTGTAAAAAACGTGATGATTAGCGCACGAATTAGGCTTTAATAGGAAAGTAATACTTCGTTTGGTTTATTTATACAACATGAAAAACATTCAGAATCGTTTTGAGTAATTTTTTGGAGAACTTTTTTTCGGACCTAAATTTTGTAAAAAACGTAATGATTAACACACAAATTCGAGCTTTAATCGAAATGTGATACTTCCTTTTGTGTATTTTTGAAACATGAAAAATATCCAGAATCGTATTAAGCAATTCTTTGGAGAACTTTTTCGGGCCAAAATTTTGTAAAAAACGTGATGATTAGCACACGAAGTCGGGCTTTAATAGAAATGTGATACTTCATTTTGTGTATCTTTACAACATGAAAAATATTCAAAATCGTTTTTTGAACATTTTTTTGGAGAACTTTTTTTCGAACCTAAAATTTTTAAAATTCGTGATGATTAGCACACGAAGTCGAACTTTAATGGAAAAGTTATACTTCGTTTGGTGTATTTGGCCAACATGAAAAACATTCTGAATCCTTTTGAACAATTTTTTGGAGAACTTTTTTCGAACATAAATTTTGTAAAAAATGTGATGATTAGCACATGAATTTGGGCTTTAATTGAAATGTGATACTTTTTTACGTATTTATACAACACAAAAAACATTTAAAATCGTTTTGAGCAATTTTTCGGAAAACTTTTTTTCGGACCTAAATTTTGTAAAAAATGTGATGATTAGCACACGAATTCAGGCTTTAATGGGAAAGAGATACTTCGTTTGGTTTATTTAAACAACATGAAAAACATTCAGAATCGTTTTGAGCAATTTTTTGGAGAACTTTTTTTTGGACCTAAATTTTGTAAAAAAAAGTAATGATTAACACACGAATTCATCCTTTAATTGAAATGTGATACTTCGTTTTGTGTATTTTTACAACATGAAAAACATTCAGAATCGTTTTGAGCAATATTTTGGAGAACTTTTTTTGGGACATAAATTTTGTAAAAAACGCGATAATTAACTCACGAATTCGGGCTTCAATGGGAATTTGATACTTTGTTTTGTGTATTTATACAACATGAAAAACATTCAGAATCGTTTTGAGCAATTTCGAATAACTTTTTTTGGGACAAAATTTCGTTAAAAACGTGATGATTAGCAACGAATTCGGGCTTCACTGAGAAAGTGACTTTGTTTGGTGTATTTTTATAACGTGAAAAACATTCAGAATCGTTTTTAACAATTTTTTATAGAACTTTTTTTCAAACCTAACATTTTTAAAAAACGTGATGATTTGCACACAAATTCGAAGTTTAATAGGAAAGTGATACTTTGTTTGGTGTGTTTATACAACATGAAAAACATTCATAATTGTTTTGAGCAATTTTTTCGAGAACTTTTTTCCGGACTTAAATTTTATTAAAAACGTGATGATTACAACATGAATTCGGGCTTTAATAGAAATATGATACTTTGTTTTGTGTATTTCTACAACATGAAAAACATTCATAATCGTTTTGAGAAATTTTTCGTAGAACTTTTTTCACACCTAAATTTTGTATAAAACGTGATGATTAGTACACGAATTCGGTTTTTAATGGGAAAGTGACTTCGTTTGGTGTATTTATACAACATAAAAAACATTCAAAATCGTTTTGAGCAGTTTTTTGTAGAACTTATTTTTGAAACTAAATTTTTTTAAAAACATATTCACAAGCACACGAATTCGAGCTTTAATGGGAAAGTGATACATCGTTTGGTGTATTTATACAACATTAAAAACATTCTGAATCGTTTTGAGCAATTTTTTGTAGAATGTTTTTTCGGACCTAAATTTTGTAAAAAACGTGATGATTAGTGCATAAATTTGGGCTTTATTTGGAAATTGATTCTTCTTTTGGTGTATCTATACAACATTAAAAGCATTCAGAATTGTTTGAGCAATTTTTTGGAGAAATTGTTTTCGGACCTAAATTTTGTAAAAAACATGATGATTTGCACACGAATTCAAGCTTTAATGGGAAAGTAATTCTTCGTTTTGTGTATTTCTACAACATGAAAAACATTCAGAATCGTTTTGAGCAATTTTTTGGAGATTTTTTTTTCGGACCTAAATTTTGTAAAAAACGTGATGATTAGCACACGAATTCGAGCTTTAATGGGAAAGTGATACTTCCTTTTGTGTATTTATACAACATGAAAAACATTTTGAATCGTTTAGAGCAATTTTTTATAGAACTTTTTTTCGACCTAAATTTTGTAAAAAACATGATGATTAGCACACGAAGTCGGGTTTTAATCGAAATGTGATACTTTCTTTTGTGTATTTTTACAACATAAAATACATTCAGAATCGTATTGAGCAATTTTTTGGTGAATTTTTTTTCGTACCTAAATTTTGTAAAAAATGTAATGATTAGCACACGAAGTCGGGGCTTTAATAGAAATATGATACTTCGTTTTGTGTATTTTTACAACATGAAAAACATTCAGAATCGTTTTGAGCAATTTTTTGGAGAACTTTTTTTTTTTACCTAAATTTTGTAACAAACATGATAATTAACACATGAATTCGGGCTTTGATGGGATGTGATACTTCGTTTTGTGTATTTATACAACATAAAAAATATTCAGAATCATTTTGAGCCATTTTTGAAGAACTTTTTTTCGAACCTAAATTTTGTAAAAAACGTGATGATTAACACACAAAATTGTGGTTTTAGTGAGAATGTGATACTTCGTTTGTGTATTTGTAAAACACGAAAAACATTCAGAATCGTCTTCAGAAATTTTTTTGAGAACATTTTTTCGGGCCTAAATATTGCAAAAAACGTGAAAACTAACACACAAATTCAGTCTTTATTGGGAAACTAATACTTCGTTTGGTTTATTTATACAACATAAAAAAAGTTCAAAATCGTTTTGAGCAGTTTTTGTAGAACTTTTTTTGAAACTAAATTTTTTAAAAAATGTAATGATAAGCACACGAATTCGAGCTTTAACGGGAAAGAGATACATCGTTTTGTGTATTTATACAAAATTAAGAACATTCTAAATCGTTTTGAGAAATTTTTTGTAGAACGTTTTTCGGACCTAAATTTTGTAAAAAACGTAATGATTAGTTCACGAATTTGGGCTTTATTTGGAAATTAATACTTCTTTTGGTGTATCTATACAACATGAAAACAATCAGAATTGTGTTAAACAAATTTTTGGAGCATTTTTTTTAGGACCTAAATTTTGTAAAAACGTAATGATTAGCACACAAATTCGGGCTTTAATTGAAATGTGATACTTCGTTTTCTGTATTTTTACAACATTAAAAACATTCAGAATCGTTTTGAGCAATTTTTTTAAGAACTATTTTTTACCTAATTTTGTAAAAAACGTGATGATTAGCACGCGAATTCAGGCTTTAATAGGAAAGTGATAATTTGTTTGGTTTATCTAAATGACATTAAAAACATTCAGAATTGTTTTGAATAATTTTTTGTAGAACTTTTTTTCGAACATAAAATTTTTTAAAAATGTGGTAATTAGCACACGAATTCGAGTTTTAATGGGAAGTGATACTTTGTTTGATGTATTTATACAACAAGCAAAATATTCAGAATCGTTTTGAACAATTTTTCGAACAACTATTTTTCGGACCTAAATTTTGTAAAAAACATGATGATTAGCACAAGAATTTGGGCTTTAATGGAAATGTGAGAATTCGTCTTATGTATTTGTACAAAATGAAAGACATTCATAATTGTTTTGAGAAATTTTTTGGAGAACTTTTTTTTAACCAAAATTTTGTAAAAAGCGTGATGATTAGCACACGAATTTGGACTTTAATTGGAAAGTGACTTCGTTCTGTGTATTTATACAACAGAAAAAACATTCAAAATCGTTTTTAGCAATTTTTTTTAGAACTTTTTTTCGAACTTAAATTTTTTAAAAGACGTAATGATTAGCACACGAATTCGAGCTTTGATTGGAAAGGGATACTTCGTTTGGTGTATTTATACAACATGAAAAACATTCTGAATCGTTTTGAGCGATTTTTTGTAGAACTTTTTATTGGACCTAAATTTTGTAAAAAAAAGTGATGATTAGCACATGAATTCGAACTTTAATCGAAATGTGATATTTCATTTTGTGTATTTTTACAACATGAAAAACATTCCGAATCGTATTGAACAATCTTTTAGAGAACTTTTTTCGAACCTAAAATTTTAAAAAAACTTGATGATTAGCACAGAAATTCGAGCTTTAATGGGAAAGTGATACTTCGTTTGTTGTATTTATACAACATAAAAAACATTCAGAATCGTTTTAAGCAATTTTTCGAAGAACTTTTTTTTTACCTAAATTTTGTAAAAATCGTGATGATTAGCACACGAACTTAGTGATACTACGTTCGGTTTATTTATAAAACATTAAAAACATTCAGAATCGTTTTGAGAAATTTTTGGAGAACCTTTTTTCGGACCTAAATTTTGTAAAAAGCGTTATGATTAGCACACAAATTCGGGCTTTAATAGGAAAGCGACTTCGTTTTGTGTATTTTTACAACGTGAAAAACATTCAGAATCTTTTTAAACAGTTTTTTGGAAAAATTTTTTTTAACCTAAAATTTATCAAAAACGTGATGATTAGCACACGAATTCGAGCTTTAATGGAAAAGTGATACTTCATTTCATGTATTTATACAACATAAAAAACATTCAGAATCTTTTTGAGCAGTTTTTCAAAGATTTTTTTTGGACCTAACTTTTTTAAAAAACGTGATGATTAGCACACGAATTCCGGCTTTCAGGGGAAAGTGATACTTCGCTTAATTTATTTAAATAATAAGAAAAACATTCAGAATCGTTTTGAACAATTTTTTAGAGAATATTTTTTCGAAACCTAAATTTTTTTAAAAATGTGATAAAACGATTCTGAATGTTTGTCATCTCGTATAAATACACCGGACAATGTTTAAAATTCTTATTAAAGCCCGAATTCGTGTGCTAATCATCACGATTTATACGAAAATTAGGTCCGAAAAAAGTTTTCTAGTAAATTGTTTAAAACTATTCTGAATGTTTGTCATGTCGTATAAATACCCCAGACAAAGTTTCAAATTCTTATTAAGGTCTGAATTCGTGTGATAATGATCATGATTTTTATAAAAATTAGTTCCAAAATAAATTTCTCTAATAAATTGTTTAAAACGATTCTGAATGTTTGACTTGTCGTATAAATTCACCGGACAATGTTTCAAATTCTTATTATAGCCCGAATTTGTGTGCTAATCATCACGATTTTTAAATAAATTAGGTCCGAAAAAAAGTTCTCCAGTAAATTGTTTAAAACGATTTTGAATGTTTTTCATGTCGTATAAATAAACCAGACAAAGTTTCAAATTCTTATTAAAGCCCGAATTCGTGTACTAATCATCACGATTTTTATAAAAATTAGGTCCGAAAAAAGTTCTTCAGAAAATTGTTTAAAACGATTCTGAATGTTTGTCATGTCGTGTAAATACACCGGACAATGTTTCAAATTCTTACTAAAGCCCGAATTCGTGCGCTAATCGTCTCGATTTTTACAAAAATTAGGTCAAAAAAAAAGTTCTCCAGAAAATTATTTAAAACGATTCTGAATGATTGTCATGTCATGTAAATACACCAGACAATGTTTAAAATTCTTTTTAAGGCCTAAATTCGTGTGCTAATCACCACGATTTTTACAAAAATTAGGTTCGAAAAAAAGTTCTCCTGTAAATTTTTCAAAACGATTCCTAATGTTTTTCATGTCTTATAAATAAACCAGACAAAGTTTCAAATTCTTATTAAAGCCTGAATTCGTGGAATAATCATCACGATTTTTACAAAAACTAGGTCCGAAAAAAAGTTCTCTAGAAAATTGTTTTAAACGATTCTGAATGTTTGTCATGGCGTATAAAAACACCGGACAATGTTTAAAATTCTCATTGAAGCCCGAATTCGTGTGCTAATCATCACGATTTATACAAAAATTAGGTCCGAAAAAAGTTTTCTAGTAAATTTTTTAAAACGATTCTGAATGTTTTTCATGTCGTATAAATACCCTAGACAAAGTTTCAAATTCTTATTAAGACCTGAATTCATGTGCTAATTGTCACGATTTTTACAAAAATTAGTTCCAAAAAAAAATTTCTCTAATAAATTGTTTAAAACGATTCTGAATGTTTGACTTGTCGTATAAATTCACCGGACAATGTTTCAAATTTTATTACAGCCCGAATTCGTGTGCCAATCATCACGATTTTTACAAAAATTAGGTTCGAAAACCAGTTCTCCAGTAAATTGTTCAAAACAATTCTGAATGTTTGTCATGTCGTATAAATAAAGCAGACAAAGTTTCAAATTCTTATTAAAGCCTGAATTCGTGTACTAATCATCATGATTTTTATAAAAATTAGGTCCGAAAAAAAGTTCTCCAGAAAATTGTTTAAAATGATTCTGAATGTTTGTCATGTCGTATAAATACACCGGACAATGTTTCAAATTCTTATTAAAGCCCGAATTCGTGTGTTAATCATCACGATTTTTACAAAAATAAGGTCCGAAAAAAAGTTCTCCAGTAAATTGTTCAAAACGATTCTTAATGTTGATCATGTCTTATAAATAAACCAGACAAAGTTTCAAATTCTTATTAAAGCCTGAATTCGTGTACTAATCGTCACGATTTTTACGGAAATTAGGTCCGAAAAAAAGTTCTCCAGAAAATTGTTTAAAACGATTCTTAATGTTTGTCTTGTCGTATAAATACACCGGACAATGTTTAAAATTCTTATTCAAGCTCGAATTCGTGTGCTAATCATCACGATTTATACAAAAATTAGGTCCGAAAAAAGTTTTCTAGTAAATTGTTTAAAACGATTCTGAATGTTTGTCCTGTCGTATAAATACCCCAGACAAAGTTTCAAATTCTTATTAAGGCTTGAATTCGTGTGCTGATCATCACGATTTTTACAAAAATTAGTTCCAAAAAAAAATTTCTCTAATAAGTTGTTTAAAACGATTCTGAATGTTTGACTTGTTGTATAAATTCACCGGACAACGTTTCAAATTCTTATTACAGACCGAATTCGTGTGCTAATCATCATGATTCTTACAAAAGTTAGGTCGGAAAAGAAGTTCTTCAGTAAATTGTTCAAAACGCTTCTGAATGTTTGTCATGTCGTATAAATAAACCAGCCAAAATTTCAAATTCTTATTAAAGCCCGAACTCGTGTACCAATTATCACGATTTTTATAAAAATTAGGTCCCAAAAAAAGTTCTCCAGAAAATTGTTTAAAACGATTCTGAATGTTTGTCATGTCGTATAAATACACCGGACAATGTTCAAAATTCTTATTAAACCTCGAATTCGTGTGCTAATCATCACGATTTTTATAAAAATTAGGTCCAAAAAAAGTCTCCAGTAAAATTGTTCAAAACGATTCTGAATGTTTGTCATGTCGTATGAATAAACTAGACAAAGATTCAAATTCTTATTAAAGCCCGATTCGTGTACTAATCATCACGATTTTAGCAAAAATTAGGTCCGAAGAAAAGTTCTCCAGAAAACGATTCTGAATGTTTGTCAATGCGTGTAAATACACCTGACAATGTTTAAAATTCTTATTAAAGCCCGAATTCGTGTGCTAATCATCACGTTTTTACAAAAATTAGGTCCGAAAAAAAGTTTTCCAGTAAAATTTTCAAAACGATCCTGAATGTTTGTCATGTCGTATAAATAAACCAGACAAAGTTTCAAATTCTTATTAAAGCTCGAATTCGTGTGCTAATCATCACGATTTTTACAAAAATTAGGTCCGAAAAAAAGTCTCCAGTAAATTGTTCAAAACGATTCTGAATGTTTGTCATGTCGTAAAAATAAACCAGACAAAGTTTCAAATTCTTATTAAAGCCCGAATTCGTGTACTAATTATCACGATTTTTACAAAAATTAGGTCAGAAGAAAAGTTCTCTAGAAAACGATTCTGAATGTTTGTCAATGCGAGTATATACTCCGGCCAATGTTTAAAATTCTTATTAAACCGCAAATTCGTGTGCTAATCAGCACGATTTTTACAAAAATTAGGTCCGAGAAAAGTTTTCCTGTAAATTCTTTAAAACGATTTTGAATGTTTGTCATGTCGTATAAATACCCCAGACAAAGTTTCAAATTATTATTAAGGCCTGAATTCGTGTGCCAATCATCACAATTTTTACAAAAATTAGGTCCCAAAAAAAGTTCTCCAGTGGATTGTTCAAAACGATCTTGAATGTTTGTCATGTCGTATAAATACCCCAGACAAAGTTTCAAATTCTTATTAAAGCCCAAATTCGTGTGGTAATCAACACTATTTTTACAAAAATTAGGTCCGAAAAAGTCCTCCAAAAAATTGTTCAAAACGATTCTGAATGTTTGTCATGTCGTATAAATACACCGGACAATGTTTAAAATTCTTATTAAAACCCGAATTCGCGTGCTAATCATCACGATTTTAACAAAAATTAGGTCCCAAAAAAAGTTCTCCAGAAAATTGTATAAAACAATTTTGAATGTTTGTCATGTCGTATATATACACCGGACAATGTTTAAAATTCTTACTAAAGCCCGAATTCGTGTGCAAATCATCACGATTTTTAAAAAAATTAGGTCCGAAAAAAGTTTTCTAGTAAATTATCTAAAACGATTCTGAATGTTTGTCATGTCGTATATATAAAACAGACAAAGTTTCAAATTCTTATTAATGCCCGAATTCGTGTACTAATCATCACGATTTTTACAAAAATTAGGTCCGAAACAAAGTCCTCCAGAAAATTGTTCAAAACGATTCTGAATGTTTGTCATGTCGTATAAATACACTGGACAATGTTTAAAATTCTTATTAAAACCCGAATTCGCATGCTAATCATCACGATTTTTACAAAAATTAGGTCTGAAAAAAAGTTCTCCAGTAAACTGTTCAAAACGATTCTGAATGTTGGTCATGTCGTACAAATACCCCAGACCAAGTTTCAAATTCTTATTAAAGCCCGAATTCGTGTGGTAATGATCACGATTTTTACAAAAATTAGGTCCGAAAAAAAGTTCTCCAGTAAATTGTTCAAAACGATTCTGAATGTTTGTCATGTCGTATAAATAAACCAGACAAAGTTTAAAATTCTTATTAATGCCCGAATTCGTGTACTAAACATCACGATTTTTACAAAAATTAGATCCGAAAAAAAGTCCTCCAGAAAATTGTTCAAAACGATTCTGACTGTTTGTCATGTCGTATATATACGCCAGACAATGTTTAAAATTCTTATTAAAACCCGAATTCGTGTGCTAATAATCACGATTTATACAAAAATTAGGTCCAAAAAAGTTTTCTAGTAAATTGTTTAAAACGATTCTGAATGTTAGTCATGTCGTATAAATACCCCAGACAAAGTTTCTAATTCTTATTAAGGCCTGAATTCGTGTGCTAATCGTCACTATTTTCACAAAAATTAGGTCCGAAAAAAAGTTCTCCCGTAAATTGTTCAAAACGATTCTGAATGCTTGTCATGTCGTATAAATACCTTGACAAAGTTTCAAATTCTTATTAAAGACCGAATTCGTGTGCTATTCATCACGATTTTTACAAAAATTAGGTCCCAAAAAAAGTTCTCCGGTAAATTGTTAAAAAATATTCTGAATGTTTGTATGTCGTATAAATAAACGAGACAAAGTTTCAAATTCTTATTAATGCCCGAATTCGTGTACTAATCATCCCGATTTTTACAAAAATTAGGTCCGAAAAAATGTTCTCCAGAAAATTGTTCAAAACGATTCTGAATGTTTGTCATGTCGTATGAATACATCGGACAATGTTTAAAATTTTTATTAAAGCCCGAATTCGTTTGCTAATCATCACGATTTTCACAAAAATTAGGTCAGAAAAAAAGTTCTCCACTAAATTGTTCAAAACGATTCTAAATGTCTGTCATGTCGTATAAATAAAACAGGCAAAATTTCAAATTCTTTTTAAATCCCGAATTCGTGTACTAATCATCACGATTTTTACAAAAATTAGGTCCCAAAAAAAGTTCTCCAGAAAATTGTTTAAAACGATTTTGAATGTTTGTCATGTCGTATAAATACACCAGACAATGTTTAAAATTCTTATTAAAGCCCGAATTCGTGTGCTATTCATCACGATTTTTAAATAAACCAGGTCCGAAAAAAGTTCTCCAGAAAATTGATTAAAACAATTCTGAAAGTTTGTCATGTCGTATAAATACACTGGACAATGTTTCAAATTCTTATTAAAGCCCGAATTCGTGTGCTAATAATCACGATTTTTACAAAAACTAGGTCCGAAAAAAAGTTCTCCAGAAAATTGTTTAAAACAATTCTTAATGTTTGTCATGTCATATAAATACACCGGACAATGTTTAAAATTCTTATTAAAACCCGAATTCACGTGCTAATCATCACGATTTTTACAAAAATTAGGTCCGAAAAAAAGTTCTCCAGAAAATTGTTTAAAACGATTCTGAATGTTTGTCATGTCGTATAAATAAACCAGACAAAGTTTCATATTCGTATTAAAGCCCAAATTCGTGTACTAATCATCACGACTTTTACAAAAATTAGGTCCGAAAAAAAGTTCTCCAGAAAATTGTTTATAACGATTCTAAATGTTTGCCATGTCGTGTAAATACACCGGACGTTGTTTCAAATTCTTATTAGAGCCCGAATTCGTGTGCTAATCATCACGATTTTTACAAAAGCTAGGTCCCAAAAAAAATTCTCCAGAAAATTGTTTAAAACGATTCTGAATGTTTGTCATGTCGTATAAATACACAAGACAATGTTTAAAATTCTTATTAAAGCCCGAATTCGTGTGCTAATCATGACGATTTTTACAAAAATTAGGTCCGAAAAAAAGTTCTCCTGTAAATTGTTCAAAACGATTCTGAATGTTTGTCATGTCGTATAAATAAAACAGACAAAGTTTCAAATTGTTTTTAAATCCCGAATTCGTGTACTAATCATCACGATTTTTACAAAAATTAGGTCCGAAAAAAAGTTCTCCAGAAAATTGTTTAAAACGATTCTGAATGTTTGTCATGTCGTATAAATACACCGGACAATGTTCCAAATTCTTATTAAAGCCCGAATTCGTGTGCTAATCATCACGATTTTTACAAAAACTAGGTCCGAAAAAAAGTTCTCCAGAAAATTGTTTAAAACGATTCTGAATGTTTGTCATGTCGTATAAATACACCGGACAATGTTTCAAATTCTTATTAAAGCCCGAATTCGTGTGCTAATCATCACGATTTTTACAAAAACTAGGTCCGAAAAAAAGTTCTCCAGAAAATTGTTTAAAACAATTCTTAATGTTTGTCATGTCGTATAAATACACCAGACAATGTTTAAAATTCTTATTAAAACCCGAATTCGCGTGCTAGTCATCACGATTTTTACAAAAATTAGGTCCGAAAAAAAGTTCTCCAGAAAATTGTTTAAAACGATTCTGAATGTTTGTCATGTCGTATAAATAAACCAGACAAAGTTTCATATTCTTATTAAAGCCCGAATTCGTGTACTAATCATCACGACTTTTTCAAAAATTAGGTCCGAAAAAAACTTCTCCAGAAAATTGTTTAAAACGAGTCTGAATGTTTGGCATGTCGTATAAATACACCGGACATTGTTTCAAATTCTTATTAAAGCCCGAATTCGTGTGCTAATCATCACGATTATTACAAAAACTAGGTCCGAAAAAAAGTTCTCCAGAAAATTGTTTAAAACGATTCTGAATGTTTGTCATGTTGTATAAATACACAAGACAATGTTTAAAATTCTTATTAAAGTCCGAATTCGTGTGCTAATCATCACGATTTTTACAAAAATTAGGTCCGAAAAAAGTTTTGTAGTAAATTGTTCAACACAATTCTTAATGTTTATCATGTCGTATAAATAAACCAAACAAAGTTTCAAATTCTTATTAAAGCCCGAATTCGTGTACTAATCATCACGATTTTTACAAAAATTAGGTCCGAAATAAGTTTTCTTGTAAATTGTTTAAAACGATTCTGAATGTTTGTCATGTCATATAAATACCCCGGGACAAAGTTTCGAATTCATTTTAAGGCTCGAATTCGTGTGCATCATCACGATTTTTACAAAAATTAGGTCCGAAAAAAAGTTCTCCTGTAAATTGTTCAAAACGATTCTTAATGTTTGTCATGTCGTATAAATAAACCAGACAAAGTTTCAAATTCTTACTAAAGCCCGAACTCGTATAGTAATCATCACAATTTTTACAAAAATTAGGTCCCAAAAAAAGTTCTCCAGAAAATTGTTTAAAACGATTCTGAATGTTTGTCATGTCGTACAAATACACCGGACAATGTTTAAAATTCTTATTAAAGCCCGAATTCGTGTGCCAATCATCACGGTTTATACGAAAATTAGGTCCGAAAAAAGTTTTCTAGTAAATTGTTTAAAACGATTCTGAATATTTGTCATGTCGTATAAATACCCAGATGAAGTTTCAAATTCTTATTAAGGTCTTTTTACAAAAATTAGTTCCAAAAAAAATTTCTCTAATAAATTGTTTAAAACGATTCTGAATGTTTGACTTGTCGTATAAATTCCCCAGACAGAGTCTCGAATTCTTATTAAAGCCCGAATTCGTGTACTAATCATCACGATTTTTACAAAAATTAGGTCCGAAAAAAAGTTCTCCAGAAAATTGTTTAAAACGATTCTGCATGTTTGTCATGTCATGCAAATACACCGGACAATGTTTAAAATTCTTATTAAAGCCCGAATCCGTGTGCTAATCATCACGATTTTTACAAAAATTAGGTCCCAAAAAAAGGTCTCCGATAGAAATTTTCAAAACGATCCTGAATGTTTGTCATGTCGTATAAATAAACCAGACAAAGTCTCAAAATCTTGTTAAAGCCCGAATTCGTGTACTAATCATCACGATTTTTACAAAAATTAGGCTGGAAAAAAAGTTCTCCAGAAAATTGTTCAAAACGATTCTGAATGTTTGTCAAGTCGTATGACTACACCGGACAATTTTTAAAATTCTTATTAAAGCCCGAATTCGTGTGCTAATCATCACGATTTTTACAAAAATTAGGTCCAAAAAAGAGTTCTCCAGTAAATTGTTCAAAACGATTCTGAATTTTTGTCATGTCGTATAAATAAACCAGACAAAGTTTCAAATTCTTATTAAAGCCCGAATTCGTGTACTAATAATAACGATTTTTACAATAATTAGGTCCGAAAAAAAGTTCTCCAGTAAATTGTACAAAACGTTTTTGAATGTTTGTCATGTCTTATAAGTAAACTAGACAAAGTTTCAAATTCTTATTAAAGCCTGAATTCGTGAACTAATCAGCACGATTTTTGCAAAAATTAGGTACGAAAAAAAGTTCTCCAGAAAATTATATAAAACGATTCTGAATGTTCGTCATGTCGTATAAATTCATTGGACAATGTTTAAAATTCTTACTAAAGCCCGAATTCGTGTACTAATCATCACGATTTTTACAGAAATTAGGTCCGAAAAAAAGTTCTCCAGAAAATTGTTCAAAAAGATTCTGAATGTTTGTCATGTCGTATGAATACATCGGACAATGTTTAAAATTTTTATTAAAGCCCGAATTCGTGTGCTAATCATCACGATTTTCACAAAAATTAGGTCAGAAAAAAAGTTCTCCACTAAATTGTTCAAAACGATTCTAAATGTCTGTCATGTCGTATAAATAAAACAGGCAAAATTTCAAATTCTTTTTAAATCCGGAATTCGTGTACTAATCATCACTATTTTTACAAAAATTAGGTCCAAAAAAAAGTTCTGCAGAAAATTGTTTAAAACGATTTTGAATGTTTGTCATGTCGTATAAATACACCGGACAATGTTTAAAATTCTTATTAAAGCCCGAATTCGTGTGCTATTCATCACGATTTTTAAATAAACTAGGTCCGAAAAAAGTTCTCCAGAAAATTGTTTAAAACAATTCTGAAAGTTTGTCATGTCGTATAAATACACTGGACAATGTTTCAAATTCTTATTAAAGCCCGAATTCGTGTGCTAATAATCACGATTTTTACAAAAACTAGGTCCGAAAAAAAGTTCTCCAGAAAATTGTTTAAAACAATTCTTAATGTTTGTCATGTCATATAAATACACCGGACAATGTTTAAAATTCTTATTAAAACCCGAATTCACGTGCTAATCATCACGATTTTTACAAAAATTAGGTCCGAAAAAAAGTTCTCCAGAAAATTGTTTAAAACGATTCTGAATGTTTGTCATGTCGTATAAATAAACCAGACAAAGTTTCATATTCTTATTAAAGCCCAAATTCGTGTACTAATCATCACGACTTTTACAAAAATTAGGTCCGAAAAAAAGTCCTCCAGAAAATTGTTTATAACGATTCTGAATGTTTGCCATGTCGTGTAAATACACCGGACGTTGTTTCAAATTCTTATTAAAGCCCGAATTCGTGTGCTAATCATCACGATTTTTACAAAAGCTAGGTCCCAAAAAAAATTCTCCAGAAAATTGTTTAAAACGATTCTGAATGTTTGTCATGTCGTATGAATACACAAGACAATGTTTAAAATTCTTATTAAAGCCCGAATTCGTGTGCTAATCATGACGATTTTTACAAAAATTAGGTCCGAAAAAAAGTTCTCCTGTAAATTGTTCAAAACGATTCTGAATGTTTGTCATGTCGTATAAATAAAACAGACAAAGTTTCAAATTGTTTTTAAATCCCGAATTCGTGTACTAATCATCACGATTTTTACAAAAATTAGGTCCGAAAAAAAGTTCTCCAGAAAATTGTTTAAAACGATTCTGAATGTTTGTCATGTCGTATAAATACACCGGACAATGTTCCAAATTCTTATTAAAGCCCGAATTCGTGTGCTAATCATCACGATTTTTACAAAAACTAGGTCCGAAAAAAAGTTCTCCAGAAAATTGTTTAAAACGATTCTGAATGTTTGTCATGTCGTATAAATACACCGGACAATGTTTCAAATTCTTATTAAAGCCCGAATTCGTGTGCTAATCATCACGATTTTTACAAAAACTAGGTCCGAAAAAAAGTTCTCCAGAAAATTGTTTAAAACAATTCTTAATGTTTGTCATGTCGTATAAATACACCAGACAATGTTTAAAATTCTTATTAAAACCCGAATTCGCGTGCTAGTCATCACGATTTTTACAAAAATTAGGTCCGAAAAAAAGTTCTCCAGAAAATTGTTTAAAACGATTCTGAATGTTTGTCATGTCGTATAAATAAACCAGACAAAGTTTCATATTCTTATTAAAGCCCGAATTCGTGTACTAATCATCACGACTTTTTCAAAAATTAGGTCCCAAAAAAACTTCTCCAGAAAATTGTTTAAAACGAGTCTGAATGTTTGGCATGTCGTATAAATACACCGGACATTGTTTCAAATTCTTATTAAAGCCCGAATTCGTGTGCTAATCATCACGATTATTACAAAAACTAGGTCCGAAAAAAAGTTCTCCAGAAAATTGTTTAAAACGATTCTGAATGTTTGTCATGTTGTATAAATACACAAGACAATGTTTAAAATTCTTATTAAAGTCCGAATTCGTTTGCTAATCATCACGATTTTTACAAAAATTAGGTCCGAAAAAAGTTTTGTAGTAAATTGTTCAACACAATTCTTAATGTTTATCATGTCGTATAAATAAACCAAACAAAGTTTCAAATTCTTATTAAAGCCCGAATTCGTGTACTAATCATCACGATTTTTACAAAAATTAGGTCCGAAATAAGTTTTCTTGTAAATTGTTTAAAACGATTCTGAATGTTTGTCATGTCATATAAATACCCCAGACAAAGTTTCGAATTCATTTTAAGGCCTGAATTCGTGTGCATCATCACGATTTTTACAAAAATTAGGTCCGAAAAAAAGTTCTCCTGTAAATTGTTCAAAACGATTCTTAATGTTTGTCATGTCGTATAAATAAACCAGACAAAGTTTCAAATTCTTACTAAAGCCCGAACTCGTATAGTAATCATCACAATTTTTACAAAAATTAGGTCCCAAAAAAAGTTCTCCAGAAAATTGTTTAAAACGATTCTGAATGTTTGTCATGTCGTACAAATACACCGGACAATGTTTAAAATTCTTATTAAAGCCCGAATTCGTGTGCCAATCATCACGGTTTATACGAAAATTAGGTCCGAAAAAAGTTTTCTAGTAAATTGTTTAAAACGATTCTGAATATTTGTCATGTCGTATAAATACCCAGATGAAGTTTCAAATTCTTATTAAGGTCTGAATTCGTGTGCTAATCATCACGATTTTTACAAAAATTAGTTCCAAAAAAAATTTCTCTAATAAATTGTTTAAAACGATTCTGAATGTTTGACTTGTCGTATAAATTCCCCAGACAGAGTCTCGAATTCTTATTAAAGCCCGAATTCGTGTACTAATCATCACGATTTTTACAAAAATTAGGTCCGAAAAAAAGTTCTCCAGAAAATTGTTTAAAACGATTCTGCATGTTTGTCATGTCATGCAAATACACCGGACAATGTTTAAAATTCTTATTAAAGCCCGAATCCGTGTGCTAATCATCACGATTTTTACAAAAATTAGGTCCCAAAAAAAGGTCTCCAGTAAAATTTTCAAAACGATCCTGAATGTTTGTCATGTCGTATAAATAAACCAGACAAAGTCTCAAAATCTTGTTAAAGCCCGAATTCGTGTACTAATCATCACGATTTTTACAAAAATTAGGCTGGAAAAAAAGTTCTCCAGAAAATTGTTCAAAACGATTCTGAATGTTTGTCAAGTCGTATGACTACACCGGACAATTTTTAAAATTCTTATTAAAGCCCGAATTCGTGTGCTAATCATCACGATTTTTACAAAAATTAGGTCCAAAAAAGAGTTCTCCAGTAAATTGTTCAAAACGATTCTGAATGTTTGTCATGTCGTATAAATAAACCAGACAAAGTTTCAAATTCTTATTAAAGCCCGAATTCGTGTACTAATAATAACGATTTTTACAATAATTAGGTCCGAAAAAAAGTTCTCCAGAAAATTGTTTAAATCGATTCTGAATGTTTGCCATGTCGTATAAATACACCGAACAATGTTTCAAATTCTTATTAAAGCCCGAATTCGTGTGCTAATGATCACGATTTTTACAAAAATTAGGTCCGAAAAAAAGTACTCCAGTAAATTGTACAAAACGTTTTTGAATGTTTGTCATGTCTTATAAGTAAACTAGACAAAGTTTCAAATTCTTATTAAAGCCTGAATTCGTGAACTAATCAGCATGATTTTTGCAAAAATTAGGTACGAAAAAAAGTTCTCCAGAAAATTATATAAAACGATTCTGAATGTTCGTCATGTCGTATAAATTCATTGGACAATGTTTAAAATTCTTACTAAAGCCCGAATTCGTGTACTAATCATCACGATTTTTACAGAAATTAGGTCCGAAAAAAAGTTCTCCAGTAAATTGTTCAAAACGATTCTGAATGTTTGTCATGTCTTATAAATAAACCAGGCAAAGTTTCAAATTCTTATTAAAGCCCGAATTCGTGTGCTAATCATGACGATTTTCACAAAAATTAGGTCCGAAAAAAAGTTCTCCAGTAAATTGTTCAAAACGATTCTGAATGTTTGTCATGTCGTATAAATAAAACAGACAAAGTTTCAAATTCTTTTTAAAGCCCGAATTCGTGTGCTAATCATCACGATTTATACAAAAATTAGGTCCGAAAAAAGTTTCCTAGTAAATTGTTTAAAACGATTCTGAATGTTTGTCATATCGTATAAATACCCCAGATAAAGTTTCAAATTCTTATTACAGCACGAATTCGTGTGCTAATCATCACTATTTTTACAAAAATTAGTTCCAATAAAAATTTCTGTAATAAATTGTTTAAAACGATTCTGAATGTTTGACTTGTCGTATAGATTCATCGGAAAAAGTTTCAAATTCTTATTACAGGACGAATTCGTGTGCTAATCATCCCGAATGGTTGTCATGTCGTCTAAATAAACCAGACAAAGTTTCAAAATCTTATTAAAGCTCGAATTCGTGTGCTAATCATCACGATTTTTACAAAAATTAGGTCCAAAAAAAAGTTCTCCAGTAAATTGTTCAAAACGATTCTGAATGTTTGTCATGTCGTATAAATAAACCTGACAAAGTTTCAAATTCTTATTAAAGCCTGAATTCGTGTACTAATCAACACGATTTTTACAAAAACTAGGTCCTAAAAAAAGTTCTCTAGAAAATTGTTTAAAACGATTCTGAATGTTTGTCATGTCGTGTAAATACACCGAACAATGTTTCAAATTCTTACTAAAGCCCGAATTCGAGCGCTAATCGTCTCGATTTTTACAAAAATTAGGTCAAAAAAAAAGTTCTCCAGAAAATTGTTTAAAACGATTCTGAATGATTGTCATGTCATGTAAATACACCAGACAATGTTTAAAATTCTTTTTAAGGCCTGAATTCGTGTGCTAATCACCACGATTTTCACAAAAATTAGGTTCGAAAAAAAGTTCTCCTGCAAATTGTTCAAAACGATTCTTAATGTTTGTCATGTCGTATAAATAAACCAGACAAAGTTTCAAATTCTTACTAAAGCCCGAACTCGTGTACTAATCATCACTATTTTTACAAAAATTAGGTCCAAAAAAAAGTTCTGCAGAAAATTGTTTAAAACGATTCTGAATGTTTGTCATGTCGTATAAATACACCGGAAAATGTTTAAAATTCTTATTAAAGCCCGAATTCGTGTCCTAATCATCACGATTTATACGAAAATTAGGTCCGAAAAAAGTTTTCTAGTAAATTGTTTGAAACGATTCTGAATATTTGTCATGTCGTATAAATACCCAGACAAAGTTTCAAATTCTTATTAAGGTCTGAATTCGTGTGCTAATCATCACGATTTTTACAAAAATTAGTTCCAAAAAAAATTTCTCTAATAAATTGTTTAAAACGATTCTGAATGTTTGACTTGTCGTATAAATTCCCCAGACAAAGTCTCAAATTCTTATTAAAGCCCGAATTCGTGTACTAATCATCACGATTTTTACAAAAATTAGGTCCCGAAAAAAGTTCTCCAGAAAATTGTTTAAATCGATCCTGAATGTTTGTCGTGTCGTATAAATACACCGAACAATGTTTCAAATTCTTATTAAAGCCCGAATTCGTGCGCTAATCGTCACGATTTTTACAAAAATTAGGTCCGAAAAAAAGTTCTCCGGAAAATTGTTTAAAAAGATTCTGAATGTTTGTCATATCATGTAAATACACCAGACAATGTCTAAAATTCTTTTTAAGGCCTGAATTCGTGTGCTAATCATCACGATTTTTACAAAAATCGGGTTCGAAAAAAAGTTCTCCTGTAAATTGTTCAAAACGATTCTTAATGTTTGTCATGTCGTATAAATAAACCAGACAAAGTTTCAAGTTCTTACTAAAACCCGAACTCGTGTACTAATCATCACGATTTCTACAAAAATTAGGTCCCAAAAAAAGGTCTCCAGAAAATTGTTTAAAACGATTCTGAATGTTTGTCATGTCGTATAAATACACCGGACAATGTTTAAAATTCTTATTAAAGCCCGAATTCGTGTCCTAATCATCACGATTTATAGGAAAATTAGGTCCGAAAAAAGTTTTCCAGTAAATTGTTTGAACCGATTCTTAATATTTGTCATGTCGTATAAATACCCAGACAAAGTTTCAAATTCTTATTAAGGTCTGAATTCGTGTGCTAATCATCACGATTTTTCCAAAAATTAGTTCCAAAAAAAATTTCTCTAATAAATTGTTTAAAATAATTCTGAATGTTTGACTTGTCGTATAAATTCCCCGGACAAAGTCTCAAATTCTTATTAAAGCCCGAATTTGTCCGCTAATCGTCACGATTTTTACAAAAATTAGGTAAAAAAAAAAAGTTCTCCAGAAAATTGTTTAAAACGATTCTGAATGTTTGCCATGTCATGTAAATACACCAGACAATGTTTAAAATTCTTTTTAAGGCCTGAATTCGTGTACTAATCATCACGATTTTTACAAAAATTAGGTCCGAAAAAAAGTTCTCCAGAAAATTGTGTAAAACGATCCTGAATGTTTGTCATGTCGTATAAATGAACCAGACAAAGTTTCACCGATTCTGAATGTTTTGTCATGTCGTGAAAATACACCGGACAAAGTTTTAAATTCTTATTAAAGCCCAAATTTGTGTTCAAATCATCACGATTTTTACAAAAATTAGGTCCGAAAAAAATTTCTCTGGAAAATTGTTTGCAACGAGTCTGAATGTTTGTCATGTCGTGTTAATACACCGGACAAAGTTTCAAATTCATATTAAAGCCCAAATTCGTGTTACATCACGATTTTTACAAAAATTAGGTCCGAAAAAAAGTTCTACAGAAAATTGTTTAAAAAGATTCTGAATGTTTGTCATGTCGTATAAATACCCAGAGAAAGTTTCAAATTCGGGTGCTAATCATCACGAATTCGTGTGCTGATCATCTCGATTTTTACAAAAATTAGGTCCGAAAAAAATTTCTCCAGTAAATTGTTCAAAACGATTCTGAATGTTTGTCATGTCGTATAAATAAACCAGACAAAGTTTCAAATTCTTATTAAAGCCCGAATTCGTGTACTAATCATCACGATTTTTAAAAAAATTAGGTCCGAAAAAAAGTTCTCCAGAAAATTGTTTAAAACGATTCTGAATGTTTGTCATGTCGTATAAATACACCGGACAATGTTTAAAATTCTTTTTAAAGCCCGAATTCGTGTGCTAGTCATCACGATTTTTACAAAAATTAGGTCCGAAAAAAGTTTTCGAGTAAATTGTTTAAAACGATTCTGAATGTTTGTCATATCGTATAAATACACCGGACAATGTTTAAAATTCTTATTAAAGCCCGAATTCGTGTGCTAATCATCACGATTTTTACAAAAATTAGGTCCGAAAGAATTTTTCTAGTAAATTGTTTAAAACGATTATGAATGTTTGTCATGTCGTTTAAAAACCACAGAGAAAGTTTCAAATTCTTATTAAGGCCTCAATTCGTATGCTAATCATCACGATTTTTACAAAAATTAGGTCCGAAAAAAAGTTTTCCAGTAAATTGTTCAAAACGATTCTGAATGTTTGTCATGTCGTATAAATAAACCAGACAAAGTTTCAAATTCTTATTAAAGCCCGAATTCGTGTACTAATCATCACGATTTTTAAAAAAATTAGGTCCGAAAAAAAGTTCTCCAGAAAATTGTTTAAAACGATTCTGAATGTTTGTCATGTCGTATAAATACACCGGACAATGTTTAAAATTCTTTTTAAAGCCCGAATTCGTGTGCTAATCATCACGATTTTTACAAAAATTAGGTCCGAAAAAAGTTTTCGAGTAAATTGTTTAAAACGATTCTGAATGTTTGTCATGTCGTATAAATACCCCAGAGAAAGTTTCAAATTCTTATTAAGGCGTGAATTCGTGTGCTAATCATCACGATTTTTACAAAAATTAGGTCCCAAAAAAATTTCTCCAGAAAATTGTTTGCAACGATTCTGAATGTTTGTCATGTCGTGTAAATACACCAGACAAAGTTTCAAATTCTTTTTGAAGCCCAAATTCGTGTACTAATCACCACGATTTTTACAAAAATAAGGTCCGAAAAAAAGTTCTCCAGAAAATTGTTTAAAACGATTCTGAATGTTTGTCATGTCGTATAAATACACCGGACAATGTTTAAAATTCTTATTAAAGCCCGAATTCGTGTCCTAATCATCACGATTTATAGGAAAATTAGGTCCGAAAAAAGTTTTCCAGTAAATTGTTTAAAACGATTTTGAATGTTTGTCATGTCGTATAAATACCACAGAGAAAGTTTTAAAATCTTATTATGGCGTGAATTTGTGTGCTAATCATCACGATTTTTACAAAAATTAGGTCCGAAAAAAATTCTCCAAAAAATTGTTTGCAACGATTCTGAATGTTTTGTCATGTCGTGATAATACACTGGACAAAGTTTCAAATTCTTATTAAAGCCCAAATTTGTGTTCAAATCATCACGATTTTTACAAAAATTAGGTCCCAAAAAAATTTCTCCAGAAAATTGTTTGCAACGATTCTGAATGTTTTTTATGTCTTGTTAATACACCGGACAAAGTTTCAAATTCTTATTAAAGCCCGAATTCGTGTACTAATCATCACAATTTCTACAAAAATTAGGTCCCAAAAAAAGTTCTCCACTAAAATTTCCAAAACGATTCCGAATGTTTGTCATGTCGTATAAATAAACCAGACAAAGTTTCAAATTCTTACTAAAGCCCGAATTCGTGCACTATTCATCACGATTTTTACAAAAATTAGGTCCCAAAAAAAGTTCTCCAGAAAATTGTTTAAAACGATTCTGAATGTTTGTCATGTCGTATAAATACACCGTACAAGGTTTCAAATTCTCATTAAATCCCGAATTCGTGTGCTAATCATCACGATTTTTACAAAAATTAGGTCCGAAAAAAAGTTCTCCAGCGAATTGTTCAAAACGATTCTGAATGTTTGTCATGCCTTGTAAATAAACCAGACAAAGTTTCAAATTCTTATTAAAGCCCGAATTCATGTACTAATCATCACGATTTTTAAAAAAATTTGGTCCGAAAAAAATTTCTCCAACAAATTGTTTTCAACGATTCTGAATGTTTGTCATGTCGTGTAAATACACCGGACAAAGTTTTAAATTCTTATTAAAGCCCGAATTCGTGCACTAATCATCACGATTTTTAAATAAATTAGGTCCGAAAAAAATTGCTCCAGAAAATTGTTTTCAACGATTCTGAATGTTTGTCATGTCGTGTAAATACACCGGACAAAGTTTCATTTCTTATTAAAGCCCGAATTCGTGTACTAATCATCACGATTTTTACAAAAATTAGGTCCAAAAAAAAGTTCTCCAGAAAATTGTTTAAAACGATTCTGAATGTTTGTCATGTCGTATAAATACACCGGACAATGTATAAAATTCTTATTAAAGCCCGAATTCGTGTGCTAATCATCACGATTTTTACAAAAATTAGGTCCGAAAAAAGTTTTCTAGTAAATTGTTTAAAACGATTCTGAATGTCTGTCATGTCGTATAAATACCCCAGAGAAAGTTTCAAATTCTTATTAAGGCCTGAATTCGTGTGTTAATCATCACGATTTTTACAAAAATTAGGTCCGAAAAAAAGTTCTCCAGTAAATTGTTCAAAACGATTCTGAATATTTGTCATGTCGTATAAATAAACCAGGCAAAGTTTCAAATTCTTATTAAAGCCCGAATTCGTGCACTATTCATCACGATTTTTACAAAAATTAGGTCCCAAAAAAAGTTCTCCAGTAAATTGTTCAAAACGATTCTGAATGTTTGTCATGTCATATAAATAAACCAGACAAAGTTTGAAATTCTTATTAAAGCCCGAATTCGTGTGCTAATCATCACGATTTTTACAAAAATTAGGTCCGAAAAAAAGTTCTCCAGCAAATTGTTCAAAACGATTTTGAATGTTTGTCTTGTCTTGTAAATAAACCAGACAAAGTTTAAAATTCTTATTAAAGCCGAATTGGTGTACTAATCATCACGATTTTTACAAAAATTAGGTCCGAAAAAAATTTCTCCGAAAAATTGTTTGCAACGATTCTGAATGTTTGTCATGTCGCGTAAATACACCGGACAAAGTGTTAAATTCTTATTAAAGCCCGAATTCGTGTACTAATCATCACGATTTTTACAAAAATTAGGTCCGAAAAAAGTTTTCCAGAAAATTGTTTAAAACGATTCTGAATGTTTGTCATGTCGTATAAATACACTGGACAATGTTTAAAATTCTTATTAAAGCCCGAATTCGTTAGCTAATCATCACGATTTTTACAAAAATTAGGTCCGAAAAAAGTTTTCTAGAAAATTGTTTAAACCGATTATGAACGTTTGTCATGTCGTATAAATACCCCAGAGAAAGTTTCAAATTCTTATTAAGGCCTGAATTCGTGTGCTAATCATCACGATTTTTACGAAAATTAGGTCCGAAAAAAAGTTCTCCAGTAAATTGTTCAAAACGATTCTGAATGTTTTTCTTGTCGTATAAATAAACCAGACAAAGTTTCAAATTCTTATTAAAACCCGAATTCGTGCACTATATTCATCACGATTTTTACAAAAATTAGGTCCGAAAAAAAGTTCCTCACAAAATTGTTTAAAACTATGCTGAATGTTTGTCACGTTGTATAAATACACCGTACAAGGTTTCAAATTCTTATTAAATCCCGAATTCGTGTGCCAATCATCACGATTTTTTCAAAAATTAGGTCCGAAAAAAAGTTCTCCAGCAAATTGTTCAAAACGATTCATAATGTTTGTCATGTCTTGTAAATAAACCAGCGAAAGTTTCAAATTCTTATTAAAGCCCGAATTCGTGTACATTACATCACGATTTTTACAAAAATTAGGTCCCAAAAAAATTTCGCCAGAAAGTTCCTTGCAACGATTCTGAATGTTTGTCATGTCGTGTAAATACACCGGACAAAGTTTCAAATTCTAATAAATGGCCGAATTCGTGTACTAATCATCACGATTTTTACAAAAATTAGGTCCGAAAAAAAGTTCTCCAGAAAATTGTTTAAAACGATTCTGAATGTTTGTCATGTCATATAAATACACCGGACAATGTTTAAATTTCTTATTAAAGCCCGAATTCGTGTGCTAATCATCACGATTTTACAAAAATTAGGTCCGAAAAAAGTTTTCCAGTAAATTATTTAAAACGATTATGAATGTTTGTAATGTCATTTAAATACCCCAGAGAAAGTTTTAAATTCTTATTAAGGCCTGAATTCGTGTGTTAATCATCACGATTTTTACAAAAATTAGGTCCGAAAAAAAATTCTCCAGAAAATTGTTCAAAACGATTCTGAATGTTTGTCATGTCGTATAAATACACCGGACAATGTTTAAAACTCTTATCTTAGCCCGAATTCGTGCACTATTCATCACGATTTTTACAAAAATTAGGTCCGAAAAAAAGTTTTCCGGAAATTGTTTTAAACGATTCTGAATGTTTGTCATGTCGCATAAATACACCGTACAAGGTTTCAAATTCTTATTAAATCCCGAATTCGTGTGCTAATCATCACGACTTTTACAAAAATTAGGTCCGAAAAAAAGTTCTCCAGTAAATTGTTCAAAACGATTCTGAACGTTTGTTATGTCTTTTAAATAAACCAGACAAAGTTTCAAATTCTTATTAAAGCCCGAATTCGTGTACTAACCATCACGATTTTTACAAAAATTAGGTCCGAAAAAAATTTCTCCAGAAAATTGTTTGCAACGATTTTGAATGTTTGTCATGTCGTGTAAATACACCGGACAAAGTTTCAAATTCTTATTAAAGCCCGAATTCGTGTACTAATCATCACGATTTTTACAAAAATTAGGTCCGAAAAAAAGTTCTCCAAAAAATTGTTTAAAACGATTCTGAATGTTTGTCATGTCGTATAAATACCCCAGAGAAAGTTTCAAATTCTTATTAAGGCCTGAATTCGTGTGCTAATCATCACGATTTTTCCAAAAATTAGGTCTGAAAAAAAGTTCTCCAGTAAATTGTTCAAAACGATTCTGAATGTTTGTCATGTCGTATAAATAAACCAGACAAAATTTCAAATTCTTATTAAAGCCCGAATTCGTGCACTATACATCACGATTTTTACAAAAATTAGGTCCCAAAAAAAGTTCTCCAGAAAATTGTTTAAAACGATTCTGAATGTTTGTCATGTCGTATAAATACACCATACAAGGTTTCAAATTCTTATTAAATCCCGAATTCGTGTGCTAATCATCACGATTTTTACAAAAATTAGGTCCCAAAAAAAGTTCTCCAGCAAATTGTTCAAAACGATTCTGAATGTTTGTCATGCCTTGTAAATAAACCAGACAAAGTTTCAAAATTCTTATTAAAGCCAGAATTCGTGTACTAATCATCACGATTTTTAAAAAAATTTGGTCCGAAAAAAATTTCTCCAACAAATTGTTTTCAACGATTCTGAATGTTTGTCATGTCGTGTAAATACACCGGACAAAGTTTCAAATTCTTATTAAAGCCCGAATTCGTGTACTAATCATCACAATTTTTAAAAAAATTAGGTCAGAAAATTGTTTTCAACGATTCTGACTGTTTGTAGTGTCGTGTAAATACACCGGACAAAGTTTCATTTCTTATTAAAGCCCGAATTCGTGTACTAATCATCACGATTTTTACAAAAATTAGGTCCGAAAAAAAGTTCTCCAGAAAATTGTTTAAAACGATTCTGAATGTTTGTCATGTCGTATAAATACACCGGACAACGTTTAAAATTCTTATTAAAGCCCGAATTCTTGTGCTAATCATCACGATTTTTACAAAAATTAGGTCCGAAAATAGTTTTCTAGTAAATTGTTTAAAACGATTCTGAATGTCTGTCATGTCGTATAAATACCCCAGAGAAAGTTTCAAATTCTTATTAAGGCCTGAATTCGTGTGTTAATCATCATCACGATTTTTACAAAAATTAGGTCCGAAAAAAAGTTCTCCAGTAAACTGTTCAAAATGATTCTGAATGTTTGTCATGTCATATAAATAAACCAGACAAAGTTTCAAATTCTTATTAAAGCCCGAATTCGTGTGCTAATCATCACGATTTTTACAAAAATTAGGTCCGAAAAAAAGTTCTCCGGCAAATTGTTCAAAACGATTTTGAATGTTTGTCTTGTCTTGTAAATAAACCAGACAAAGTTTCAAATTCTTATTAAAGCCCGAATTGGTGTACTAATCATCACGATTTTTACAAAAATTAGGTCCGAAAAAAATTTCTCCAGAAAATTGTTTGCAACGATTTTGAATGTTTGTCATGTCGTGTAAATACACCGGACAAAGTTTCAAATTCTTATTAAAGCCCGAATTCGTGTACTAACCATCACGATTTTTACAAAAATTAGGTCCCAAAAAAAGTTCTCCAGAAAATTGTTTAAAACGATTCTGAATGTTTGTCACTTCGTATAAATACACCGGACAATGTTTAAAATTCTTATTAAAGCCCGAATTCGTGTACTAATCATCACGATTTTTACGAAAATTAGGTCCGAAAAAAAGTTCTCCAGTAAATTGTTCAAAACGATTCTGAATGTTTTTCTTGTCGTATAAATAAACCAGACAAAGTTTCAAATTCTTATTAAAGCCCGAATTCGTGCACTATATTCATCACGATTTTTACAAAAATTAGGTCCGAAAAAAAGTTCTCCAGAAAATTGTTTAAAACGATTCTGAATGTTTGTCACGTCGTATAAATACACCGTACAAGGTTTCAAATTCTTAATAAATCCCGAATTCATGTGCTAATCATCACGATTTTTACAAAAATTAGGTCCGAAAAAAAGTTCTCCAGCAAATTGTCCAAAACGATTCTGAATGTTTGTCATGTCTTGTAAGTAAACCAGACAAAGTTTCAAATTCTTATTAAAGCCCGAATTGGTGTACTAATCATCACGATTTTTACAAAAGTTAGGTCCGAAAAATATTTCTCCCGAAAATTGTTTGCAACGATTCTGAATGTTTGTCATGTCGTGTAAACACACCGGACAAAGTTTCAAATTCTTATTAAAGCCCGAATTCGTGTACTAATCATCACGATTTTTACAAAAATTAGGTTCGAAAAAAAGGTCTCCAGAAAATTGTTTAAAACGATTTTGAATGTTTGTCATGTCGTATAAATACACCGGACAATGTTTAAAATTCTTATTAAAGCCCGAATTCATGTGCTAATCATCACGGTTTTTAAAAAAATTAGGTCCGAAAAAACTTTTCGAGTAAATTGTTTAAAACGATTCTGAATGTTTGTCATGTCGTATAAATACCCCAGAGAAAGTTTTAAATTCTTATTAAGGCGTGAATTCGTGTGCTAATCATCACGATTTTTCCAAAAATTAGGTCCAAAAAAAATTTCTCCAGAAAATTGTTTGCAACGATTCTGAGTGTTTGTCATGTCGTGTAAATACACCGGACAAAGTTTCAAATTCTTAGTAAAGCCCGAATTTGTGTACTAATCATCACGATTTTTACAAAAATTTGGTCCGAAAAAGTGCTCCAGAAAATTGTTTAAAACGATTCTGAATGTTTGTCATGTCGTATAAATACACCGGACAATGTTTAAAATTCTTATTAAAGCCCGAATTCGTGTGCTAATCATCACGATTTTTAAAAAAATTCGCTCCGAAAAAAGCTTTCGACTAAATTGTTTAAAACGATTCTGAATGTTTGTCATGTCGTATAAATACCCCAGAGAAAGTTTCAAATTCGTGTGCTAATCATCACGAATTCGTGTGCTAATCATCACGATTTTTACAAAAATTAGGTCCAAAAAAAATTTCTCCAGAAAATTGTTTGCAACGATTCTAAGTGTTTGTCATGTCGTGTAAATACACCGGACAATGTTTCAAATTCTTATTAAAGCCCGAATTCGTGAACTAATCTTCACGATTTTTACAAAAATTAGGTCCGAAAAAAGTTTTTGAGTAAATTGTTTAAAACTATTCTGAATGTTTGTCATCTCGTATAAATACCCCAGAGAAAGTTTCAAATTCTTATTAAGGCCTGAATTCGTGTGGTAATCATCACGATTTTTACAAAAATAAGGTCCAAAAAAAAGTTCTCCAGTAAATTATTCAAAACGATTCTGAATGTTTGTCATGCCGTATAAATAAACCAGACAAAGTTTCAAATTCTAATTAAAGCCCGAATTCGTGCACTATTCATCACGATTTTTACAAAAATTAGGTCCGAAAAAAAGTTCTCCAGAAAATTGTTTAAAACGATTCTGATTGTTTGTCATGTCGTATAAATACACCGGACAATGTTTAAAATTCTTATTATATCCCGAATTCGTGTGCTAATCATCACGATTTTTACAAAAATTAGGTCCGAAAAAAGTTTTCTAGTAAGTTGTTTAAAACGATTATGAATGTTTGTAATGTCATTTAAATACCCCAGAGAAAGTTTCAAATTCTTATTAAGGCCTGAATTCGTGTGTTAATCATCACGATTTTTAAAAAAATTAGGTCCGAAAAAAAATTCTACAGAAAATTTTTCAAAACGATTCTGAATGTTTGTCATGTCGTATAAATACACCGGACAATGTTTAAAATTCTTATCTTAGCCCGAATTCGTGCACTGTTCATCACGATTTTTAAAAAAATTAGGTCCGAAAAAAAGTTCTCCAGAAAATTGTTTTAAACGATTCTGAATGTTTGTCATGTCGTATAAATACACCGTACAAGGTTTCAAATTCTTATTAAATCCCGAATCCGTGTGCTACATCACGACTTTTACAAAAATTAGGTCCGAAAAAAAGTTCCCGAGCAAATTGTTCAAAACGATTCTGAATGTTTGTCTTGTCTTTTAAATAAACCAGACAAAGTTTCATATTCTTATTAAAGCCCGAATTCGTGTACTAACCATCACGATTTTTACAAAAATTAGGTCCGAAAAAAATTTCTCGAGAAAATTGTTTGCAACGATTCTGAATGTTTGTCATGTCGTGTAAATACACCGGACAAAGTTTCAAATTCTTATTAAAGCCCGAATTCGTGTACTAATCATCACGATTTTTACAAAAATTAGGTCCGAAAAAAAGTTCTCCAGAAAATTGTTTAAAACGATTCTGAATATTTGTCATGTCGTATAAATACCCCAGAGAAAGTTTCAAATTCTTATTAAGGCCTGAATTCGTGTGCTAATCATCACTATTTTTACAAAAATTAGGTCCGGAAAAAAGTTCTCCAGCAAATTGTTCAAAACGATTCTGAATGTTTGTCATGCCTTGTAAATAAACCAGACAAAGTTTCAAATTCTTATTAAAGCCCGAATTCGTGTACTAATCATCACGATTTTTAAAAAAATAGGTACGAAAAAAATTTCTCCAGCAAATTGTTTTCAACGATTCTGAATGTTTGTCATATCGTGTAAATACACCGGACAAAGCTTCAAATTCTTATTAAAGCCCGAATTCGTGTACTAATCATAACGATTTTTAAAAAAATTAGGTCCGAAAAAAATTTCTCCAGAAAATTGTTTTCAACGATTCTGAATGTTTGTCATGCCGTGTAAATACACCGGACAAAGTTTCAAATTCTTATTAAAGCCTGAATTCGTGTGTTAATCATCACGATTTTTAAAAAAATTAGGTCCGAAAAAAAATTCTCCAGAAAATTGTTCAAAACGATTCTGAATATTTGTCATGTCGTATAAATACACCGGACAATTTTAAAATTCTTATCTTAGCCCGAATTCGTGCACTATTCATCACGATTTTCACAAAAATTAGGTCCCAAAAAAAGTTCTCCAGAAAATTGTTTTAAACGATTCTGAATGTTTGTCATGTCGTATAAATACACCGTACAAGGATTCAAATTCTTATTAAATCCCGAATTCGTGTGCTAATCATCACGATTTTTACAAAAATTAGGTCCGAAAAAAAGTTCTCCAGCAAATTGTTCAAAACGATTCTAAATGTTTGTCATGCATTGTAAATAAACCAGACAAAGTTTCAAATTCTTATTAAAGCCCGAATTCGTGTACTAATCATCACGATTTTTAAAAAAATTAGGCCCGAAAAAAATTTCTCCAGCAAATCGTTTTCAACGATTCTGAATGTTTGTCATATCGTGTAAATACACCGGACAAAGTTTCAAATTTTTATTAAAGCCCGAATTCGTGTACTAATCATCACGATTTTTACAAAAATTAGGTCCAAAAAAATTTCTCCAGAAAATTGTTTTCAACGATTCTGAATGTTTGTCATGCCGTGTAAATACACCGGACAAAGTTTCAAATTCTTATTAAAGCCCGAATTCGTGTACTAATCATCACGATTTTTACAAAAATTAGGTCCGAAAAAAAGTTCTGCAGAAAATTGTGTAAAACAATTCTGAATGTTTGTCATGTCGTATAAATACACCGGACGATGTTTAAAATTCTTATTAAAGCCCGAATTCGTGTGCAAATCATCATGATTTTTACAAAAATTAGGTCCGAAAAAAGTTTTCTAGTAAATTGTTTAAAACGATTACAGATATGCATGCATGTCGTATAAATACCCCCAGAGAAAGTTTCAAATTCTTATTAAGGCCTGAATTCGTGTGTTAATCATCACGATTTTTAAAAAAATTAGATCCGAAAAAAAGTTCTCCAGAAAATTGTTCAAAACGATTCTGACTGTTTGCATTGCCATATAAATAAACCAGACAAAGTTTCAAATTCTTATTAAAGCCCGAATTCGTCTGCTAATCATCACGATTTTTACAAAAATTAGGTCCCAAAAAAAATTCTCCAGTAAACTGTTCAAAACGATTCTGAATGTTTGTCTTGTCTTGTAAATAAACCAGACAAAGTTTCAAATTCTTATTACAGCCCGAATTGGTGTACTAATCATCACGATTTTTACAAAAATTAGGTTCGAAAAAGATTTCTCCAGAAAATTGTTTGCAACGATTCTGAATGTTTGTCATGTCGTGTAAACGCACCGGACAAAGTTTCAAATTCTTATTAAAGCCCGAATTCGTGTACTAATCATCACGATTTTTACAGAAATTAGGTCCGAAAAAAAGTTCTCCAGAAAATTGTTTAAAACGATTCTAAATGTTTGTCATGTCGTATAAATACACCAGACAATGTTTAAAATTCTTATTAAAGCCCGAATTCGTGTGCTAATCATCACGATTTTTACAAAAATTAGGCCCGAAAAAAGTTTTCTAGTAAATTGTTTAAAACGATTATGAATGTTTGTCATGTCGTATAAATACCCCAGAGAAAGTTTCAAATTCTTATTAAGGCCTGAATTCGTGTGCTAATCATCACGATTTTTACAAAAATTAGGTCCGAAAAAAAGTTCTCCGGTAAATTGTTAAAAATGATTCTGAATGTTTTTCATGTCGTATAAATAAACCAGACAAAGTTTCAAATTCTTATTAAAGCCCGAATTCGTGCACTATTCATCACGATTTTTACAAAAATTAGGTCCGAAAAAAAGTTCTCCAGAAAATTTTTTAAAACGATTCTGAATGTTTGTCATGTCGTATAAATACACCGTAAAAGGTTTCAAATTCTTATTAAATCCCGAATTCGTGTGCTACATCACGACTTTTACAAAAATTAGGTCCGAAAAAAAGTTCTCCAGCAAATTGTTCAAAACGATTCTTAATGTTTTTCTTGTCTTTTAAATAAACCAGACAAAGTTTCATATTCTTATAAAAGCCCGAATTCGTGTACTAACCATCACGATTTTTACAAAAATTAGGCCCGAAAAAAATTTCTCCAGAAAATTGTTCGCAACGATTCTGAATGTTTGTCATGTCGTGTAAATACACCAGACAAAGTTTCAAATTCTTATTAAAGCCCTAATTCGTGTACTAATCATCACGATTTTTACAAAAATTAGGTCCGAAAAAAAGTTCTCCAGAAAATTGTTTTAAACGATTCTGAATGTTTGTCATGTCGTATAAATACACCGTACAAGGTTTCAAATTCTTATTAAATCCCGAATTCGTGTGCTAATAATCACGATTTTTACAAAAATTAGGTCCCAAAAAAAGTTCTCCAGCAAATTGTTCAAAACGATTCTGAATGTTTGTCATGCCTTGTAAATAAACCAGACAAAGTTTCAAATTCTTATTAAAGCCCGAATTCGTGTACTAATCATCACGATTTTTAAAAAAATTAAGTCCGAACAAAATTTCTCCAGCAAATTGTTTTCAACGATTCCGAATGTTTGTCTTCTCTTGTAAATAAACCAGACAAAGTTTCAAATTCTTATTAAAGCCCTAATTGGTGTACTAATCATCACGATTTTTACAAAAATTAGGTACCAAAAAAAGTTCTCCAGAAAATTGTTTAAAACGATTCTGAATGTTTGTCATGTCTTATAAATACACGGTACAAGGTTTCAAATTCTTATTAAATCCCAAATTCGTGTGCTAATCATCACGATTTTTACAAAAATTAGGTCCGAAAAATAGTTCTCCAGCAAATTGTTCATCACGATTCTGAATGTTTGTCTTGTCTTGTAAATAAACCAGACAACCGAATTGGTGTACTAATCATCACGATTTTTACAAAAATTAGGTCCGAAAAAAATTTCTCCAGAAAATTGTTTGCAACGATTCTGAATGTTTGTCATGTCGTGTAAATACACCGGACAAAGTTTCAAATTCTTATTAAAGCCCGAATTCGTGTACTAATCATCACGATTTTTACAGAAATTAGGTCCGAAAAAAATTACTCCATAAAATTGTTTAAAACGATTCCGAATGTTTGTCATGTCGTATAAATACACCGGACAATGTTTAAAATTCTTATTAAAGCCCGAATTCGTGTGCTAATCATCACGATTTTTACAAAAATTAGGTCCGAAAAAAGTTTTCTGGAAAATTTTTTAAAACGATTATGAATGTTTGTCAGGTCGTATAAATACCCAAAGAAAGTTTTAAATTCTTATTAAGGCCTGAATTTGTGTGCTAATCATCACGATTTTTACAAAAATTAGGTCTGCAAAAAAGTTCTCCAGTAAATTGTTCAAAATGATTCTGAATGTTTTTCATGTCGTATAAATAAACCAGACAAAGTTTCAAATTCTTATTAAAGCCCGAATTCGTGCACTATTCATCACGATTTTTACAAAATTAAGGTCCGAAAAAAAGTTCTCCAGAAAATTGTTTAAAACGATTCTGAATGTTTGTCACGTCGTATAAATACACCGTACAAGGTTTCAAATTCTTATTAATTCCCGAATCCGTGTGCTAATCATCACGATTTTCACAAAAATTAGGTCCGAAAAAAAGTTCTCCAGCAAATTGTTCAAAACGATTCTGAATGTTTGTTATGTCCTGTAAATAAACCAGACAAAGTTTCAAATTCTTATTAAAGCCCGAATTGGTGTACTAATCATCACGATTTTTACAAAAATTAGGTCCGAAAAAAAGTTCTCCAGAAAATTGTTTTAAACGATTCTGAATGTTTGTCATGTCGTATAAATACACCGTACAAGGTTTCAAATTCTTATTAAATCCCGAATTCGTGTGCTAATAATCACGATTTTTACAAAAATTAGGTCCGAAAAAAAGTCCTCCGGTAAATTGTTCAAAATGATTCTGAACGTTTTTCATGTCGTATAAATAAACCAGACAAAGTTTAAAATTCATATTAAAGCCCGAATTCGTGTACTAATCATCACGATTTTTAAAAAAATTAGGTCCGAACAAAATATCTCCAGCAAATTGTTTTCAACGATTCTGAATGTTTGTCATACCGTGTAAATACACCGGACAAAGTTTCAAATTCTTAATAAAGCCCGAATTCGTGTACTAATCATCACGATTTTTAAAAAAATTAGGTCCGAAAGAAATTTTTCCGGAAAATTGTTTTCAACGATTCTGAATGTTTGTCATGTCGTGTAAATACACCGGACAAAGTTTCAAATTCTTATTAAAGCCCGAATTCGTGTACTAATCATCACAATTTTTATAAAAATTAGGTCCGAAAAAAAATTCTCCAGAAAATTGGGTAAAACGATTCTGAATGTTTGTCATGTCGTATAAATATACCGGACAATGTTTAAAATTCTTATTAAAGCCCGAATTCGTGTGCTAATAATCATCACGATTTTTACAGAAATTAGGTCCGAAAAAAGTTTTCTAGTAAGTTGTTTAAAACGATTCTGAATGTCTGTCATGTCGTATAAATACCCCAGAGAAAGTTTCAAATTCTTATTAAGGCCTGAATTCGTGTGTTAATCATCACGATTTTTATAAAAATTAGGTCCGAAAAAAAGTTCTCCAGTAAATTGTTCAAAATGATTCTGAATGTTTGTCATGTCATATAAATAAACCAAACAAAGTTTCAAATTCTTATTAAAGCCCGAATTCGTGTGCTAATCATCACGATTTTTACAAAAGTTAGTTCCGAAAAAAAGTTCTGCAGCAAATTGTTCAAAACGATTCTGAATGTTTGTCTTCTCTTGTAAATAAACCAGACAAAGTTTCAAATTCTTATTAAAGCCCGAATTGGTGTACTAATCATCATGATTTTTACGAAAATTAGGTCCGAAAAAAATTTATCCAGAAAATTGTTTGCAACGATTCTGAATGTTTGTCATGTCGTGTAAATACACCGGACAAAGTTTCAAATTCCTATTAAAGCCCGAATTCGTGTACTACTCATCACGATTTTTACAGAAATTAGGTCCCAAAAAAATTACTCTAGAAAATTGTTTAAAACGATTCTGAATGTTTGTCATGTCGTATAAATACACCGGACAATGTTTAAAATTCTTATTAAAGCCCGAATTCGTGTGCTAATCATCACGATTTTTACAAAAATTAGGTCCGAAAAAAAGTTCTCCAGAAAATTGTTTAAAACGATTCTGAATGTTTGTCTTGTCGTATATATACACCGTACAAGGTTTCAAATTCTTATTAAATCCCGAATTCGTGTGCTAATCATCACGATTTTTACAAAAATTAGGTCCGAAAAAAAGTTCTCCAGCGAATTGTTCAAAACGATTCTGAATGTTTGTCATGTCTTGTAAATAAACCAGACAAAGTTTCAAATTCTTATTAAAGCCCGAATTCGTGTATTAATCATCACGACTTTTACAAAAATTAGGTCCGAAAAAAAGTTCTCCCGAAAATTGTTTAAAACGATTCTGAATGTTTGTAATGTCATATAAATGCAACAGACAATGTTTAAAATTCTTATTAAAGCCCGAATTCGTGTGCTAATAATCACGATTTTTACAAAAATTAGGTCCGAAAAAAGTTCTCCAGCAAATTGTTCAAAACGATTCTGAATGTTTGTCTTGTCTTGTAAATAAACCAGACAAAGTTTCAAATTCTTATTACAGCCCGAATTGGTGTACTAATCATCACGATTTTTACAAAAATTAGGTCCGAAAAAAATTTCTCCAGAAAATTGTTTGCAACGATTCTGAATGTTTGTCATGTCGTGTAAATACACCGGACAAAGTTTCAAATTCTTATTAAAGCCCGAATTCGTGTACTAATCATCACGATTTTTACAAAAATTAGGTCCGAAAAAAAGTTCTCCAGAAAATTTTTTGAAACGATTCGGAATGTTTGTCATGTCGTATAAATACACCGCACAATGTTTAAAATTCTTATTAAAGCCCGAATTCGTGTGCTAATCATCACGATTTTTACGGAAATTAGGTCCGAAAAAAGTTTTCTAGTAAATTGTTTAAAGCGATTATGAATGTTTGTCATGTCGTTTAAAAACCACAGAGAAAGTTTCAAATTCTTATTAAGGCCTCAATTCGTATGCTAATCATCACGATTTTTACAAAAATTAGGCCCGAAAAAAAGTTCTCCAGTAAATTGTTCAACACGATTCTGAATGTTTGTCATGTCGTATAAATAAACCAGACAATGTTTCAAATTCTTATTAAAGCCCGAATTCGTGTACTAATCATCACGATTTTTATAAAAATCAGGTCCGAAAAAAAGTTCTCCAGAAAATTGTTTAAAACGATTCTGAATGTTTGTCATGTCATATAAATACACGGGACAATGTTTAAAATTCTTATTAAAGCCCGAATTCATGTGCTAATCATCACGGTTTTTAAAAAAATTAGGTCCGAAAAAACTTTTCGACTAAATTGTTTAAAACGCTTCTGAATGTTTGTCATGTCGTATAAATACCCCAGAGAAAGTTTTAAATTCTTATTAAGGCGTGAATTAGTGTGCTAATCATCACGATTTTTCCAAAAATTAGGTCTCAAAAAAATTTCTCCGGAAAATTGTTTGCAACGATTACGAATGTTTGTCATGTCGTGTAAATACACCGGACAAAGTTTCAAATTCTTATTAAAGCCGAATTTGTGTACTAATCATCACGATTTTTACAAAAAATTTGGTCCGAAAAAAGTGCTCCGAGAAAATTGTTTAAAAACGATTACGAATGTTTGTCATGTCGTATAAATACACTGGGACAATGTTTAAAATTCTTATTAAAGCCCGAATACGTGTGCTAATCATCACGATTTTTACGAAAATTAGCTCCGAAAAAAAAGCTTTCGACTAAATTGTTTAAAACGATTCGAATGTTTGTCATGTCGTATAAATACCCCCGGGAGAAAGTTTCAAATTCGTGTGCTAATCATCACGAATTCGTGTGCTAATCATCACGATTTTTACAAAAATTAGGTCCAAAAAAAATTTCTCCAGAAAATTGTTTGCAACGATTCTAAATGTTTGTCATGTCGTGTAAATACACCGGACAAAGTTTCAAATTCTTATTAAAGCCCGAATTCGTGTACTAATCATCACGATTTTTACAAAAATTAGGTCCGAAAAAAGTTTTCGAGTAAATTGTTTAAAACGATTCTGAATGTTTGTCATCTCGTATAAATACCCCAGAGAAAGTTTCAAATTCTTATTAAGGCCTGAATTCGTGTGCTAATCATCACGATTTTTACAAAAATTAGGTCCGAAAAAAAGTTCTCCAGTAAATTATTCAAAACGATTCTTAATGTTTGTCATGTCGAATAAATAAACCAGACAAAGTTTAAAATTCTTATTAAAGCCCGAATTCGTGCATTATTCATCACGATTTTTACAAAAATTAGGTCCGAAAAAAAGTTCTCCAGAAAATTGTTTAAACCAATTCTGAATGTTTGTCATGTCGTATAAATACACCGTACAAGGTTTCAAATTCTTATTAAATCCCGAATTCGTGTACTATTCATCACGACTTTTACAAAAATTAGGTCCCAAAAAAAGTTCTCCAGAAAATTGTTTAAAACGATTCTGAATGTTTGTCATGTCGTATAAATACACCGGACAATGTTTAAAATTCTTATTAAAGCCCGAATTCGTGTGCTAATCATCATGATTTTTACAAAAATTAGGTCCCAAAAAAAGTTCTCCAGTAAATTGTTCAAAACGATTCTGAATGTTTGTCACGTCGTATAAATAAACGAGACGAAGTTTCAAATTCTTATTAAAGCCCGAATTCGTGCACTATTCATCACGATTTTTACAAAATTAAGGTCCGAAAAAAAGTTCTCCAGAAAATTGTTTAAAACGATTCTGAATGTTTGTCACGTCGTATAAATACACCGTACAAGGTTTCAAATTCTTATTAATTCCCGAATCCGTGTGCTAATCATCACGATTTTCACAAAAATTAGGTCCGAAAAAAAGTTCTCCAGCAAATTGTTCAAAACGATTCTGAATGTTTGTTATGTCCTGTAAATAAACCAGACAAAGTTTCAAATTCTTATTAAAGCCCGAATTGGTGTACTAATCATCACGATTTTTACAAAAATTAGGTCCGAAAAAAAGTTCTCCAAAAAATTGTTTAAAACGATTCTAAATGTTTGTCATGTCATATAAATACACCGGACAATGTTTAAAATTCTTATTAAAGCCCGAATTCGTGTGCTAATCATCACGATTTTTACAAAAATTAGGTCCGAAAAAGTTTTCTAGTAAATTGTTTAAAACGATTCTGAATGTCTGTCATGTCGTATAAATACTCCAGAGAAAGTTTCAAATTCTTATTAAGGCCTGAATTCGTGTGCTAATCATCACGATTTTTACAATAATTAGGTCCCAAAAAAAGTTCCCCCGTAAATTGTTCAAAACGATTCTAAATGTTTGTCATGTCGTATAAATAAACCAGACAAAGTTTCAAATTCTTATTTAAGCCCGAATTCAGGCACTATTCACCACGATTTTTACAAAAATTAGGTCCGAAAAAAAGTTCTCCAGCGAATTGTTCAAAACGATTCTGAATATTTGTCATGTCTTGTAAATAAACCAGACAAAGTTTCAAATTCTTATTAAAGCCCGAATTCGTGTGCTAATCATCACGACTTTTACAAAAATTAGGTCCGAAAAAAAGTTCTCCCGAAAATTGTTTAAAACGATTCTGAATGTTTGTCATGTCATATAAATGCAACAGACAATGTTTAAAATTCTTATTAAGGCCCGAATTCGTGTGCTAATAATCACGATTTTTACAAAAATTAGGTCCGAAAAAAGTTCTCCAGCAAATTGTTCAAAACGATTCTGAATGTTTGTCTTGTCCTGTAAATAAACCAGACAAAGTTTCAAATTCTTATTACAGCCCGAATTGGTGTACTAATCGTCACGATTTTTAAAAAAATTAGGTCCGAAAAAAAATTATCTAGAGAATTGTTCAAAACGATTCTGAATGTTTGTCATGTCGTATAAATACACCGGACAATGTTTAAAATTCTTATCTTTGCCCGAATTCGTGCACTATTCATCACGATTTTTACAAAAATTAGGTCCGAAAAAAAGTTCTCCAGAAAATTGTTTTAAACGATTCTGAATGTTTGTCATGTCGTATAAATACACCGTAAAAGGTTTCAAATTCTTATTAAATCCCGAATTCGTGTTCTACATCACGACTTTTACAAAAATTAGGTCCGAAAAAAAGTTCTCCAGCAAATTGTCCAAAACGATTCTTAATGTTTGTCTTGTCTTTTAAATAAACCAGACAAAGTTTCATATTCTTATAAAAGCCCGAATTCGTGTACTAACCATCACGATTTTTACAAAAATTAGGCCCGAAAAAAATTTCTCCAGAAAATTGTTTGCAACGATTCTAAATGTCTGTCATGTCGTGTAAATACACCAGACAAAGTTTCAAATTCTTATTAAAGCCCTAATTCGTGTACTAATCATCACGATTTTAACAAAAATTAGGTCCGAAAAAAAGTTCTCCAGAAAATTGTTTTAAACGATTCTGAATGTTTGTCATGTCGTATAAATACACCGTACAAGGTTTCAAATTCTTATTAAATCCCGAATTCGTGTGCTAATAATCACGATTTTTACAAAAATTAGGTCCGAAAAAAAGTCCTCCGGTAAATTGTTCAAAATGATTCTGAACGTTTTTCATGTCGTATAAATAAACCAGACAAAGTTTAAAATTCATATTAAAGCCCGAATTCGTGTACTAATCATCACGATTTTTAAAAAAATTAGGTCCGAACAAAATATCTCCAGCAAATTGTTTTCAACGATTCTGAATGTTTGTCATACCGTGTAAATACACCGGACAAAGTTTCAAATTCTTAATAAAGCCCGAATTCGTGTACTAATCATCACGATTTTTAAAAAAATTAGGTCCGAAAGAAATTTTTCCGGAAAATTGTTTTCAACGATTCTGAATGTTTGTCATGTCGTGTAAATACACCGGACAAAGTTTCAAATTCTTATTAAAGCCCGAATTCGTGTACTAATCATCACAATTTTTATAAAAATTAGGTCCGAAAAAAAATTCTCCAGAAAATTGGGTAAAACGATTCTGAATGTTTGTCATGTCGTATAAATATACCGGACAATGTTTAAAATTCTTATTAAAGCCCGAATTCGTGTGCTAATAATCATCACGATTTTTACAGAAATTAGGTCCGAAAAAAGTTTTCTAGTAAGTTGTTTAAAACGATTCTGAATGTCTGTCATGTCGTATAAATACCCCAGAGAAAGTTTCAAATTCTTATTAAGGCCTGAATTCGTGTGTTAATCATCACGATTTTTATAAAAATTAGGTCCGAAAAAAAAGTTCTCCGATAGAATTGTTCAAAATGATTCTGAATGTTTGTCATGTCATATAAATAAACCAAACAAAGTTTCAAATTCTTATTAAAGCCCGAATTCGTGTGCTAATCATCACGATTTTTACAAAAGTTAGTTCCGAAAAAAAGTTCTGCAGCAAATTGTTCAAAACGATTCTGAATGTTTGTCTTCTCTTGTAAATAAACCAGACAAAGTTTCAAATTCTTATTAAAGCCCGAATTGGTGTACTAATCATCATGATTTTTACGAAAATTAGGTCCGAAAAAAATTTATCCAGAAAATTGTTTGCAACGATTCTGAATGTTTGTCATGTCGTGTAAATACACCGGACAAAGTTTCAAATTCCTATTAAAGCCCGAATTCGTGTACTACTCATCACGATTTTTACAGAAATTAGGTCCCAAAAAAATTACTCTAGAAAATTGTTTAAAACGATTCTGAATGTTTGTCATGTCGTATAAATACACCGGACAATGTTTAAAATTCTTATTAAAGCCCGAATTGTGTGCTAATCATCACGATTTTTTACAAAAATTAGGTCCGAAAAAAAGTTCTCCAGAAAATTGTTTAAAACGATTCTGAATGTTTGTCTTGTCGTATATATACACCGTACAAGGTTTCAAATTCTTATTAAATCCCGAATTCGTGTGCTAATCATCACGATTTTTACAAAAATTAGGTCCGAAAAAAAGTTCTCCAGCGAATTGTTCAAAACGATTCTGAATGTTTGTCATGTCTTGTAAATAAACCAGACAAAGTTTCAAATTCTTATTAAAGCCCGAATTCGTGTATTAATCATCACGACTTTTACAAAAATTAGGTCCGAAAAAAAGTTCTCCCGAAAATTGTTTAAAACGATTCTGAATGTTTGTAATGTCATATAAATGCAACAGACAATGTTTAAAATTCTTATTAAAGCCCGAATTCGTGTGCTAATAATCACGATTTTTACAAAAATTAGGTCCGAAAAAAGTTCTCCAGCAAATTGTTCAAAACGATTCTGAATGTTTGTCTTGTCTTGTAAATAAACCAGACAAAGTTTCAAATTCTTATTACGACCCGAATTGGTGTACTAATCATCACGATTTTTACAAAAAATTAGGTCCGAAAAAAAATTTCTCCGGAAAATTGTTTGCAACGATTCTGAATGTTTGTCATGTCGTGTAAATACACCGGACAAAGTTTCAAATTCTTATTAAAGCCCGAATTCGTGTACTAATCATCACGATTTTTACAAAAATTAGGTCCGAAAAAAAGTTCTCCAGAAAATTTTTTGAAACGATTCGGAATGTTTGTCATGTCGTATAAATACACCGCACAATGTTTAAAATTCTTATTAAAGCCCGAATTCGTGTGCTAATCATCACGATTTTTACAGAAATTAGGTCCGAAAAAAGTTTTCTAGTAAATTGTTTAAAGCGATTATGAATGTTTGTCATGTCGTTTAAAAACCACAGAGAAAGTTTCAAATTCTTATTAAGGCCTCAATTCGTATGCTAATCATCACGATTTTTACAAAAATTAGGCCCGAAAAAAAGTTCTCCAGTAAATTGTTCAACACGATTCTGAATGTTTGTCATGTCGTATAAATAAACCAGACAATGTTTCAAATTCTTATTAAAGCCCGAATTCGTGTACTAATCATCACGATTTTTATAAAAATCAGGTCCGAAAAAAAGTTCTCCAGAAAATTGTTTAAAACGATTCTGAATGTTTGTCATGTCATATAAATACACGGGACAATGTTTAAAATTCTTATTAAAGCCCGAATTCATGTGCTAATCATCACGGTTTTTAAAAAAATTAGGTCCGAAAAAACTTTTCGACTAAATTGTTTAAAACGCTTCTGAATGTTTGTCATGTCGTATAAATACCCCAGAGAAAGTTTTAAATTCTTATTAAGGCGTGAATTAGTGTGCTAATCATCACGATTTTTCCAAAAATTAGGTCTCAAAAAAATTTCTCCAGAAAATTGTTTGCAACGATTCTGAATGTTTGTCATGTCGTGTAAATACACCGGACAAAGTTTCAAATTCTTATTAAAGCCGAATTTGTGTACTAATCATCACGATTTTTACAAAAATTTGGTCCGAAAAAGTGCTCCAGAAAATTGTTTAAAACGATTCTGAATGTTTGTCATGTCGTATAAATACACCGGACAATGTTTAAAATTCTTATTAAAGCCCGAATACGTGTGCTAATCATCACGATTTTTACGAAAATTAGCTCCGAAAAAAGCTTTCGACTAAATTGTTTAAAACGATTCTGAATGTTTGTCATGTCGTATAAATACCCCAGAGAAAGTTTCAAATTCGTGTGCTAATCATCACGAATTCGTGTGCTAATCATCACGATTTTTACAAAAATTAGGTCCAAAAAAAATTTCTCCAGAAAATTGTTTGCAACGATTCTAAATGTTTGTCATGTCGTGTAAATACACCGGACAAAGTTTCAAATTCTTATTAAAGCCCGAATTCGTGTACTAATCATCACGATTTTTACAAAAATTAGGTCCGAAAAAAGTTTTCGAGTAAATTGTTTAAAACGATTCTGAATGTTTGTCATCTCGTATAAATACCCCAGAGAAAGTTTCAAATTCTTATTAAGGCCTGAATTCGTGTGCTAATCATCACGATTTTTACAAAAATTAGGTCCGAAAAAAAGTTCTCCAGTAAATTATTCAAAACGATTCTTAATGTTTGTCATGTCGAATAAATAAACCAGACAAAGTTTAAAATTCTTATTAAAGCCCGAATTCGTGCATTATTCATCACGATTTTTACAAAAATTAGGTCCGAAAAAAAGTTCTCCAGAAAATTGTTTAAACCAATTCTGAATGTTTGTCATGTCGTATAAATACACCGTACAAGGTTTCAAATTCTTATTAAATCCCGAATTCGTGTACTATTCATCACGACTTTTACAAAAATTAGGTCCCAAAAAAAGTTCTCCAGAAAATTGTTTAAAACGATTCTGAATGTTTGTCATGTCGTATAAATACACCGGACAATGTTTAAAATTCTTATTAAAGCCCGAATTCGTGTGCTAATCATCATGATTTTTACAAAAATTAGGTCCCAAAAAAAGTTCTCCAGTAAATTGTTCAAAACGATTCTGAATGTTTGTCACGTCGTATAAATAAACGAGACGAAGTTTCAAATTCTTATTAAAGCCCGAATTCGTGCACTACTCATCACGATTTTTACAAAAATTAGGTCCGAAAAAACGTTCTCCAGCAAATTGTTTAAAACGATTCTGAATGTTTGTCATGTCGTATAAATACACCGTACAAGGTTTCAAATTCTTATTAAATCCCGAATTCGTGTGCTAATCATCACGACTTTTACAAAAATTAGGTCCAAAAAATAGTTCTCCAGCAAATTGTTCAAAACAATTCTGAATGTTTGTCATGTCTTGTAAATAAACCAGAAAAAGTTTCACATTCTTATTAAAGCCCGAATTACATCACGATTTTTACAAAAATTAGGTCCGAAAAAATTTCTCCAGAAAATTGTTTGCAACGATTCTGAATGTTTGTCATGTCGTGTAAATACACCGGACAAAGTTTCAAATTCTAATTAAAGCCCGAATTCGTGTACTAATCATCACGATTTTTATAAAAATTAGGTCCGAAAAAAGTTTTCGAGTAAATTGTTTACAACGATTCTGAATGTTTGTCATCTCGTATAAATACCCCAGAGAAAGTTTCAAATTCTTATTAAGGCCTGAATTCGTGTGCTAATCATCACGATTTTTACAAAAATTAGGTCGGAAAAAAAGTTCTCCAGTAAATTGTTCAAAATGATTCTGAATGTTTTTCATGTCAAATAAATAAACCAGACAAAGTTTCAAATTCTAATTAAAGCCGAATTCGTGCACTATTCATCACGATTTTTACAACATTAAGGTCCGAAAAAAAGTTCTCCAGAAAATTGTTTAAAACGATTCTGAATGTTTGTCACGTCGTATAAATACATCGTACAAGGTTTCAAATTCTTATTAATTCCCGAATCCGTGTGCTAATCATCACGATTTTTACAAAAATTAGGTCCCAAAAAAAGTTCTCCAGTAAATTGTTCAAAACGATTCTGAATGTTTGTCACGTCGTATAAATAAACCAGACAAAGTTTCGAATTCTTATTAAAGCCCGAATTCGTGCACTACTCATCACGATTTTTACAAAAATTAGGTCCGAAAAAACGTTCTCCAGAAAATTGTTTAAAACGATTCTGAATGTTTGTCATGTCTTTTAAATAAACCAGACAAAGTTTCAAATTCTTATTAAAGCCCGAATTCGGGTACTAATCATCACGATTTTTACAAAAATTCGGTCCGAAAAAAATTTCTCCAAAAAATTATTTGCAACGATTCTGAATGTTTGTCATGTAGTGTAAATACACCGGACAAAGTTTCAAATTCTTATTAAAGCCCGAATTCGTGTACTAATCATCACGATTTTTACAAAAATTAGGTCCGAAAAAAAGTTCTCCCGAAAATTGTTTAAAACGATTCTGAATGTTTGTCATGTCGTATAAATACACCGGACAATGTTTAAAATTCTTATTAAAGCCCGAATTCGTGTGCTAATCATCACGATTTTTACAAAAATTAGGTCCGAAAAAAGTTTTCTAGTAAATTGTTTAAAACGATTCTGAATCTCTGTCATGTCGTATAAATACTCCAGAGAAAGTTTCAAATTCTTATTAAGGCCTGAATTCGTGTTCTAATCATCACGATTTTTACAAAAATTAGGTCCCAAAAAAAGTTTCCCAGTAAATTGTTCAAAACGATTCTGAATGTTTGTCATGTCGTATAAATAAACCAGACAAAGTCTCAAATTCTTATTTAAGCCCGAATTCGTGTACTAATCATCACGACTTTTACAAAAATTATGTCCGAAAAAAAGTTCTCCAGAAAATTGTTTAAAACGATTCTGAATGTTTGTCTTGTCGTATAAGGTTTCAAATTCTTATTAAATCCCGAATTCGTGTGCTAATCATCACGATTTTTACAAAAATTAGGTCCGAAAAAAAGTTCTCCAGCAAATTGTTCAAAACGATTCTGAATGTTTGTCATGTCTTGTAAATAAACCAGACAAAGTTTCAAATTCTTATTAAAGCCCGAATTCGTGTACTAATCATCACGACTTTTACAAAAATTAGGTCCGAAAAAAATTTCTCCAGAAAATTGTTTGCAACGATTCTGAATGTTTGTCATGTCGTGTAAATACACCGGACAAAGTTTCAAATTCTTATTAAAGCCCGAATTCGTGTACTAATCATCACGATTTTTACAAAAATTAGGTCCGAAAAAAAGTTCTCCAGAAAATTTTTTGAAACGATTCGGAATGTTTGTCATGTCGTATAAATACACCGCACAATGTTTAAAATTCTTATTAAAGCCCGAATTCAGTGTGCTAATCATCACGATTTTTACGAAAATTAGGTCCGAAAAAAGTTTTCTAGTAAATTGTTTAAAGCGATTATGAATGTTTGTCATGTCGTTTTAAAAACCACGAGAAAGTTTCAAATTCTTATTAAGGCCTCAATTCGTATGCTAATCATCACGATTTTTACAAAAAATTAGGCCCGAAAAAAAGTTCTCCAAGAAAATTGTTCAACACGATTCGAATGTTTGTCATGTCGTATAAATAAACTGGATAATGTTTCAAATTCTTATTAAAGCCCGAATTCGTGTACTAATCATCACGATTTTTTATAAAAATCGAGTCCAGAAAAAAAGTTCTCCCAGAAAAATTGTTTAAAACGATTCGAATGTTTGTCATGTCATATAAATACACGGACAATGTTTAAAATTCTTATTAAAGCCCGAATTCATGTGCTAATCATCACGGTTTTTAAAAAAATTAGGTCCGAAAAAACTTTTCGACTAAATTGTTTAAAACGCTTCTGAATGTTTGTCATGTCGTATAAATACCCCAGAGAAAGTTTTAAATTCTTATTAAGGCGTGAATTAGTGTGCTAATCATCACGATTTTTTCCAAAAATTAGGTCTCAAAAAAAATTTCTCCGAGAAAATTGTTTGCAACGATTCTGAATGTTTGTCATGTCGTGTAAATACACCGGACAAAGTTTCAAATTCTTATTAAAGCCGAATTTGTGTACTAATCATCACGATTTTTACAAAAATTTGGTCCGAAAAAGTGCTCCAGAAAATTGTTTAAAACGATTCTGAATGTTTGTCATGTCGTATAAATACACCGGACAATGTTTAAAATTCTTATTAAAGCCCGAATACGTGTGCTAATCATCACGATTTTTACGAAAATTAGCTCCGAAAAAAGCTTTCGACTAAATTGTTTAAAACGATTCTGAATGTTTGTCATGTCGTATAAATACCCCAGAGAAAGTTTCAAATTCGTGTGCTAATCATCACGAATTCGTGTGCTAATCATCACGATTTTTACAAAAATTAGGTCCAAAAAAAATTTCTCCAGAAAATTGTTTGCAACGATTCTAAATGTTTGTCATGTCGTGTAAATACACCGGACAAAGTTTCAAATTCTTATTAAAGCCCGAATTCGTGTACTAATCATCACGATTTTTACAAAAATTAGGTCCGAAAAAAGTTTTCGAGTAAATTGTTTAAAACGATTCTGAATGTTTGTCATCTCGTATAAATACCCCAGAGAAAGTTTCAAATTCTTATTAAGGCCTGAATTCGTGTGCTAATCATCACGATTTTTACAAAAATTAGGTCCGAAAAAAAGTTCTCCAGTAAATTATTCAAAACGATTCTTAATGTTTGTCATGTCGAATAAATAAACCGGATAAAGTTTAAAATTCTTATTAAAGCCCGAATTCGTGCATTATTCATCACGATTTTTACAAAAATTAGGTCCGAAAAAAAGTTCTCCAGAAAATTGTTTAAACCAATTCTGAATGTTTGTCATGTCGTATAAATACACCGTACAAGGTTTCAAATTCTTATTAAATCCCGAATTCGTGTACTATTCATCACGACTTTTACAAAAAATTAGGTCCCAAAAAAAAGTTCTCCCGAAAAATTGTTTAAAACGATTCTGAATGTTTGTCATGTCGTATAAATACACCGGACAATGTTTAAAATTCTTATTAAAGCCCGAATTCGTGTGCTAATCATCATGATTTTTACAAAAATTAGGTCCCAAAAAAAGTTCTCCAGTAAATTGTTCAAAACGATTCTGAATGTTTGTCACGTCGTATAAATAAACGAGACGAAGTTTCAAATTCTTATTAAAGCCCGAATTCGTGCACTACTCATCACGATTTTTACAAAAATTAGGTCCGAAAAAACGTTCTCCAGCAAATTGTTTAAAACGATTCTGAATGTTTGTCATGTCGCATAAATACACCGTACAAGGTTTCAAATTCTTATTAAATCCCGAATTCGTGTGCTAATCATCACGACTTTTACAAAAATTAGGTCCAAAAAATAGTTCTCCAGCAAATTGTTCAAAACAATTCTGAATGTTTGTCATGTCTTGTAAATAAACCGGAAAAAGTTTCACATTCTTATTAAAGCCCGAATTACATCACGATTTTTTACAAAAATTAGGTCCGAAAAAAATTTCTCCGTAAAATTGTTTGCAACGATTCTGAATGTTTGTCATGTCGTGTAAATACACCTGGGACAAAGTTTCAAATTCTAATTAAAGCCCGAATTCGTGTACTAATCATCACGATTTTTATAAAAATTAGGTCCGAAAAAAGTTTTCGAGTAAATTGTTTACAACGATTCTGAATGTTTGTCATCTCGTATAAATACCCCAGAGAAAGTTTCAAATTCTTATTAAGGCCTGAATTCGTGTGCTAATCATCACGATTTTTACAAAAATTAGGTCGGAAAAAAAGTTCTCCAGTAAATTGTTCAAAATGATTCTGAATGTTTTTCATGTCAAATAAATAAACCAGACAAAGTTTCAAATTCTAATTAAAGCCGAATTCGTGCACTATTCATCACGATTTTTACAACATTAAGGTCCGAAAAAAAGTTCTCCAGAAAATTGTTTAAAACGATTCTGAATGTTTGTCACGTCGTATAAATACATCGTACAAGGTTTCAAATTCTTATTAATTCCCGAATCCGTGTGCTAATCATCACGATTTTTACAAAAATTAGGTCCCAAAAAAAGTTCTCCAGTAAATTGTTCAAAACGATTCTGAATGTTTGTCACGTCGTATAAATAAACCAGACAAAGTTTCGAATTCTTATTAAAGCCCGAATTCGTGCACTACTCATCACGATTTTTACAAAAATTAGGTCCGAAAAAACGTTCTCCAGAAAATTGTTTAAAACGATTCTGAATGTTTGTCATGTCTTTTAAATAAACCAGACAAAGTTTCAAATTCTTATTAAAGCCCGAATTCGGGTACTAATCATCACGATTTTTACAAAAATTCGGTCCGAAAAAAATTTCTCCAAAAAATTATTTGCAACGATTCTGAATGTTTGTCATGTAGTGTAAATACACCGGACAAAGTTTCAAATTCTTATTAAAGCCCGAATTCGTGTACTAATCATCACGATTTTTACAAAAATTAGGTCCGAAAAAAAGTTCTCCCGAAAATTGTTTAAAACGATTCTGAATGTTTGTCATGTCGTATAAATACACCGGACAATGTTTAAAATTCTTATTAAAGCCCGAATTCGTGTGCTAATCATCACGATTTTTACAAAAATTAGGTCCGAAAAAAGTTTTCTAGTAAATTGTTTAAAACGATTCTGAATCTCTGTCATGTCGTATAAATACTCCAGAGAAAGTTTCAAATTCTTATTAAGGCCTGAATTCGTGTTCTAATCATCACGATTTTTACAAAAATTAGGTCCCAAAAAAAGTTTCCCAGTAAATTGTTCAAAACGATTCTGAATGTTTGTCATGTCGTATAAATAAACCAGACAAAGTCGCAAATTCTTATTTAAGCCCGAATTCGTGTACTAATCATCACGACTTTTACAAAAATTAGGTCCGAAAAAAAGTTCTCCAGAAAATTGTTTAAAACGATTCTGAATGTTTGTCTTGTCGTATAAGGTTTCAAATTCTTATTAAATCCCGAATTCGTGTGCTAATCATCACGATTTTTACAAAAATTAGGTCCGAAAAAAAGTTCTCCAGCAAATTGTTCAAAACGATTCTGAATGTTTGTCATGTCTTGTAAATAAACCAGACAAAGTTTCAAATTCTTATTAAAGCCCGAATTCGTGTACTAATCATCACGACTTTTACAAAAATTAGGTCCGAAAAAAAGTTCTCCAAAAAATTGTCTAAAACGATTCTGAATGTTTGTCATGTCATATAAATGCACCAGACAATGTTTAAAATTCCTATTAAATCCCGAATTCGTGTGCTAATCATCACGATTTTTACAAAAATTAGGTCCGAAAAAAAGTTCTCCAGCAAATTGTTCAAAACGATTCTGAATGTTTGTCTTGTCTTGTAAATAAACCAGACAAAGTTTCAAATTCTTGTTACAGCCCGAATTAGTGTACTAATCATCACGATTTTTACAAAAATTAGGTCCGAAAAAAATTTCCCCAGAAAATTGTTTGCAACGATTCTGAATGTTTGTCATGTCGTGTAAATACGCCGGACAAAGTTTCAAATTCTTATTAAAGCCCGAATCCGTGTACTAATCATCACGATTTTTACAGAAATTAGGTCCGAGAAAAAGTTCTCCAGAAAATTGTATAAAACGATTCTGAATGTTTGTCATGTCGTATAAATACACCGGACAATGTTTAAAATTCTTATTAAAGCCCGAATTCGTGTGCTAATCATCACGATTTTTACAAAAATTAGGTCCGAAAAAAGTTTCCTAGAAAATTATTTAAAACGATTATGAATGTTTGTCATGTCGTATAAATACCCCAGAGAAAGTTTCAAATTCTTATTAAGGCCTGAATTCGTGTGCTAATCATCACGATTTTTACAAAAATTAGGTCCGAAAAAAAGTTCTCCAGTAAATTGTTCAAAATGATTCTGAATGTTTTTCATGCCGTATAAATAAACCAGACAAAGTTTCAAATTCTTATTAAAGCCCGAATTCGTGCACTATTCATCACGATTTTTACAAAAATTAGGTCCGAAAAAAAGTTCTCCAGAAAATTTTTTAAAACGATTCTGAATGTTTGTCACGTTGTATAAATACACCGTACAAGGTTTCAAATTCTTATTAATTCCCGAATTCGTGTTCTAATCATCACGATTTTTACAAAAATTAGGTCCCAAAAAAAGTTCTCCAGCAAATTGTTCAAAACGATTCTGAATGTTTGTTATGTCCTGTAAATAAACCAGACAAAGTTTCAAATTCTTATTAAAGCCCGAATTCGTGTACTAATCATCACGATTTTTACAGAAATTAGGTCCGAAAAAAAGTTCTCCAGAAAATTGTTTAAAACGATTCTGAATGTTTGTCATATCGTATAAATACACCGGACAATGTTTAAAATTCTTATTAAAGCCGGAATTCGTGTGCTAATCATCACGATTTTTACAAAAATTAGGTCCGAAAAAGTTTTCTAGTAAATTGTTTAAAACGATTATGAATGTTTGTCATGTCGTTTAAAAACCACAGAGAAAGTTTCAAATTCTTATTAAGGCCTCAATTCGTATGCTAATCATCACGATTTTTACAAAAATTAGGTCCGAAAAAAAGTTTTCCAGTAAATTGTTCAAAATGATTCTGAATGTTTGTCATGTCGTATAAGTAAACCTGACAAAGTTTCAAATTCTTATTAAATCCCGAATTCGTGTGCTAATCATCACGATTTTTACAAAAATTTGGTCCGAAAAAAAGTTCTCCAGAAAATTGTTTAAAACGATTCTGAATGTTTGTCATGTCATATAAATACACCGGACAATGTTTAAAATTCTTATTAAAGCCCGAATTCATATGCTAATCATCACGGTTTTTAAAAAAATTAGGTCCGAAAAAACTTTTCGACTAAATTGTTTAAAACGATTCTGAATGTTTGTCATGTCGTATAAATACCCCAGAGAAAGTTTTAAATTCATATTAAGGCGTGAATTCGTGTGCTAATCATCACGATTTTTCCAAAAATTAGGTCCGAAAAAAATTTCTCCAGAAAATTGTTTGCAACGATTCTGAATGTTTGTCATGTCGTGTAAATGCACCGGACAAAGTTTCAAATTCTTATTAAAGCCGAATTTGTGTACTAATCATCACAATTTTTACAAAAATTTGGTCCGAAAAAGTGCTCCAGAAATTTGTTTAAAACGATTCTGAATGTTTGTCATGTCGTATAGATACACCGGACAATGTTTAAAATTCTTATTAAAGCCCGAATTCGTGTGCTAATCATCACGATTTTTATAAAAATTAGGTCCGAAAAAAGTTTTCTAGTAAATTGTTTAAAACGATTATGAATGTTTGTCATGTCGTTTAAAAACCACAGAGAAAGTTTTAAATTCTTATTAAGGCCTCAATTCGTATGCTAATCATCACGATTTTTACAAAAATTAGGTCCGAAAAAAAGTTCTCCAGTAAATTGTTCAAAACGATTCTGAATGTTTGTCATGTCGTATAAATAAACCAGACAAAGTTTCAAATTCTTATTAAAGCCCGAATTCGTGTACTAATCATCACGATTTTTCCAAAAATTAGGTCCGAAAAAAATTTCTCCAGAAAATTGTTTGCAACGATTCTGAATCTTTGTCATGTCGTGTAAATACACCGGACAAAGTTTCAAATTCTTATTAAAGCCGAATTTGTGTACTAATCATCACGATTTTTACAAAAATTTGGTCCGAAAAAAATTTCTCCAAAAAATGTTTAAAACGATTCTGAATGTTTGTCATGTCGTATAAATACACCGGACAATGTTTAAAATTCTTATTAAAGCCCGAATTCGTGTGCTAATCATCACGATTTTTACAAAAATTAGCTCCGAAAAAAGCTTTCGACTAAATTGTTTAAAACGATTCTGAATGTTTGTCATGTCGTATAAATACCCCAGAGAAAGTTTCAAATTCGTGTGCTAATCATCACGATTTTTACAAAAATTAGGTCCGAAAAAAATTTCTCCAGAAAATTGTTTGCAACGATTCTAAATGTTTGTCATGTCGTGTAAATACACCGGACAAAGTTTCAAATTCTTATTAAAGCCCGAATTCGTGTACTAATCATCACGATTTTTACAAAAATTAGGTCCGAAAAATGTTTCTAGTAAATTGTTTAAAACGATTATGAATGTTTGTCAGGTCGTTTAAATACCCCAGAGAAAGTTTCAAATTCTTATTAAGACCTGAATTCGTGTGCTAATCATCACGATTTTTACAAAAATTAGGTCCGAAAAAAAGTTCTCCAGAAAATTGTTCAAAACGATTCTGAATGTTTGTCATGTCGTATAAATACACCGGACAATGTTTAAAATTCTTATTATAGCCCGAATTCGTGTGCTAATCATCACGATTTTTACAAAATTAGGTCCAAAAAAAGTTTTCGAGTAAATTGTTTAAAACGATTCTGAATGTTTGTCATGTCGTATAAATACCCCAGAGAAAGTTTCAAATTCTTATTAAGGCCTGAATTCCTGTGCTAATGTACACGACTTTGGGCTTTAATGGGGAAGTGATACTTCGTTTGGTGTATTTATACAACATGAAAAAAATTCAAAATCGTATTGAGCAATTTTTTGTAGAACTTTTTCTCGGACCTAAATTTTGTAAAAAACGTAATGATTATTACACGAATTCGGGCTTTAATTGAAATGTGATACTTCATTTTATGTATTTTTACAACATGAAAAACATTCAGAATCGTTTTGAGCTATTGTTTAGAGAACTTTTTTTTTTATCTAAATTTTTTAAAAAACTTGATGATTAGCTCACAAATTCAGACTTTAATGGGAAAGTGATACTTCGTTTGATTTATCTACACGATATGAAAAACATTCTGACTCGTTTTGAAAAATTTTTTGGAAATCTTTTTATCAGACCTAAATTTTTTAAAAAACGTGATGATTAGGACACGAATTCGGACTTTAAAAGAAATATAATAATTCGTTTTGTGTATTTATACAACATGAAAAACATTCTGAGTCGTTTTGAGAAATTTTTTGGAGAATTTTTTTTCGGACCTAAATTTTGTAAAAAACGAGATAATTAGCGGACGAATTCGGACTTTAATGGGAAAGTGACTTCGTTTGGTGTATTTTTACAACGTGAAAAACATTCAGAATCGTTTTGAACAATTTTTTGTAGAACTTTTTTTCGATCTAAAATTTTTAAAAAACGTGCACGAATTCGAGCTTTAATGGGAAAGTGATACTTCGTTTGATGTATTTATACAACATGAAAAACACTCAGAATCGTTATGAGTAATTTTTTGAGGAACTTTTTTTCGAAACTAAATTTTGTAAAAAACGTGATGATTAGCACACGAATTCAGGCTTTAATGAGAAAGTGATACTTTGTTTGGTTTATTTATACAACATAAAAGATTCAGAATCGTTTTGAGCACTTTTTTGGAGAACTTTGTTTCAGACCTAAATTTTGTAAAAAACGCGATGATTAGCACACGAATTCGGACTTTAATGAGAAAGTGATACTTCGTTTTGTGTATTTATACAACATGAAAAACCTTTTGAATCGTTTTGAGCAATTTTTTGTAAAACTTTTTTTCGGGCCTAAATTTTATAAAAGACAACGTGATTATTAACACACGAATTCAAACTTTAATCGAAATGTGATACTTCATTTTGTGTGTTTTTAAAACATGAAAAACATTCAGAATTGTATTGAGCAATTTCTAGGAGAACTTTTTTTCGGCCCTAAATTTTATAAAAAATGTGATGATTAGCACACGAAGTCGGGCTTTAATCGAAATGTGATACTTCATTTTGTGTATCTTTACAACACGAAAAATATTGAGAATTGTTTTTTGAGCAATTTTTTGTAGAGCTTTTTTTTTAACCTAAAATTTTTAAAAAACGTGATGATTAGAACATAAATTCGAGTTTTAATAGAAATCAAATATTTTGTTTTGTGTATTTATAAAACACAAAAGACAATCAGAATCGTTTTTGCAGAACCTTTTTCCAAATTTAAATTTTGTAAAAAAAAACGTGATGAACACATAAATTCGGACTTTAATAGAAACATGATACTTCGTTTTGTGTATTTATAGGACATAAAAAACTTTCAAAATCGTTTTGAACAATTTTTTAGAAAACTTTTTTTCAAACCTAAATTTTGTACAAATCTATATAAATACCAAAAGAAGAAGCCGAATACATCCTATTTGAATAAAGACGAAACTAGCCCCAGCTCAATCAGGCATATTTCATTAAATTAAAATTCTAAGCTAGAATAATTAACCTATACATTTAAATTAAAGGAATACAAGGCTCCTCACTAAATGAATAGCTCATCATAGAAGGTGTGTAATCCATCGGACACATCCACAATAGAATCAAAAAGTGCAGAGGTATCCACAATCTTCAAATCATTGACATGCTGAATAAGGAATTTCTTCATCTTTGTCTTATCATCTTCATCTCCCCTAAATCTCTCAATTCTAACTTCCGTCAAGAAATGCTTCCAACACCCAGTAGCAAGAAGCTTGCAACTGGGACAAGATAAACCTCTATCCACGACCTTGCGATCATACAAGAACTGAGAAAAAGAAAAAGAGAAATCATCATAAATATGATACCTTTCATCTTTCAGCTCCTAAAGAGAGATCAGTTAACCAAATAATGTAATTAACGAACTTCAAACAAAAAGGTAAACTCAAAACATTATATTTCATCACAAAAACTGGGCTCTAGCAGTCAGACAAGGCCATAATCATGCCATCAAACACAGATGGTTCCCTGTTGTTGTTTTCTTTAAAGGCTATTTCAAAAATAAAACTACCTTAAGGAATGAATGTTCTGTCTCCAGCAACCGACATGATAAGTTGAAGGTTGGATTCGGTCTTCCATCAATTTTCCGAATTATTGATAGAGTCTCTGCTTGTGGGGATAGCCAAAGCATATAATCCAGGAGCTCAGACGCCACCATTTTAGGTGAGTAGACGGCCAGATTTCTTGTGTCACAAAGTGGAGATAACAAGTTCATCCTCATGTCTTCGGGAATAAAAAGCTGCAAAAACAAAAAATTGATGTAAAGGTGACTACATTCTAGGAACATCAAACATAGTAGGAATGAATTCAAAGAACAACAGTAGGAAAACTCACCTTATCCTTCGGACCTATCATACAGACATTTCTAAAATAATTAAAGTAGCCAAGAAACGTTGCAAGTTCACCATGTCCAACATTCAGCAGCCATAAATCAAGTTTAACTTCCATCATATTTGAAACATTCAAAGATAAGTTTGGCAGTAATTCGGGCTGGAAATAAAAATATTCAAGAGTAGGAGCAATAATCTCAACTTTCCCCAGATTTTTACACAAAGAAACTTCCAAGGTCTTGAGAGAGTCACTTGAGATCTTCACATTCTCCAATGCAGGAGCCAACCCTATACTCAAGTTCTCCAACAAGACACATCGAGAAACAAATTCATCTAAACACTTATCATTCAGAAACTCGCCCCAAAGAGAAAGATGCCTTACACGAGGAAAATTTATTACCATAGGGCTGTAAGGAAGGCCCTTCAACCTGAGGAATTCAACTTGGGGTGTGTCAATCTCAAACTTTTTCAACTCCCACACATCCTTCAACACGAGACGCTTCAAATTAAGTAATCCAGTCACATGAATATATTCAACCTCTGAACAACAATCCAGGCTGAAATCTTCCAGTAAAGGGCAGCCTTTAAATAGATTTTTCATTATGTCATCATCCAAAACAGATGCAATTAATTCCAGTTTCCGCAGAGATGGGAACTTTATACGAAAGGATAAAGTAAATCCACGTAAGGATAGAACACTTAATGATTTGGCTGAAAGAATGCTTGAGGGTAGATTGTGATGTGACCAAGCATAATTACTCAAATACAACTCTCTGAGGCTACTTGTTGCTAAACAAGTTATCCACCTTTTAAGTTTAGGATTCAAAGGGCTGCGAGTGAGCCTTTTTCTTCTAGAATGTAGCTGATTTGGAAAGTGAATATAGATCCTCTCTATGTGAAGGTTATCCCTGCTTCTCCTCAGAATAATTTCATCTACAAGTTTTAGGGAAATCTTGTTCCTTTTCAATTGCCTCCTATTACGGTGTCCGTGCAGAGTTGTAACATTTTTGAGGAAGCTAGAGCCGAAATTGAGATATGGAAGCGAGTCCCACATGTTGCGCCATCTCTTGGATAATATGCTTGTTCGAGCAGCATCTTTGACTGGTAGAAAAGACAGAATATAGTGCAGAATATGATCGGGCAACTCAGATATCCCATCATTAAGTTCCATTGCCATTATGCAGTTCAAAACCTCCTAGAAATTCTTCCCTTGCTCACACTAAACTGTATTTGTTCCCTCACAAGATGAAGATGGAGAATCCTCTTCCTCTCTCTCTCTCTCTCACAATGTTCACTCAGATGCCTTATATAATACTTAGTTGCCATATTTATAGAAAATTTACACAATCTCCTAATCGTAAAAGGAAAAACGAATTCATAAACAAAAAGGTTTCTTTACACAATTTCCTAAACGGAAAAGGAAAGACGAAGTCATAAGCCAAAAGGATTCTTCAGTTCCTTAACAAGGTTAGGTCGGGATGTGAAAGGAAATAAAAATATGACATAATCAAAATCATTAATATCCAATCACTCCTATTATTATTATACAACAAATTGTTATTAAAATAAATTTTAAAAACTAAAAATTGGACTCCTCAAAGTTGTAAACTTTAAAGCCAATTCTGCTGTTATTTAAAATATTTATAAAAAAAAAAACTATGTAGACCGCTCGTCAAAGTTATGAACTTTAAACCCAAAAGAAGATGAAGGGTGGACAATAGCACAGATTCAATCGGATTCAACTTATACAATCTTAAACACACAATTAGCTGATAATGATTTTTTGAATATAGTTGTAAACCGGTAACAATTCCTAAAGATCTAGACTTTTCGAATACGAGATCAAAATGCATCTTTTCAAAATTGATTACAATTAGAAAAAGGGAAAAAGAAGAAAATTGACACCAGACTGAAGCTGATAAGAGAACATGTAAGGAAAAGATTGGGAACTCTTACTATCCTTTTCGAAGAACAACGGACCAAATTAAAGAGCAGTTTCATCAGAATTGCTTGGGCGGCGGAGTCTCTCCCTCAAAAGAAATTCCAGTAGAACATGAACAGCTGTGGAAGAAAGGAGAAATTATTCTCAGTTTGACGGACGATACATATATCACAGGAAATGCGTTGAACGTTCAGAAATGAGTTCATAGCCATTGTAGCCAAGCCCACAGAGAAGGGCTGTACCTGTAACGGAGCCCAGTAATAAAATAGGAAAGCCCCCAAACAGGACCATTAGATATGGCCCAGTCGTCCATTTACAAACTTTCTTTTTTAAGGTAAAAAGTCTCTTAATCCTTAAACTTTCACAAATTTTCGTTTTAAAATTTTGGTTTTTGCATCAATACTTACACTTCTATTAGTTTTGACGATTTAAATACTAACTACTATCAATGGACTTCGGTGTTCGAAAAATAAAAGAAAGAAGGGGAAGTTTTTTCTTTGTTTTATCCAAACAAAAAAAAAATACTAAAAAATGAATGTTAGATAAAGAAGCATCGTCAATGAATGGAGTGCATAAGTCCCTTTAGAGATAGGGGAGCGGCAAGCAACACAGCGAGATCAATTGATAGAAAAGGTATGAGTGTAAAAGTCTATATACTAAAAGGTTCCAAGTTCTGGGTCTTAAATTAGATTAGATAGCAAGGCAGAAGGCTAAGGGGATGGTGGATGAAATTAATCTGAGGTTTAATTACTTCAGGACCAATAGTCAGCTATCTTTGGAACTCTTAAAAGCTATTGCGAATAGACTTGGCATTCTCTATCGAAAAATAAAAAATGAAATTAAGAATTACAATCTTTTTTCCCCTATGCATAGCACTGAATAAGGAGATGCCGAATACCTCAGCTACTTTTGATCAAAGGCAAGTTGCGAGCACTTGCTAAAGAAGATTGAAATCTATCTATCAATGTAGGATTAAAAAATCGATAGGTTTTTTTTACCAGCACTTCTATCACAAACTGATTACTTTGAGCCCAAGCCAATAACCTTCAACAATTTCCCTTATATGTTGAGTAAGTCTATTTTTATCGGTAACTACTGCTCTTGCTTGTGATCGGGATGCTTGATAAGGGCAAGATCATATGAGTGGTCACCAAATGCCGAAAAGTAAGAAATACTTAACTTGTTACAATTCGTTAATATTTATTAATTTTATTGAAATTAGTTATGTGGATATCCATTCTTTTCGAATAGAGAATGAACAAAATTTCTTTGATTTTATTTAAGACAAAATTAATTTGACCGGAAAACATATGAATTCACCTATTAAAAGGGCTTATACTCTTTTACAAACTCTATAAAAACATAAAAATAAATTCATATAAATAAACTCTATAGAAACCTTCTTCCATCCATAGACTCAAGAAATATGTTTGAAGATTTTTTTTGTTTTTTTTGGCTGGGTAATTTGAAGACTTATGATTTTGTGGCCACAATTCCTGTTAGAATATATATAAAATTTTTCAGAAAATCTAATCTTAAAAAATAATGCCTCTGTTATTCGCCTTTGCAACAAACAACCACTGGTATAAAATTTTGAATGAGAGAAACAAGTCCAGAAGAAACATCAAATGGAAAAAATAATAGTAGTGATTTCTCAAAAAAAAAGAAATCTTGAAGAAAATTTCTCATTTCTAAATTATGAGGTCCTAAAAAAATTATGAGGCATTAAACATTGGAGAGATTGAAATTCCCACACTGCCGCTGTCAGGATTCGAACCTTGGCTCTTAGACTAACTCTGAAATCTATTTTTCACTTTTCAACGAACTCTATACAGCGCCATAAAAAAGTAATCAAAATTTAATTTTCAAAATTCAAAATACAAATTTAAAACATTCCCAAATTTTTTCACACAATCTTCTCGTCAAAACTATTTCATGTCAAATTTTATCAATTTTAATCAAATTAGATTTTGATTTTTAAAGGTGTTAATAAATTAAGGATTGATCCCATTTAAGAATAACTATCTAAAATTAACTATTTTCCGGATCACTAACCATTTAAAGAGTAAACAATGGTAACCCCTCAAAACTTAGTATTAACAAAAAGGGTGCGAGAAAAATATAATTTAATAAATAAACAGCATCGAAAAGTATATTTAACAAAAGTCACATATCGAAAATAAATTCTAAAAGTAATAACTAAAGTCGTTATTGAAATTTAATAATTATATTAAAGAGTTACGAGAAATAAAAAACTAATTATTCTCAAAAGAAAATAAAATCATTAACACATCTATTTTCCTCAAACTATTCCAAGTCTACCACACACACTAAGCAACCCCACAACTATATACAAAGCCAACATCTACTATTTAAGTCTCCTAAAACTTCCTCTCTTCACAAATTGCAAAATTCACCATCTGAGCTTGGCTGGAAAATACTGCAAAAAAAACAAAAAATAATTATTTTTTAGTTCAAATCGCCTGTAATATTTTTTTTTTATAATATCTCTCGGAGACATTAAATAATTTTAAATATGATTGGTTTTTTTCTATGAAAATGACTAAAAAGAATGGTGGCAATATTCACCTTCTCAATTAGAGAGAGATAATACGGCTTCACATTTTCAACATCAATTCTGACCTTGCTTTTGCTATAAAGATCATACTTGCTGCAAAACATCATTATTGTGTAGCTTATATTAGAAAAACAAAAAACAGAGGTTAATTTGTTAATTACATATAAATAAAAACGCGCTCACTTGAATATTTGCAACCACTTGAGATTCTCCTTATCTTCCTCGTTCATTAAGTGTTTATAGGCACCTGATCTATGCAACGCTACAAAATCAAATAATAAAGCATCATCCCTCAAACGTTTTTTTGTTTTAACAAGTTTCATAACTTTTAAAGTTATTTTTTCGATGTTATGTCTATCTTACCATAAAACGAGTGAAATCTAACGACAAAAAGACCAGCCGGAGGCAGTGTGGTGTTGTTTCCCTTAGCCACCTGTTTCATTTGAGTTAGAAAACAAGAAATTCTTAAGAATCTTTGCTCAAAATTCATCCAAAAAAGCAAATTTGAAAAGAGGATAAATATATTTACCAGATACATATATTCATCATGGCCCCATGACATCAACACATTATCAAGTCCACAGCCTTGGGAATACACTCCAAACTTGGTGTTGTAAATGGGATTAATATAGTCTGGATTTTCCTTGAAGAACTGAGGATACATTAATTTAGTAAGAGGTAGCTTGTTTAGTTTTATATCTATTTTATTTGTTCGATACTGATTCTAAATCTTTTTATTTTTATCTTTTAATCCTTAAACTAGACTGAACTTGTTGAATACACGAAAGAAATTTAACCTTGTGATGAACTATTGATTCGTCAAAAGCACAACCTACTGGAAATGTATCACCTGTCACACATAGCAGTTTCAGAAAATATTTTCAAAACTAAACTCTATCCGTCCGTCTAGAATTTACACATGAACATCAAACTCACCTACAACAGCCCATTGGGGGAGCTCACCAAAGCCAGGGAGATTAAGAACTTTTCCAAGATCTAAAAAACAGAAGATGAAGAAGGAATAAAGGGATCAAATACAAAATAATTTTGAATTCTAGTAAAAAATTTGAATCATTCACATACCATGGATGAGAGCTGTTAAATGTAGCCAATCCTCATTTGGGTAGTCTTTTCTAATGGCTTCAGCTGTTTGGAGTAAATGCTCAATTTGAGGCTCATCAAGGTCAGGATCACTCTCATCAACAACTTCATTCAGAAGTTCACAACATTCCCATATGCTCATCTCCATTTTCTCTAGCTTTCCATACTCTTCCCTCATTCTTTTCACCTGTCATTTTTTTTACTTGTCACATTTTTTTAATGCAATATTTTTGTTAACAATTTATATCATATCTTCCCATAAAAGACAAATTCTAACATTTTTAACTCTTCTAGAAAAATAACAATCAGAGATAAGAATATGAAAGACATTCCGGTCCGAGAGAGAAGAATATTATAGGCATTCTAGTCCACACTGAAGAAAAACAATGAGAAAGAAGAGTATTAAGTGTTCTGGTCCAGAGTATTAAAGGTATTCTAATCCACACCGAAGAAAAACAATGAGAGAGAAAGGGATTAGGAATCCAAATTCAAGTTTGAAACTCATGTAATTAAAAATTAAACTCCTTTGGATAAATTGGATAGATCCATAGAAGTCTCCTTCGTTAGATAGAATCGATTAAAACGCAACGCCAAAGGAATTAATTGCTGAGCCGTATGAGGTAGGAAACTCTCAAGTACGGTTCTAAGGGAAGGAATTGAACTACCTATTCCGACCGGGGAGAACTGGCCATTCGACAGCTTTTTATGCAACAAACATATCAATACGGGTGGCTCATACCTTTTATTCCACTTCCCGTTCCTATATTAATAGGGGTGGGGCTTCTTCTTTTTCCGACGGCAACCAAAAATGTTCGACGTATGTGGTCTTTTCAGAGTGTTTTATTGTTAAGTATAGTCATGATTTTTTCAATCAATTTGTCTATTCATCAAATAAATACTAATTCTGTCTATCAATATGTATGGTCTTGGATCATTAATAATGATTTTTCTTTAGAGTATTAAAAGTATTTTAGTCCACACTGAAAAACACATAAAATTTTGTATTTTATTATATAATGTCCAAAATGTGAATAAAAAAAAAAGGAGAGTAATTATTTTAAACCCTTCGAAGGAAAAACTAGAAAAAAATAATAATAATAATTAGACGGTAGAAAAATAATTCTGGTTAATGAAAGACTTACAAAATCAAAAGTTTGGTGGATGTGATTGATCCTATAGAAATTTTCAACTCCCTCTTGCCTTGCACTTTGAGCATCATAATCCCTGTTTAAATTTACACTAAAATTATCAATTTTTCTGCATTTTATTTCGAAATTTTTATATATATTTTTACAAAAATCAAAATAAAATAAACGAGTTAAATCTTTTTATCTTAAGTTGGGCCGCAAAACCCAATTATCATCTGTTTAGCCCATAGCTCATTTTTATCGGCCCAATAGGATCCGATTAAAGCCTCAAATTTTTTCTTATGCTTCAGAATCCAAATTAAACAGAAATTCTTTCCTTTTTTTATTTTTTTAATTTTTGCTAAATCAAATTCTTTCGTTTTACAGCGAAGAAAAAATAAATCAATTGAGATCTGGTTGTGTTCATAATCGGATCAGATCGTTAAGATTTGCATACTAATTTCTTAAAATTAATAATTTTATTTTTTTTAACATTTTCTGTGTGGATTAATTGATTATTCCCAAATATATTTGAAGAATTGAAAAAAAAAAAAAAAAAAGGAAAGAAAAGAACCTAAAATTGTGGCCAAATGTGTTCGTATGGGGCAGAACAAACCCTCCATCCAACACCAATTCCTCTTCTTTCTTTCCGATCTTGTTGTTTTCCTCCACTCCGATTCCTGTTTCCCCAAAATCATCCCCCCCAAAAAAAAAAAAATCGTAATAAACAGTTGGTAAATTCCCGATCCAGAAATTCAGTAGAAACAAAAAAGGTACGATTTTTGTCCAAAAATCTGCGAAAAAAATTAAGCTGAAAAAACGAAAATTACCAAATTGAGGCTGTTCAATGAGGATAGTCATCTTGATGATACAAACGCACGCAGAGAAGAAAACTTCAATTTTTTCTAGAGAGAGAAACAAGATCGGTGGCTGGCTAATCTATTTAGGGTTTGAAAAAAAAAATGACGGTATTTATAATTGCCGGAGAGTCCTTGCCTGAGATTTCAGGAGATTCAAGTCCTTCCCTGAAAAATCTCACAATCTTCTTCCTAAAAATCATTTTCCTTTTTCAATTTTTTTATAAAGAAATAAATTAAAATATTCGTTTATTAATAAGAATATCTTTTTTCTCTTTCTTCTTGTTGTTGAAGTTGAAGAAGGAAACGCCATGAAGAATTTGGCAAGTTGTCAACTGATGAAACTCAGCAATGGCCATTGAAGAGTGGATATTTTCACGGTTTGTGGGACCCATGATGAGTCATACGTGTGTTGGACACCATATCTGCCCTATAACTATGCCCCACTGACGTGGATTCCAGTCAAGGATGATTATGGACTCTCTTTCTTACTAAAAAGCCCACGTGTCTCTCATTAAACTGCAAAACGTTTAATAAAAAATTATAAATTAATAAGGCCACCTGAGATTAGGCGATCCAATGGGGTTACGTTACGTTCCCCTGTTAGCGAGTTAATTCTGTCCGTCGGATCAATTTTTAAGAGCTTAATGACACGCAGAATATCTGACAGAATCAAGGAATCTCATCCATTTATATAATTCTTTTTTTCTAGAAATTTCGTTTCATATAATTAATACATTGATTTTTATCACGAAATTAAAATCAAGTTTTGAAACGATTATTTAATTTTGTTACGAATTAAAAATTAAAAATATGTATCTCAAAATCGAGTTTTGAAACGGTTAAATAGACATGAGGATGACGAAATTACCATTTAATCGTCCTCTTGTAATTGTATACTATTTTTTCATTAATAAAATATCTCTTTAACCCAATATATATAATTGAAATTGTTGACCTACAAAAAAACATAGGTCAAATTTTAATAAAGATATCTGTTAGAGATATCACATCTGTAATTCTCCTAAATTATCTTTTATTGATGTATTCCATATTAGTAGTTGGTTAGAATCAATATCATATATTAATTAGAATTATGATACTTTGTAGCCTATAAATAGTAGACATAATGAATAAGAAAGACAATCAATTGAAGCATTCAATATTATTCTTTTCTGCGCCCTAAATTTCTTAACAGGATCTAACTTGTATTTTCGTAAATATTAATAAAATATAACATATGTTTCTCTTAAAAAATATAAAACATTTAAAAGAAAAAACTCATTTTCATAAATTAAATTTGAATTTAAAAGCTAAAATCAAGTTTTTTTATTGGGTGAAAAACAAATATCATAAATTGAACTTATGATTAGAAATAAAAATTAAAAAATAGATTTTTTTTATTCGAGATGGGTAAAAATAAATTAGTTATGAAAAAAGAAGTAGACCCAAAATAAATAAATTTTAATTTTAATATTTAAAGAATATGATCTTATGAGGGAAAAAAATATACTTAAATATCAAATATTAAATGTTTTTTGGTTTGTCATAATACATGATAGGGAGATATTGTAAGAGTGCTTTAAATGACTTAAACCTTTCGCATAATTTAAGAATATTCATTAAAATTTTTTATCAATATTCACTTTGAATTCGATTGATTGTGCTCGAGTTTAATTTCATTGGAGTAATATGACGAATTAAGCTCATAATTTTTAAAGTTTGATACGAAATACAAAAAAAAAAAAAACGACAAATAAATAAAAATTATATTTTTATATATCATTTATAATATTAAATTTTTATTGGAATAATAAAAATTTAATTATTATGTATTTATTAAAATAGATATTTAAATTTGAGCCATATGTACTAATATAAAAAAAAATAATTCAATCAGTAAATTATATTAATTACTTTTTATAAATTTATAAGCCAAATAGAATTAATAATTAAATTTACTTTTTTTATTCTTATATTTTTAATTAATATACTATTATTTTCTTTATTATATTAAAATATTATTTCACAAAAATATATCACAAATAAATTAGATAATATGAAAAAAAACTTTAAAAAATTTCTCGAAAAACCTCATTCTACTCAATATCGAGGCAAAACATTAAAAAATAAGAGAGCACCGGTCTCTAGACAACATAAGATGGATATGAAGAGGCATATGGAAAATAAAATAAAATAAAATAAAATAAAAGAAAAAAAATGTGAGTTTGTTATGAGCAGAGCAGATGCGCTTATGACTACGTCGTTTTAGTTCAAGCTGTAACGTCACAGAAGGCCGCCCACATTGACAAAACTTCAACAGAAGCCAAGGATGTGCCGCGTCATCATATGACATGCTTATTCACCTGCCAGCTGTTTCCCCTAACATTTATTTATTATTAGTTTCTCCTTTGGTAATTGACTATTTTTCTTTTTTCCTTTTTTTTTTTTAAATAATACTTCCTCAGTTTTTCCACCCAAAATGGGAAAGGAAATATAAATATGACATAATGAAAATCATTAATATCCAATCTCTCCTATTATTATTATTATTATACCACAAATTATTCCCATTAACAAGTGATCTGAACTGTTATTCATTGAGCAATCCTTCCTTCTTGAGGTATCTTTTAGGATGAGTTAGACCTAAATCAAAATAATTTTAACATGGTATTAGAGTAAGTTGTTGGACTGTCGTATTGGGTCATCCGTGCAAATGTCTAATCATGCAAAATGCCATGTTTCAGGCCTAAATGATCAGCTTGGACGTAAGGGGGTGTGTTGAAATCCCAAATCGATTAATTAAAAAAAATAATTACTCCTTATAAAGACTTAGGCAATTCTCGTTACTTTTTGGGGTGAGTTAGGCCAATCCCAAATTATAACAAGCTAGACTAAGAAGGAAAAAAAAGAGGTTTTCAAGTTCGTGATAAAGAAAATAAAAGAAGTCGAGTGCATGATTATACAAGTGAGTCTAACTTATTCACGAGAATTTTGCTATTACCCATATCAAGAATAAATCAATCACAATAATAAAAAGAAGTAAACTGGATTAGGGGTATCTTAGTTCGTGTTTTATCATAAACTTTTTTCTTAAACAAGTTTTCTTTTATTTTTAATTATTAATTTTCATTAGTTTTTAATTATTAGCTACAGACATATTACTTTTATCTATTTTTTATTTAAGTTTAGTTAAAAATAGACGAGTTCACCAATTAGATTACAATCATTGTGGAACGATCTTTATTCATCGTTATATTACTTATCTGATATTTGTATACTTACAAATTTCGACATCAATTTGATGGAATAATAAGTAGTTCTTAACCTTTCACGCTATAGTTATGAGAGGGGAAGCGATATATCCAGAGCTAAAATTTTGAGTCCAGAGCAAATATTTATAAAATTTCCATAATACCCTTTTTAGATACACCTCCTTATTTATCCCCTCTTAAAAAAATAATAATAATAATAATAAATAAAGATAAGAGAAAGAGAGATGGATAAATAGGAAGAAGAGGGAAATCAATCCCTTTATATAATTGAAAGAATTGTAATAATAAATATTTTTAAAATGTTTATATTATGAAATAAACATGACTTTTTTATATATTTTTTATTTTCAAAATATATCAAAATATATTTTGAAGTATCAAAATATATATATTTATATATAATTGTATACAAAATATATAGTAGAGAGGGAATGTGCCACATAATTTCTAGTTTTGGACCCCTCCTTTACGGGGAAATCCTTATCCACACACCCTCTAACCAGAGACTTTTCCTCCGACAAAACAAAATTTTCATGTCCGAAACTCAAATTTTTCTTTCCAAATCAACAGATTGTCACCTGAAAATCAACACAAATCAAATTCATCGTTGACACATTTTCAAAACCTTTTCAATCTTGTTTTCAAGTTACATAATCCATATCTGTTTGGCTTGGCTCTCTGGATCATCATCATCATATATAACACAAGAAAAGGTCTCAAATGTTCATCACAAAATTTTGTTTGTTTCCAAGGTAATTTTCATGATTATTTTATCACTATTCACTATTCATGTATAGTAATTGATGAAGAGCACTTAGTTTTGGCGGAGTCCATGATTTTTTTGAATACATTGATGTATTAATTCTTTGATGATAGTTTTTTTTGCTCTTCAATAACCCTTTTGGAGTTTGTTCGGCTTAAGTATTGATTAAATAAGTGAGAAAAATTAAGATGTATTTAAGTTAGAGTTAAGTTGGATTTGAAATCGTATCCGATTGATCAATAATATAAAGAAAAATGGCATACCGCGTGCCAACAAGATCGCAATCGGTTTCATCTTCGCAACCAAATTCATTGGCACAAAAATTAGGAGGGGAAGATAATAAAAATGCACAAAGCAGCGTTACGTGCATTTATCAGACACATATTGGCGGATACTGGCGAAATGTGACAGTATTATGGAACAAAAACTTAATGAATCATTCATTAAGTATATCTGTGGATAGCGTAGAAAGCAGCAATCCACAAACATGCAAAATAGACCTAAAACCTTGGCATTTTTGGGCAAAAAAAGGTTACAAAACATTTCAAGTTGATGGAAATCATTTAGATGCATATTGGGATTTAAGATCAGCGAAATTTGCAGGAAGCCCAGAGCCAAATACTGATTTTTACGTAGCTCTAGTTTCAGAAGACGAGGTCGTTTTATTATTAGGCGATTACAAGAAAAAAGCATATAAAAGAACCAAATCAAGACCTGCACTCGTCGATGCTATTTTATTTTTCAAAAAAGAACATGTTTTTGGTAAGAAATCGTTTTCAACTAGAGCTAAATTTGATTATAGAAAACGGGATCATGATATTGTCGTTGAAAGTTCAACTTCTTCTTCAAGTCCAAGAGATCCTGAAATGTGGATTAGTATTGATGGGATTGTTTTGATTCATATCAAGAATCTACAATGGAAATTCAGGGGTAATGAAACTGTACTAGTTAATAAGCAGCCTGTACAAGTTTTTTGGGATGTATACGCTTGGTTATTTTGTAATCCTCCCGGGTCGGGTTATGGTTTGTTCATTTTCAAACCGGGTGCCATTGATGATGCAGAAAGTGATAAAGATGAAGGTAGCAGTGCTTGTACTGGTAGCAGTGATTGCAGTGATGAAAGCCGCTATTATTCTACATTAAGCCATTCCAAAGGCTCTCCATTTTGCCTTTTCCTCTATGCTTGGAAGATTGAGTGATAAAAAAATTTGATTTATAAGACGCGACGAGGATGTTTAGAAGATTTTTTGTTATAAAATCGGAATAATCAAAGGTTCAAATGTAAAGATCTGATTTATGACGGTATAATTAAAAGTTCAGATGTTTAGAAACTTGTACGATAATTTAGAATTGAAGATGGAATTATTATTGTAAAGAGCAAAAATAATCTTGAAAAGAGTCTTGATGGGCTTAAATATGAATTATCCTTTCATTTTTTAGTTCATATTTTTTTTTAAATCAATGCACAAATACACTTAGCTCACCATTTTTGGAGATAATTTTTTTTTTTATGTTAATATTTCAATCTGCTATATATATATATATATATATGTATATGTGTGTTTATCATCTTATATTTCTACTTCCCTTTCTATCTGTTGAGAATCCCACATCGGCTAATTAAAGAAAAATAATTACTCCTTATAAAAACTTAGATAGTCGTCCCCTCTTGAGGTACCTTTTAGGGTGAGTTAGGCCCAAGCCCAAAAATTCTAACATGGTATCAGAGCCAGTTGTTGGGCTGCCCGAGTTGGGCCATCCGCGCAAATGTCCAATCCTGCAAAATTCCACGCACCAGATGTCCAGTACCTTTTGGGGTGAGTTAAAGTCAAGTCCAAAAATTCTAACACTATCTCTCCCCCATTTATTTTCTTGAAAAAACAATCAAATTTAGACTGTCTTTTTTCCAAGAATAATAATATAAAAAAAAATATCTTATTTTGTCGTGATAGATCATCAGGATCCTTTAATATGCTTTCTAATACATGATTTATATAATACTCAAATTACTATTAAAGAATACGTATTAAAGAATATATTTAAAAATATATTACTCTTTTAAATTACTATTAATTTGAGACAACAATGGATAATGGTATGTGATTCTCTTGCTTTGTCAATTTTAAAAGTAGTATATTCGCTATAATAAATAAATAAAAAATAAAAAAGAACAAAAGTAGCATTTTCATTGGGTTTGTAAACATTAATTGGGCTTGAGATGTCTCCAAAAGTCCAAAAATAGGTATCTTATTATCTGGGCCACAAATAACTGGGCCTCTATTTAAGGAAAGAAAATTAGGCCTCTTCTACAGCCCATTGAAGAACACACTACATATTGGGCTGCTCTAAGCTTCCTTCCAATCATTGTGGCTCTCTTCATAGTATTCTTTTTGGCCCATATTTGTCAATTTTTTATTTTTCATTTTTAATATATATACATATAAATAAAAAATAAATAAATAAATTTAAAACTAGAATCATAAGAAGTACTTTTATCGCTCGAGCTATTATCTTGCCACTCAAATGTGTGTTACTCGTATGTAACGAACTTCAACACAATCCCATAAGTTATTGTTTTTCATTTTTTTCTTCAGGTGGAAAAAATTATTGCTTCTATTCAAACTAAAAGAATAACGAGGTGTTGTTTAATAGTGAGATTCTTCTCATTTAGATATTATTACTTGTGAAGGATTTTTATATTAAATTTTCAGTATTTTGCGCTAGTCTGCTGTGAGTATTCTCTATCGCTCCCATTCCTTCTCAAGCGACGCTCCCCTTGACGTCAGAGCTCAATTCAATCGAGGGGAACATTAGTCACTCCCAACCGTCCTAGTTTCGACACTCTTCTGCAGGAGCTGTTCGTATCCAATCGTATTTTCCCTCCAATAATTAGACTTTCGGATGTTCGGGTCTCAGCAGAAGGAGGAGATTTCATAGGCCTTATACCTTAATATACGACGATTACTGAAATCAAACTAAAAGATTAGGTCATGAATCACCACAAGGCACAATCATAATATATATTTTTCGGCTGAATTGGCGTAGCTCAGTTGGTTCTGTAGTTGCAGAGTTAGTAATAAGAACCAATTTCAAATCCTGACACCTGCAGTGTGAGAATTTCAACCTCTCCAATGTAGGGTGATTCTTTGTTCGCACTAAGAACTTGGCCTCCACTCTGCAAGGCCGCTGAGTTACCATAATTTACATCCTTCACCTAGGCTTCGGACAGTCTGGTGAAGGCCCTGTGTGGGCGAGAAATTTCACCTCTCGGTAACAATAATATATATTTTTCTATTATTTAAATAACATACTCAATTATTTTAATATTACAAGTCATGTAAACTATAAATCTTCTTAACCTAATACTATGATTTTGGGCCAAATAATGACATGAAAAATACAGAGAGCAGAGCAGAAAAAGAGGTAACAGCCAGCCAACCCTCTCTCTCTCTCTCTCTCTCTCTCTCTCTCTCTCTCTCTCTCTCTCTCTCTCTCTCTCTCTCTCTCTATATATATATATATATATATATATATCTTTTGAAAAATTACATATTAAGTTATCCAATCCAAATGGATCTGCTGCCATCAATAATTTTGTAAAAAAATATTTTGGTTTTTCATTTGCTATCTATCTGGAATAAGATACTATAGCAAGTTGAGGATGGCAAAGAAAGGTCAAGTTGGTTGGCCTCTTTCTATTCTATGGGCTGCCCACACAATGCCAAAAACAGAGATACACACCACAATATATATATATATATAGACATCACTCACAAAAACTCGGTAACTTGACATAATAGGTAAGCGTATTGTAAATATTTAAGAAATAGAATGTTTTTTATGTTAGTTTGAAAAACTCTGAACTAGATTCTATGTGAGTGTTTTGTAAATCGAGTTACTGGCGGAACTATATTTTCTCCGGCCCTTCAAAACTTTCTTTTAAATACTCTATATGTGATATTATTTGGAGGTCGATAAAGATAACTCGGAAATTTATAAGAATAACTTGAAAATATTTCATTTTAACATTAAACCTAAATTAGTCTAACCTATGGAATTCCCTGAAGAATTACTGCAAGAAAATGTTGGTTTTGAGGTAAGAAAATCGATTGAATTTTTTTTTTCAATTTCAAGAGCACTTTCGCCTAGATGGGCAAAAATTCTGGGTCACTTCTAAATACTTGTGATAGGATCAACATTGAGCCTATTTTAGTAGCTTAATGAGGGCGAAATGTGATATTTTCTCCACGAAAGACCTTCTACTGGTAAAGGGAGTCAAGTATATTTTTTCATTATTTTTACAATTTTATCTCTCACTGAGCCACTATATTTGACTCAATGTTGATCCCCTAAACATTTCTCATACTTTATATATGGTATAAAATTATGTTCATTTTGTATTACAATTAATATATTTTTCTATTATTCTCTCAAATTACACAAAAGATTAATTTATAAATAAATAATAAACTAAATTTATGTATTTAAATTTTGACTCTCCTCGTTGGAGACATGCACAAAACTAATGTTTGAATCTTCTTTATGTTACCGCTAAGAGTCAGATTTTAAACTCCAAATAAAAATCAAAATTTATAATTTTTTTTATAATTAAGCGCAAATTAGTTAGAAATCGAACTGTCTCACAATGTTCTAAACTCAACTCACGTATTACTTCAATCGGCGAACATAGAAAAATCACAGAAAACACAACTTATTTAAATACCCGGTGACCTAATATATATCGCTGACAAATATTTAATGAATAATATTATTCATAAACCTATCCATACAAAGTCAAAAAATCTTATTCATAAAGACAACCAATTCTTGATTGAGATTCGCACGCCATTATTGATATATATTGATGAATGATGAGCCTTAAAAACCAAGCCAAGCATGGCAATGGCATCCCCCCAACCCAATCAACAAAAAAGGCCAACCTAGAGATTTCTTGTTTCTTCCTAAACTGAAAATTTTCTATATTTAGTAAGAAATCCTAACGGCACCAATATCCCACATATCTTTTATTCAATAAACTCCAATACCCATTTGTAAATCTTTTTTTTTTTTCAATCTAAATCCAAATAAAAGCTTGAATTCCGGATTGAATCTTGAATTCAACCATTCTTTCAACTTGAAACGGAGGTTTGAAATGTCTTTTCACCATAAAATTGAGTCGAAATGAAGTTATCCATTTGATCTCATTCTGACTTAAGTAAATGACGCGATGTGCATATGTTTGGAAAATATGTAAATAAATAATTTTATCTCTCAATAATATGATATGCATCGAATAATTTTATGTTTGGAGAAGATCTCTTGGAATTTGGGATTTTATCGTTTCATTTTCTTAGTAATATTGATCCTAGTTCCACTATTTTTCACATGTTTTTAGGGCTAATTTGAGAGTTTACGAGAGAAAAATGAAAGAAGAGAAAATTTTAAATTAGAAGATAAGAGAAGTGGAAAGAAGTGAGGAGATCCATTTACTCCAAATGTTGTTCGCGAGATATGAGTAGAAAATGTATTTTTCTTGTTTTGGAAGTTTAGAGAGAAGTAGAAAGAAAGATATCTCCCGATCAAAGTAACTTTAAATAAAAATAATATAATATTTAACAGTTTAGGGACAAAAAGAGATTTAAGTTCTGTTTTTTTTATTTTTTTATTTTTAAAACCATCTTCCCATCGATCCGTTTCTCTCCACTGGAGAGAAACCAAAATGGGGTTTAAGCTGATGTTTCATCGGTCTAAATCTCTTCTTTTCTCTTCAATAAAAACTCCCAAACACCTAAAAATATATTCACTTCTCTCCACATCTTTCAATTTCTCAACTTCAAAACTAATCCTCGAGGATAGGTAATAACTTAACCCATCTTTTAACTAAGTCTGCTCTGTATTGCTCGGTTAGAATGGTCCAGAAACATCCATCTAATGTAACCCATACTATTCTACTAAATTTTAATAATATATAAATACTTTTTCCCTCGAAAAATATAACATGCACCAAATACAATTCAATTGTCCAACCAAAATAATGGGATTTCATACTTGGTAAATAATTCAATAATTAAATACACTTATGTAAATAATTACCACATATTTTTAGCCATTTCCTTTAGATGTAATCAGAAAAAGACTGAGGTTTCACTAGAAGGAAGATGAGAGGAGTCATGTTTAAATAGATGTTGCATTTCAAAAGTGGACAACCAGCTATCAAGCCCGTCTATGAATTTACCATTTCTCGTCTAGACATTGCATTTCCCATTAGCGTAGTCGGCCAGTTTATGAAGACCCCTTGAGTTCTTCACTGGGAAGTCCACTAGCTTGCCCGATTCCCTTTGTTTCTTCGGCTTTCGCCCCATGCCGCCTATCCTCCTATTCGATAGAAAGACGCAATTGAATAAGAAAAAGAGCATCAAGCGTAGAAAAGAAAGTCAGGCAAGCTTCATGCTTACTTATGAAGCAAAGCAGACTAAAGACAGTAGGGAATATCAAAACTTTTTTTTCTACCTCTAGTTTAAATGATCGTTGAGTCATTATAATTTATATTTTTTATGTGGACTCAGACAGTCGGATGAGAATCTTATTAGAAATCTTTATTAGAAATCATGTGAACGAAGAATTTTGGATTTTGGTTACCGATCAGAAAAAGACTGCCCAAGAAGGAGGAATATTAATTAATATATATATATATATATATATAAATATAGTAGGAACATGTGGTTAGCAATAAGGAAGGAAGAAGGTGGCTCTGCAAAATTGAATAAATCAAGAGGCACGCCTTGGATTGAATCTAGGAGACAACACTACTGACTAGGATTCACTAATATTAACATCAACAGAATGTTTCTTCATTTCATTACCTAATTAATTAATTAAAAATATTACTTTTTTATTTATTAAATATTATTATTATAAATTTAAAAATTGAAAATTATTATTCCTCACGAAGATCTTCGAAATAAGTGAACTTTAAGTACGAAGAATATTATTAAATTAACATATAAAAAAAAACCATTTTTTTTGCAGAGCATAAAGTGTTGATTACTTTTTAGCTCTTGACCTTAATCATAAGTGTTATTATTACTGAGATTTTTTTTTTTTTTAAATTCTAATGAAATGATCATAGCAGAAGAACCCTTTTAGCTTTTTTTTTTTTGGTTCTTGAACTGTGGGTTTCATAATGAGATTAATCATAATCAAATATTATGAGTACCAAAAAGATGGTTACTTTTAACAATTTTTTTTTTTTTTGATTAATCAAGAAACAAGCAATGATGAGGAGATCATATAAATCTTGAATCCTTTGGCATTGTATATCAACTTTATGATTTGAATCATCATGATTCAATGATGATTAACAAAGGGGTAAGTCTCAAAAGAATTTTTTTTAAAAAAATTAAAATAGTTATTAACATATGCGTAGAAAAATATACATTTAATCTAATCGAAAGTATAATACAGTATACAAATTCGGATAGAAAAAGATTGTTCAAATTTTATAAAAAGTAATTATTTCTCATTCACTAACCATGAATTCTCAATAGTAACTTAAATATTCTTTTCTTTGTAACGTTAAATGAATAAAATGCATCATGAAAATCACAAAAAAAATTGATGTATATAAATAAATAAAAGTAAATGCTATGCATAAAATAGCAATCCGAAAATAGTTACTGAATATTAATAATAGCTATTTTCCAAAAAAGAAAAAAGATATCCAAGATGAGAAAGATTTCATCTTGCCAAAATCTTTTTTTTTTTTTTTTTTTCCTTTCATGTTCTAGGGCTCTAGGGGGGGTTAACATCTTGAAGGGTTAGGGGGGGTAAAAAGATGAAGCATTTCAATTCTTTGGAAGATAAATATTACAATTAGGAGGAAACTGCTGCAGTGGAAAATAAGATTGCAATGGAAATGAGTGGTTGAAAGGCAGTGAAAGGAATGGAAAATTATTTGTGGCTGAATTTGAAGAAGAAGAAGAATTAGAAGTAGAATTTATTGTGGATGACTTTTGTCCCAAGTCTTCTAAAGCTTTAACTTGTGATCTTAAAAACTTGAGATAATTAGCAGCTTCATCAAGCATTGATGCTGTATCCATTTTATTACCACCTGGTACCAATCTTTGTAATACTCTTATTCTTTCACTTATTCTTTCCCTTCTTTGTCTTGCTGCCACTGTTTGTGGATCACTTGATATCCTAACATTCTTTCTCTTTGGTTTTTCCACCACCTCTGTTCCAAAATTCACTGGCCTGAATGCCGCGGCGCGATAAATCATTTCCTTCATTTGTGCTATTGCTTCTGAATCAGGCTCAGTTATTGTTCCTGATGAAACTGATGGATCACTTGTTTGTAATTGAAAGTTTATATTCGAACAACTCGGAGGCTGCTGCTGCTGCTGCTGTTGCTGTTGCTTGCCTGATTTAGCCCTTTTTGATATTTTTGGAGGGTTTTCAGATGAAATCAGCTGGAAAGTACCAAAATATTGATCATAATTTCTCTTTTTAGGCCTATGATTGGCTGATGAAGTTTGAGAAATTGTTTCATCAATCTGATTATGGCTATTATCACTGGCGCTGGCAGATTCACCTGAAGAAACAGCATTTGCTGTTCTAAAATTCCATAAGTTCTTGTTACAATCAGCTGATGATGAAAAGATCATGGAAATCCCATCATCTGAAGATGTTTCTGTTGTACTATTAGTTGCTGATAATAAACAATCTAGTGATTCCCCTGACTTACTTACTCCAGCAGGCGCCACCGCGTTGCCCTTTGCCTTTGCCTTGCCAATGCTGCCATAATCAGCAGCCATTAGGCCATTCATTTGGTTAATAAATTCTTGTCTGTGTTCATCATCATCATCTAAACGCTGCTCTAATCTGCTACTTGTACGATTTATGATCTCAGTTTCTGACTTGCTGCTGTTTGTGGGAATAATTCCTCCTCCAGGCGCCGCGTTGCCCTTGCCAATCCTGCCATAATCAGCAGCCATTAGACCATTCAGTGGGTCTGTTTCCGTTTCTGAATTGCTGCTAATTGTGCAGTGAAGTCCTCCTCCTCCTCCAGGCGCCGCGCTGGCCTTGCCAATCCTGCCATAATCAGCAGCCATTAGGCCATTCAATGGGTCTGTTTCAGTTTCTGAATTGCTGCTAATTGTGCAGGGAAGTCCTCCTCCTCCTCCTCCTCCGGGCGCCGCGCTGGCCTTGCCAATGCTGCCATAATTACCTATTAGGCCATTCCAATGTGTCTGATCATGATGACTCTGATCCAAATCAGGAGGAACAAAATGCTGGAACATTTGGCTAATTATTAGCCTATTATTATGATCAGAATCTGAATTACAGTGTTGAATTGAATTCATAATTTGATGATCCAAAGGAAATTGAAAGCAATTTGAATTCGAACTTTGCCACTGAGCTGCTGATGAAGAGGCGTCTGCTGCTGCTGATGATGATGAAGCACCCCAATTTAAGCAATCCATATTCAAACACGTACAATGTACCAAAAAAAGAGATCCAAGAGAGAAAATGACAAGACGGCTCTTCAAGATACTTCACAGACACTGTGATGTCAATAAATCCAAACTATATTTAGCATATACAATATCATCATCAAATTATATATATATATTAATTTATTGAGTATTAATTTATGGGCATTTTTTTAAAAAACGAAACCTACCAAGTCCAGATCCAACTCCTTACTTAGGAAGAACAGTTTCAATTCATATCTTCAATTCAAAGAATTAATTAAAGAAAAAACTAATTAAATAGTTTGAAAAAAGGAAACTTACAAGAGGAGAAAATTTGATGAGGAGAGCAATGGAGGAATAGTATTTCTAGGACTAAAATTGAAACTAAGGTGGTAGATAGATGGAGATGGTTTTATATATATAGGAAGGAGATGTCCAAATTAATATAAAAGAAATTAAAATAATAAAAGGAAAAGAAAAGGAGAAAAGATTGTACTTGTACATGTAAAATATGAATAAAAAGAAGAAATTCTTTTTATATAAATATATAAATATATATTGTATTATTTTTTCATAGTTGACAAGAAAGATAAGCTTTTGGTCAGTTAGGTGGGGCTGCAAAATTATATTTTTATTTTTGAAGATGGAGTGCATGAGATTTCAAAGAAAAAACAATTTTAAAATATTTTTTTAGTAATTTAAATAAAAAAGAAAATTTTTCATAATATTACTAAACTATCTGGGCAAGTCACATTATATTCGCACATAAGATCTTCTGTAACATTTCCTTTTATAATATATTATTCCCCTTAGGATTTACTCTTTTTCCTTAGAGTTTATCTTTTATTTGGTGGGTTTTATTAATAAAATATACTAAATTAGAAATGTTACAGAGAGTATTACAGGAAATGTTACAGAGGAATTTATATATATATATATATATATGCTGTTTTTTGTATATCTTAGAAATAACGAAATTTTAGTAATATATTATACGTTCAACCTTATACCTTATTCATTTGAACACGCAAATTTATCTCAATACTCCATTCCTTCTAACAATAAAACTTAGAATCTAGTTTCTTCTTCAGCACGAATGCTTTGTTCTCTTCCAATCCATTTAAAGCGGGACTAATTATTATTTTTTTAAAATAACATAAAAAACTTTACAGAGATTCTTAAACATTAGAAACTGCATTTACTGGCAATACGAAAACAACAATTTGCATCAAGATTTCAGTTCTCACCAGAAATCAATTGCTCTTAAGTAGATAGCGATAGAACACAGGGACAAGCCTTTAACAAAATATGCTAAGTATCGCTCCATTTTCCCTGCCTTCTCCTATGAGCTTCTGTTTCTACTTCCGCTCCAATCCAGTGCCCAATATTTCAAGGACATGACTAAGCAGAAGAATTGTATTTATCCATAATAAACATGATAAAAAAATCACACGTTCAATAAATTGTCAGATTTTATCGAGTTGGTAATTGAAGATTCATTATCTAGTAATATTGTAAGGGAATTTCCTTTTTACACTATTTCGAAAACCTAAGGACTCAATCGTATTGATATGTAAAATACAGAATTTCCAATCCTAGCCGGAAAGGGAGGTTCAAAAGAATAAAAAAAACATCAAATTCTTATAATAGTAATTTTTTTTTTTTTTTTGTGCCTATATATTTATGGAGGCTAACTTCCTTTTTGGCTTGTTCTTGCTTATTTCTGCTATGCGTGCTGTAAAAAACTCATAGAAAACTGCAAGACACTAAGCTCGGTAAGCATCTTTACTGCTTATTCCTCTTTCTATATACATAAATACTTTTTTTTTTTATTTAATTTTCTGTCAATCATGTTTTAATCATAACTATATAATTTTTTTTGTGTCTTTAACACTTTTTACCTCCACTTTTGACCACTGTGATTTTTTATGCAGAAAGATTCATTTGGTTTTAATTAAACAAACAAGCCACTCAATGCACATTAATGAAAAGTATTTCTACTTTAAGAGTATATTCTCTATAGATAAACGAGCTCATATTTTTATATTTTCTATTGTTATTTGGATCCTTTTTACCTCTTTGAACTTCTGTTGAATCGAGAAATAAGTTTGATTGTCTGCCTTTTTTATATATCTAAGGCATTCTCCGAATAATTTAAACATAAGCAATAAGATGTCTAACTCGACTTATATGACATGACTGATCAATAAAAATACTCCACTTTTTTCATATATTAAGTACTAAAATAATAGTTTAAGGTTAAATAATATTTTAAAATTTTTTTATATTTATATATATATATTAGCCTCTCATATCGCCTCTATTACAGTATTGACCCAATTGAATTCAGTAGTTACTCGTTCTTGCAAAGGCAAAACCTCATTTAATGGCTGAATATATCATGAAATACCTGATTTGCGATTGACCTAAAAATCTAAAGGGAAAAGGCTCAAAAAAATCTAGTACGCCTGGTTCTTAAAATAAAGTTAATCGCCACTAAATTAAATATTTCTATTGGGACAACTTTTTTTGACTATACATTTAAGTCAATCGTGTCCAGATTAACGATAAAAGGAGAAGACAGATTGGCCAGTGAAAAAGAATTTCTGTATCAATATCCCGTCAATAAAAGGAGTGAATGCACTAATGCTATAAAGAGAAGAGTCCGCATCGAGGTCAGCAGCATCGGATTAAGATTAGGCACTCCAGATACAGATTCGAGTTGAGTAGGACATCTCTCACAAGATAAAACTCCAAGCATTTACATATATTATAGTAATTTGGGTGGATCAAGGAACAAAACAGAAAAAACGTGTAGAGAAAATCTTGAAAGATATGAAAAATATATATATATATTATATAATTTTGTTAAGGTTGTAGTGGGAGGGAAATGAACAAAAAGAAAAGAAAAGAAGATGTTGGGAGTGGCAGGCAAAGTCAGGAATGAATGAAAGAAGATAGAAGAAGAGAAGTAAGGAAAGAAACAGACACAAGTTGCTTCTCTTCCTCCTCCTAGGATTTTGTCTTTTCACAAAAAATAGATAAATATAATATATATATATATATTAGAATTTGAATTTGGACCCAACTCACTCCAAAAAGTATCTCAAGAGAGGAAGACTGTTCAATCTTTTATAAAATACCATGTTAGAATTCAGGGACGGAACCATGACAAAAAGGTTGGGGGTTGAAGAACAATAAAAATGTTGCTAGAATTTCGTGTATTTTATAGATGCATTACAAGTACAAAACTATTCAAACAATTCCAAATTTACAAATAAAAACAAAAACTGGAGGGACCTGAAGGTAAAATACCTAAAAATTCTTTGACAACCTTACTAATAGAAAGGGAAAGGGGCTAACGCGCAATGGCTTTCATTCGTTAATCCATTCCAATCGTCATTTGTCCGCCGCTAGTTCACCGGGAGCTAGCTCACGTGATATTGATAGGGCAGAAAAGTGAGAACTCGAATGCTTCTCTTATTCTCTATAGATGAAACACCCTCCCTTTTTTAGATATCCTCTTTTTAAAATTTCCCAGGGGACTCGAGCCCCCCTTGGTTCTATCCAGTTAGGATTTGAGTTTGAGCTTAACTCACACAAAAAGTACCTTAAAAGGAGAAAACTACTCAAATCTTTATAATAAGTAATTATTTTTTAAATAGTAGTCACGAAGAATTTTCACAAAATATAGATAAATATAATATATATATATATATATATTAGAATTTGAATTTGGACCCAACTCACTCCAAAAAGTACCTCAAGAGAGGAAGACCGTCCAATCTTTTATAAAATACCATGTTAGAATTCAGGGACGGAAACAGGACAAAAATGTTGAGGGCTAAAGAACAATAAAAAGTTTTGAGGTTGTATTAAAAAAAAACAAAAACTGGGGGGCCTGAAGGTTCCTAAAAATTCTAAAGTTTTTAAAATTTCTCAGGAGACTCAAGCCGCCCTTGGTTCTATCCCTGTTAGGATTTAAGTTTGAACTTAACTCACACAAAAAGTACCTTAAAAGGAGAAAACTACTCAAGTCTTTATAATAAGTAATTATTTTTTAAATAGTAGCCACGTGGAATTTTCAGCAATATATGTATATATATATATATATATATATAAATGAGAGGAATTAACAAGGATTTGTTGGGCTCTGCACACATGCGCATAAAATACAATACAAGAAGAGACCAATTCAAGAGAATTTTTAGAGAGGAAGAAAGCACACTACTACTTGTATAATTCTATCCATCCATCCATCCATCTGGCTTTTCAGTCTTTTCCACATGCATCCCATTCAATACAGCTCAATGAAATGGGTTCCCATGGCAATTGCCTCTTTCTTTTTTCACTCTCTTTTCTATATTCTTTTCGCATCTCACGTGAAATAAGTATAATGTGTTTACAAGTTATATAAGTAATTATCGCACTTTTAAATAATTTATTTTAGCACAGTAAAGAGATTTGTAAGTAATGAACCGTTTATATTATCTGTAAACTCGTGTATTACATCACAGTAAGCAGCAAGGATGCTAGTTTTCCTATCTCACGTGAGATACATCTGATGTGTTTTATGCTTTATAGACCTAAGTACCTATAGTATTCTTGATATATTTATTTTAGCACTACGTGAATAAATTCTAAATAGGAGGTCTATTTTGGAGTACCATGAACAAATTCTCATGTTTTCAAGCTATAGGCATGAAAAGCGGTCAGAATAATCTAGTATATCTTATTTAAAATCTAAAAAATAAACCCTGAAGGGAAGTTATGTATTAGACGATTTTGAGTGACGTGAAACATAAGACCAGTCACCTTCAATCCCGAACCTTTTTTAAAAAAATATATATTTACAATAATTTACAGAATTAATAACATTTACCATAGGCATTAAATTTAAAGGATATTTTTAATTTTTTTCACATTATTCAGCATGAGGAGGTCTTAAATTAAGCAAATTTGACTTCAAATCTTAGAAATTATATTCTAGAAAGGATGGGATAATTTAAATTATAGAAGAAATAGATTTACTTCTTCGTCATGAACAAGTGGATCTTTACAAAAGATTAGGGATGACATCTGTGTGATTCGCACGTAACCATTTTTCCCTTTTTCCTTGGTTAAAGTAATCTTATAAGTTGTCCGTATAAGCGTACCTCAAATTATTTTGGAGTTATAAAGTTGATAACAATGACTAAAATTCAGATCCCGATAGCAATAGTGTAAGAATTTCAACCTCTATACTATGAGGAGTGGTGCAAAAACGCCGAGTCACCATAATTTTATATTTTTCACTTGAATGTTAAATAGTGTGATAAGAATGGACGAGGAATTCTGCCTTTTTTATAACAAAGTAATCATATAAGTTCAAGAAGATCTACATGACTCAAACCCCCGGCCCCACATTTTCTTGTTTACTTCAATTTTACTTCAAGAAGAGGTTTTACATTTGAATCATTCGGGAGCTATTTATTGTTGTATGCAAGCCTTATGCTATTGTTTAGGGGTATTGTACGCTCTAATTTTTCATAAATTAATCGATAACTCTCATATATTGAGTTACCCAAAAAAAATTTTAAGTGATGACCAAATGATCGCAAGACATATAATACACTCATGTTATTCCTTTTATAGTATTTTTGTTAATAAAATTAATTAAATAAAAAATAAATCTTAAAAAAAATATTACTAAGGAAGCTATTCAAATTCAAAACATTTCCCTTAACATGTCAAAGTGAAAGAAATCGCACCGTCTAACCACTCTTCTCTTGTGTTGTCAAAACAAAAAACAAAGGGGAGTGGTTCCTTGTGTGTACTAGTGTCTGGCCTCCAGTCTGCAGAGCCGATAAATCAGTATGATTTACATCTTTCACATCAGTGTCGGGCAGTCTGATGGGAGCCCTGTGGGTGAAAATTTTCACCTTTTTTTATTAAAAAAAACAAAAGAATTTCTTCTACAAACACCTTATGAGCAGTTTACCTGGGCTGATGCTCCAATGGGCTTCATATGATCATCAGGCCCACAAAAGTGGTCCAAACTAGGCTGTCTAACTCCGTCATAAATGCATCTGTTCTCTACCCAAATTATAACTCTGTGTAAGTTAACGGCACGTCAGTTGTTGGCCGTCACTTTCGAACCAAAGTCCTTAGCCAATTTAATGTCGGCTCGGCTTAGCTCATGCCATGGTCCCACCATTTCTATTTCTTGTCCAAACTCGGGCTAGCGGGTCCCGCCGCCGAGCTTCATCCGTCCACCTGGAATGACACGTGAATTCAATGCCCCATCCAATACATGGCTGTTTACTATTGGATAGGAACTCTCTTAGATAGCCACCCTTCACGTGCACACTAATAAGCTGTAGATCGCGTCGGCCCTTGGGGACCATCGGAGTGGCTCAGCCGACCCTGTACGGCCCAACTCCCTCTATTTTTTATTTTTTTTTTAACTAAGAAATTACCTATTGAACGCTTACGATTAAACCAATACAAAATACTGAATTAACCGATGTGGGATTTTCATTCTCAATTGTCACAAACATCAATGTTATCGTACTTATATCGCGTCCTCAATGTATTAAACTAAAACTCGCAAAATAATAATAACGTACAAACAAAATAAACCCGGACTGCAAAAACCAAAAAAACCTGTCAAGATCATAGTTGAAGATTGATAATGAAAGGCCATTTAGCTTTGGCATTGACTAATGAATGTAGCAAGTGAAAATGAAGAAGAAGTGGGACTTAAAAGCTTAAGCTTATGGGGACAGTTGCAGGCAGGGACAGGATTTCACCAAAACTCTTTAAATTCTTCATATTCTGATAATAACATAACCATAAGATACAATGCATATGTACACCAATCTTGTAAATAGTTAAGTTCATTGGTTTCGGGGCTACAAAGTTCAAATCCTGACAGTATTAAGTGTCAGTTTATCTTATCATGATGATAATATGCTGGCTGTGTTGTGTTGTGGTGGGCACTTTTTATCCCTTCAGCGATGTCCCGTCACTTTCCCAACATTTTCTAGAACTATTACTCCCACTCCATTCCAGTTTGGCTATGCAATACTAGAATCAAAGCTACTGCTGCTGCAGCATTTAGTGGCTTCACATTGCTGCATTTGTCGGGAAAGCTTTCCAAACCAAATAGCTTTAGAATGGTTTTATCGTCTATATTGTCCCGTCTCGAGTTTGAATATCGAGAGTCGGGATGTAAACGGGTCCAAACTCTATGGATACTCTCATACCCAAACTCATATACTTATAATCTAGGCTTTAGCGAAGATCGTTGCGAGGATTCTATCTGAAGCAATGGTACCAACTAGTTGCAGCTACTGCAGCAATAACAGGATCATACTCACCCGTAAGGGCGTACCCACCCGAAAGGGTGTACTGCAGCCCCCCGTTCCGAGGATGTCGAAGGCATCCGAAGGAATGGAACTGCAGATAATGTAGCTACGAAGTTATGAAAAAAAAGACATAAAAAGTTTAAATGCACGGGATTAAATTCTTCCCCCTATTTCCGATTAAAGAATAATAGAATAGGAGAAGTACGGCTCCTGCAGCTAATGTAACTCAATCTCCCTCAGAGAAACATAAACCCAAACCCATAACAAACCCTCTGGGTATAAAATTTATGGACCCAGATTGGACCCTTCAGGGTCTAGGGTAGGATCTAAGTATACCCGTATGACATTTTTCTATTTTTTTCTGTTAAACAAATATATATATATATATAATTTTTCAGATATAAATTTTAAATGAGAAAAACAAGTCCACAAAAAACATCGAATGGAGAAAACATTAATACTAAACCGAGGTCCATATTGTCACCAACAGGGTCCGCAAACTGGAGAGCACTACTTATAAGCCCTAACAAAAGACATAACCCTACTTGGCAACCTGAACCATACAAACACATCATTCTCATACCATAATGTCACGTCTCGAGCTTGTGGGCTGATAGCAAAACTTGTGGACTTCGTAATACCTACGACTCTTACTTGACACCGTCTACCAAAAAACCCAATTTCCATATTAGAACAAGGCTTTGTCAGGATGCAAATTTACTTACAAGGGGGGAAGATATATACAGTACCAGAATTTAAGCAAAAGATGCTGGAACTTCAGCACTCCATCATCCTCTCTTGCAGCAAAGCTTCTGTTTTCTTCACCTCCTTCACGGGTCCTACGACGAAATCCTGGACAGAAACAGAAGTGTAACCAGCAGTAAACTATAATTTTACATAAAGAGTTGAAATGGCGGCCCAGCAAAGGCTGCTCAAGAGCTAACTCGGATAAGCTACCTTAATTAAGAAACTGTCTGTCAGTGATCATCGACTATGGGAAGATCAGCAGGCAATGAAGGTCCAACATACCTGAAATCTCTAGGACCAAACCATTGTTGGTACTAGAATTCCTCCATGGAACGGCTTTTAAGTACATTATGAATCTTTCGGGCTCATTCTTTGGGTATTCAATCTCTAATCCTACCAGACCTTTGTACACCGAAGGGATGCATAACAGCTTTATTAACTCGCACAATTGAGAATGGTTAGTATCTCACATCAAACATGAAAACGGACTTAGGCAGTGCCTGAAAAACATCTGGAATAGAAGGCATTGGTGGCCAATCTCTATATTCAATGTCATTGGCACAGAAACACCGGCAATAGAGTGTTCCACGAACAGCTAGTTTCCGTAAGGACCATTCACTCACTTTATCCATCATCTTGTGGTAAATATAGGGGAGAAATGGACATCACCAGCGGCAGCACAGATCATCAGTTCAGACAAAGGTCTGTATGTCCAAAATTTGGGATCCTGAGCAATAGAAAAATCAGATATATATATATATATATATGGCCCTTAAAAATGCAAAATGCAGAGACTACTATTACCAGCTGAAAATAATTTAGCAGCCAGCCTAAGGCAATCTCGGGTCTGACAAATAGAAACCGATAGATGCAGAAGATGAAATCCGCATATGATCATTTTCTGAAATATGGCGAGCATCAGAGGAAATGCAGGAATTAATCTATACTAAGCTGGGAAAATCAACTCAGTTTGGAAAGAGCCAGGGCCGGGGGAAAAACAATCTTACCTCTCTTAAAAGCATACGGACTTCTTTCTTTTCAACATTCGATATACCTAAAATCATAACATAATCAGAAATTCATGTCAAAATACAATCACACTGTATTCAGAATTCATGTCTATTTAATAAGGAACTTTCAATATAATGATATATCAACTAATTATTAGTATTCACCACAGCATATACATTAGTAGACAACCAAGCCAACTTCCACTATGAGGACAGTGAACACAATTTTCTGTATAAGCATCTAATATTTGACGAAATGCAAACTGTGCCTTAATCTTAAAATTAGTAGAAGTGAGAAATACTTTATATCTGTTAAAGATGTGCTTAAATCAAGAGCAGCATAAGCTTGTCAGAAAAAGTTCGTATGAAACTTTGAAATGGTCAATAAATTAAGTGATCATATAATAAACACGGCCTGTAAGATTTCAAATCCACGTTATGTTCAATATTTCCTGTCAACAGTTTTACCTTTCTTTTTGTCATATTCCTTTTTTGGTTGATGAAGAAAAACAGTAAGAAAAAGTTTGTATGCAAAGACCCCTTTACATATCTATCATCTACAAATCTTAGTTTAAGTTACAAGACAGTAGGAAAGTATATTGCACTGCCGGGCCGTACTCAATAGCAAGGGTCTGCAAGAAGCTGTACAAAAGAGATGCAGTCACTAGGCAACCTTTTTCGTCCTTCTTGTTCCTCTATGAGATAGTGTGCCAACTACCAAACAACAGTTTTGTGGAAAATGCTTTCTGAAAGAACTGAAGTCCTTGAAACAATATTTTTTATCTCTCTTATACTGAGTCTTTTGCTAAACAAGACTGATCTATGAAGTGACAAGGCCCATGCAGCAATCTGAAGTTATAGATGTGTTCCCTTATAATAATTACCTAATTATGGTCATAAGAGTCAGTATATCAGTAGCAAAGCTCAGGAAAGAAGTCTCAGAGAGGACCAACTTCCTTTAGTCCTACGCTGGATCGGATATCACAGTACAATCAAACAGAGGCCCAGAAGTATTTTGCAAAGTCCGATGACTTGTCCAAATAATACCATGCAAGGACTACATATTTGAAACACATACTCAAATTAAGATCAATCTTTGACAGGGCAACATCAAAATTAAAATGACATGCCAAACTAACTCATTCATCTTATTAGAAGCAGAATTGTCAAGTCTCCCACCTAAAGGAAGAAGTGGAGGTCCAATCTCAAGAAAATGCTTCACTCAAAAACTCATAGTCTCTCAAAACATTTCCTCTGGTCAAATCATATTCAGCTACCAGTTTTCGTCCTAGCAAAAAAACCAAATAAAAAGGTGGTGAGAAAGATGGTGTGCTTTAAGTCCTTAGACTCACCTGGATATCTAGGACATTGAACAATTTGAGGTTAAATTGAAAGTATAATGCCTGCAATTAGTACCCACATAGGAAGAGGCTGCACATGGATAAAAATGAAGCAAGGCTATTGGAAATATAGAAGACCTCATTGTCTCGTTCGTGGTCATGAATAACTTTCATGATGTAAGTAGACTCAAGACCCGGCTTACAAGCATCTATTAACTTTCTTCCACCTTGAATAGCATCGACCAAATAAATAGCATCTGGAAAACAGAGCTGCTAAGAGGAAAGATATATGTTAAACAAGCTAAACACTCACTATTGGAGATTTGAAACCTGAATATACACACACACGTAAAAATTAAGCCTCAAAAGTTATGCATGCATGTATAAACATATCATTCCATCTCATAGAACCAAAAGACTGGAACCAGAACCAAAGTATTCAGTACCTAACTTTGATCAGCACTTTCATCCAGGGAGTTACTCTTGAAAACAAAAACATAAGTTTAGTGGGAAGATAGGAATGAAGCTATCTTAGCACAATAGTGAAAGAGAAGAGTACAATAACTGTATGATGCAAAGGGTTCACATTCGACAGAGATCAACACCCACACAATCAAATCCAATAACCCTTTTTTTTTCTGCTAAATTTCTCAATCCGTCCCCTACAAGTCAATTGGAAGATTGAGAAATTCAGCAGGAAGTTGAGGTTCGTGGGTAACTTTGTGAATAGGAACTAGGGATAGAAGCATGTCATGATCTTTGTGATTGCTTCCTGCTAAAAGAATGTAGTCCCATAAGCATTTAGACATAATAGTTCATTTAACTTTCAGCAAATAAATATATATAGCAAAAGCTAAAGGTCAATGTGAGTACCCTTTCTACAGGCAAAGGTTCAGACACACAGTACAATCTCCAAGCACAAAAAATTAAGGCCTCAGGCCAACAAGAATCACACTCCTAAGACCACCAGAAGTAATCCCATTTCCATATTTAGCAAATAGCCAAACCCTTCAAGCCACAATCCCACGTCAAAGCAAGAAATTATGAATTCCACATCAAAGCAGAATGCCAAACAGGGAAGCATTATTAGTGTCAAGGAAACACATAAAAACCCCAGAAAATTTTGAGCTCTTTGAAGTTTAAAAAAAAAAAAAAAACATAAAAATTAAACTATTACCACCTGAGTCAGTCGTAATGCAAGTCTGATGAGTAATAGCTGCAAAAGCCATCGAATAGCAACGCCAATCTAAAACAAACATAACAAATATATAAGCTGCTTCTTCATCCGCACAATAGCTCAAGGAAAAACTAAACTCTTACTACAGCTTTGGCTCTTCCGAAGAATACCAGGGGAATTGAGTATCTGCTGCCATTCATGCGTTTTTTCTGTTTCTTTCTCCTTCTCCTTAAACATGAAGCCAATCTAGGGGCCACGTGTCAAAACCCGGGTCTTTAGATCTGTAATAGCTCTTTGCGGCTGACGGAAAATAATCTGAACGCATTTGCTTTACGAAACAACTTGGACGCTAAAAGTGCATGCGTTCAGTTTTATTAAAACAACGGATTATTTTTTTAGCAGAATTTTAATTTGATCATCTAATTATCAATCAACGAACAAATGGTATTAGATTATCATAAAAGAGATGGATTTTCATGTTTAAATATATATAAATAGTAAAAAAAATCACACCTGACAGTGGGCCACAATATTCCTGGCAAAATTAATTTTGCTGGAATTTTGAGTTAATTACTTAATTTTCAATCAACGAACAAGTGGTACTAAATTGTCAGCTGGACAAATAAAAGGATATTAAAATAAAAATTAACGCATTATTGTGGCCCACTATCTGATATAATTTCTTTACTATTTGTAAGATTTAAACATGAACCAAAATCCATCCAGTTTCTTCTGATCCATTAGAGGTAAAGTGGTCATTCATGTTTATCTTGTCCTGATTGGAAGCTTCTTCTTGCTTGGTATTGGCAGCATTATTTGTTGGAAGTCATAATTGAAAAACTCGGGGAAGATGAAGAACTTGTATATCGAACATGTCAAGGATTTGAAGATTATGGACACTTCTAGACGTCTTGATTCCATCATGGATATGTCCTCCGGTTTTCTTTCTTTTGCGATGGATTATACATTTTCTATGATGAACTATTCACTCATTGAAGAAGAAGAAGAAGAGGAAGAATAATGAATCCAGTTATGCCATCTCTGTGGTAAGGAAAGGAATCTGCCTTTGCTGCTGTAGTGCTTTTCTTCGAGGTCGCAAGTCTCCAATCTCAATATCACCGGCGAGAACTCCCATAGTGATTATTACTTATTTGGCGGGCATAAGAGACTACGTTTTTAGCCCATTTCTTGATTTGATCTTTGAACTTTTTGGAATCCAAATGTTTGAGAGACTTAACTCCAGAATCAATCGATATCTCTTTAAAAGAGAAGCAACTGTCCATTCGCGCCTGTTTGCCATGATGATCAGCAATGGATTTCTCTTCCATTTGCATTGGCTATTACTATATAACTTTGGCAGAGGTTTAATTTATAGTGAAGAAAAAGAACTAAATGCCAATGGAGAGATTCATTGACTTTGGCAAGTTTCTTGAAAAGTAGAAGAAATGAAGTTTCTTGTGAAACTCTTTCAATGATTTTCATTTGTTAGAATCTTTAAAAGTATTGTATTTGATTTTGACCCAATCAACTCTCACAAATAGTATTCTTTTTTTAAAAAAAATACCCAGTATTCAGAAATACCCGAACATCTGTAAAATAAATGATAAAAAAATTAAAAAGTATTACGAGAAGAGAGACACGCATTAGACAGACTTTATATAAAAACCACGTAATCATATATATATATATATATATATGATTTTGTCCCATTTTCTTAGTAGTATCAATCATGAAGTCTGTGTCAAACAGAATATGATTCTTGGGTTGCAAGTTCAAAATTAAATTGGTTTATTAAAATTCAAATTGGCTTCTAACAGAAAAATGCCAAAAAAAAAAACAAAAAGAATATTTTGAGACTAACAAAATAAATATATTTTTTGAAAAGAGGTGTGTGGCCCAATAGATTGACCTCCTAACTTAGGACCATCCACGAATGATTCTAAGTGAGAGCTCATGCCATTCTATTCATGGACAGAACCAAGACAAAAAAATTGGAGACTGAAAAACAATAAAAATTTTGTTAGAATTTCGTCTATTTTATATATGCATTCCAAGTACAAAACTGCTCAAACAATTCCAAATTTACAAATAAAAATAGCAAGTTTTAGAGTTGTATTGAAAAAAAAAACAAAAATTGGAGGGCTTGAAGGTAAAATACCTAAAAATTCTAAAATTTTTTAAAACCCCTGGTAGCTCACCAGCTAGTGATTTGATTATTCTCTTGCTTTATGTTGATGACATGTTGACCTACCAAACCGGAGGCAGCTGAGAGTGTTATGTCAAAAGGACCAAGGAGGATTCAGGAGTCGAAGATCAACTAGTCGAATCCAAATAAAACTCGAAAAGCACTTTCAGCCTGCGCTATGAATGGAAGCCTCCCTTATCAAGCAAGAAAGAAACGGCAGCTCAGGTACGAACACCCACAAACCATGTTTATCGCTCCCTCAAAATCCTAGTGCTGCTATTTGAGAGCCTTGTACCCTCCGATCCCTCGGATACCGGATTTTGAAAAGAAAAAAAAAAAACATTGTTTTGCCAACTTATGTTTCCACAATGTAAGGAAAAGATCATTTTTGGTCCAAAGAGAAGAAAGAGAAAAGAGTGCAAAAAAACTATCAATAACAGCAGTATTCCTTCAAGAACATTTTCAGCCACAAAAATCTCTGTAAATCATCAACCTAAGAATTCAAGAATTAGACCTGATTGACATGAGTAAGATCATATGAAAACATAAGATCATCAGATCAACAATCTTTTACACCTCTCAACTAATGTTACATTTATATATACACCTCGCGAAACCGGTCAAATAGCAGATAAATAATACCTCAACTGCACCTCCTGTAAAAAAAGGCCTACCCAAAGTAAAATATGACAGCATTATTATACACAGATGGATGGATGGATGGATGATTCGGTTTCTTTCTACCTTCAGGGCGAAATGTACAGTGCTGCAAATCGTAAGCATACACTGAAACTAAGAACCCTAACACTAAATCAAAATTCCTATTCTCAGGGATGTAATTTTCCAGCTACTGCAACTATTTTTTGTAAACTCAAAACTACTACTGACCTTTCAAGTATTGCTGCTTGGTGCAAGAACGCGGTTTGTGGCTCGTACTGAACTATTTAAAGCAGCATTGATCCGACTAAAAACTACCTTCAAGGGAACACAAGCTATGGAAGGACCCTTGAGCTTTTCCACCATCGGCTTCTTCTTGTCTTCACCAGCTTGCTTATGCGAACCAGTTAAAGAAGACAATTTCCGGATCTTTTTTGATAAAGCCCCATTTTTCCTTGATTTTGGGGATTTAGTGGGCGAGACGTGTTGCTGCAACATATGATGATGCTTGGTTGGTCTCCTTCTACTTGAATTTGTCTTCTTTTCATACGCGGTATCAACACCTTGTAAAGCAGAGGTGCCTTCAACCATATCATCATCCAACTCATAGCTGCTGCTAAAGCATTCAGAAGTACTCATTAAATTATCACAAAAGCCATCATCCAGTACCTCAACAGGAAGCGGGTGACCAATTATTGGCCGGCCATTTAATTTGCTCATCAGAGAAATGTAAGGAACATGGTGAGGGCGATAACTGGATTTCACTTCCACATTGACATCATACAGGGAAGAATCAGCAATGTGGTGCCGAAGAGAAAAATCAGATGGGTCATACTTTGGATTTACAGTAAAACGAGACTGTCGATAGGGCAGTAACCTTTGAGGCAACTCTGCTGTAGAGGCCCTTACTTGAGGTTCCTTTTGAGACCTTCCCCAACCTCTGTACTCGTCCACTTGAATTTCAGTGACAGGTTTGGATTTAATACGATGTGAGCTGTCTGAAGCAAGGTATCTACCAACAGAATTTCCACCTACTCTTTTACCTGAACTGAGAGAGAATCCGTCCTGATCAATACCAGCCAAGTTTGCATCAGATTCCTCGTCTACATCCACAGATCTTGATTCCTGCTTTTTACTTTTGCTTGTGTGTCTGGAGTTCCGCTTCCCCTTCAATTGCCACTCTGAAGCACCTTTCTCCATCCTTTGGTTGATTGTATTCATGTCAGCAGTCCCAGAACTAGTAGAACCTGACTCATTAAGCTCTTCATTCCCCAAGGACACAGTTTCAACTTGACTACTTTGACTAGACTGTGTTCCAGCCCCAATTTGAGCCTTCTGAGATGACACTGCCAGAATAAATTAGAAGATATCAGCCACAAGAATTTTAAGTTTATTTTCAATTATATAAACAAACATGTAAAAAGGTCAATCAGCCACAACAACCATTTAAATAGACGAACAAGAATTGCTTAGAAATTATTTTACGACAGTCAGAAAATCCACAAATGTCAACATAAGCAAGGAAAAGATAAAAGCCATGAAAATATCTTATAGATCTAGAAAATTGACAACCTCAGTTGAATACGTGAAAAGAAAAAGCCAAAATAGCCACCAAAACCGCAAAAAGCCCGGACTTGTGAATGCCTTGAAAGGGTTTTCTATGTGTACAGATGAAGTAACAAAGCATTCTTAAGTATGAGTAGGGAAGTAAAAAAGGAAAGATGGTAATGAGTTGAGCATCAAGACCAATCATAGACACAAACAGGTTACATCTATAAGAGATAAACAAAAGAAAAAATCCTTTCTGTCATGCAAAATACCTGCAGAGTGCTTTTCTTCTGCTGTAAGAGGCACATCAAATAACTTGTCAGAGGAACCATTTTCAGGGCATCCCGACATGCTGGATATTTCATTTTCCTTCTGTTTGAATGTGGCAAGGGAAGCATCAGTAGCATGTTCAGATGCATTAATTGATGTCCCATTTTCACATGAGATTCCAGTACTATCTGAAACTTTGCTGTCAGACACACCAGGGAGACATGATCCCGTTGGACTTGGAAGTTGTTCACTGATAATAGGTACAGACACCATCACCGTACTCTCTAGAACCTTTGTTAAAGGGCGCCTACGGTTTTTCCTTTTTAGGAATTCATGAACATGAGCTACTTGAGATCTCTTCCTTTTCAGTGATGATGACACCACGCCCATCCCCAAATCATCGAGTCCTCTCATACGCTTAGAACCTTCAGTTCCATCATCTTCTGAATCATTCGGAGTTCTTCGTGGCCTCCCTTGTGGAGATTTCAATTTACCAGCACTGGCATGATCTGGCTCCTCAAAGGACACACCTGACTGAGACAACTCCAGCTCAGAATCAGAATCCTCTTCAGAACTACTTATATCCTTTCCCACGTCTTCAGATTCATCATGACTATGCACAGAATTTGGCGATTTCTCGCACTCATTAAGTTCCCCATCTTTCTTATCCATCTGTGAGAAGAACAGTGGATGATCTTTCCCTAAATGAGCACTTTCAAGTTCAAGAGCATGAAGGATGGCATCCTCTCTTCGAGCATATTTCACTACCTTCTTACAGGGATTAGCTGCAGAAGCCTTTGCTTTCTCAATGCATTTATCATACTCCCCACAGCGAAAAGCTTTAATACGTTTTGACTTCTCCAAATTGTACCAGTCCCTGCAAAAAATTCAAGGTGATTGTAGCGAATTCCAAGCATACTAATCAAAGCTGAAAGAAACATGCTTTTGGGGGGGCCCTAAAAGTATTGGGGTAGAGAGAAAGCCCCAGCGCAGGTTGTTGTTATTTCATGAAGAATAAGCTACAGGAAGAAAAAGAAGATCGGTAATCAGGTAGGAGAAAGAAATACTCCTGAAGCACAAAAATTTCCTACAAATATAAAAAAAAGATGGGGAAAGTGAAAACCAAAGTCCAATGAAGATCAAATAGAACAGCAACTTTGAACATAGCTATTTCAAGAAAGCACCAGACATCTGTTTTAAGAGTATAATAAGCTCTTTCAACAAAATTCAGTTTATGGAAAGCATTATTTAATGGAGTTCAAGAGAAATCAATTCCCAATTGTCCAAAGCATGACCCTCTAGCCCAGATTGGGAATTCCAATGAAAATTTACTATTAAAATCCTAAAATCTTTTCCACAAGTAGTGTACTGCAACCCATTTAAGGCAATATATGACATCATATGGGATCTCATTATACGACAGTTGCTTTTCTTTCCTTTTCCTCGCAACTTGGGGGAAAACTTTTAGCACTGGGTAGTCCCCATTTTTCTCTTCATTTCTCCCCTCTTCTCCTCTTTTTCAACTTCCAAGGGGAAGAAAAGTAACTTATTCCTTCTCAAACTAGTCCTCAGGGTAGCTCATCGGCAAGGCTACAACAAAAGAAACAATGAACCATCTTAAAAGCAGCAAAAACCAACAGAAGGGTCATAATTACATTTAGATAAGATCATAGCCTAGAAATGTACCTATTCTCAGACAGTTAAGAATTGAGTGCAAAATAAAATCCAAGACAAAAATTGACCCAAAGAAAGAACAATTTCTGATAGGCAGATGCAGAAATCCTTCTAAAGTTAAATGTCCCATCCATTTAAATTGTGGACACACTATGATCATATGGATGAGGAAACTAGTAGAAAAGTTATTTATGTTGGAAATAAAATTCTGAACTGCACCCATCAATGCCAAGGAAGATTCCACAAGAATAGTGAGGACATAGCAGCAAGTTCTAATGTAAAAGAACAGAAATCCTCCTCTCCACAGGGCTAAAACTAGCTTAAGATGAAAGAAACAGGTGATTACTAGCTTTAGGCATGGCAAAAATGAATTGGCATATAGCAGTTATTGCTTCAAGAACTTTAGCAAAATTCTTTCTGTCGTTTGTTAGATCAAAATGAACACTTTAGAAACATCTCTTCATCTTCTAGGTTCAATCATAGAAAATGCAAATAAGTGGCGAACCATAGAATTCATCTTCCTCATGTAAATGGTCTAAAGGAAATCTCTCCACTCAGTCATTCTTTCCTTCCCCTCTTCATGATATTCCCATAGTCCATTCATAATCTAGGGAGGAGACTCAGTTAAGAGAACCAACAATACCCTGTTGCACAAAAAGATAGCTGGGAATAAAATAGCATCATAGAAGTGATAAGCGTTTACATTATTCTAGCAACCTTCCAAAACATGTACAAGATGCATCTTCCAAATGAGAATAACAACGAAGTGTGTGGGTCATGCGAAGTGATGAACATAAAAATGGACACAACCCCTTGTAAGAAAAAGGCCCAAGAGTAAAACAACCAAAAGCCATGTCAAAAAAGCAAAATGAATACGCCAAGAGCAGCCATTATAAAGATTTATCCAATTTGAAAAATATTTATCATTAACCTAAATAACAGGGAGTCATACTTACACACTTGCATCATCTCTTCCAAGGAGTTTAACAGGGGTGCCTAATCTTGGAGAAACCAAACAGCTATCTGGAAGCTCCTCTAGACCAAGAATCCGACCTGGCCACCACGACCCGTTCCGCCTACGGACCCAAACCAAGCCGCCCACCGATGCATCAATGCTCTTGTTGCTGGCTTCACCAGAACTACCCATCTCCCAAAACAAAAAGGAAAGGAAAAAAATATAAAAAATTTGTCAAAATCCAAACTTAACCTACCATTTCTTAGCGCTCTAAAAACTCCAGGAACATCAAGAACCTTCTTCCACCTCGAAATGCACCTCGTTTTCCTTTCTGACAAAGTCGGAGAACATAAAAAAGGTTACCGATACAAAAATCTTACATGCAACTCAAAACCCATAAAGCCCCAAATTTTAAAAAACAAGAAAAATGCATCCCTGAATATAAAAACAGATCAAAAAGCCCAAAAAAGGAAAGAATACCGACAGAACCAGACTGAAGGGTTTATGGGGGAGAAAGACAGATCTGGAAGAGAGGTAAAAACGAATGATTTTTTTCTTTTGCTAAAGACAAAATTTTTCTCCTAAGTCTTTCCCTTGTTTTTAAAATTTTTTGCTTGATAAAAGTATTCTCAAAGAATACTGGGAAAATCCATTTTCCTTACTGCTAATTTCATTTAAATGTGCTCTTTGCTGATAGGGAAACAAGATTTTCTCGTCAGCCATAATGGCTTCAGTTTCAGAATAGTTCAAGAAAAACAAACACAGAGAGAAGGAAAGAAGGAACGGTGCTGCTGATGGTGAAGAACAAGTAGAGGAAAGAGTGGTTTCTGTATAGAAAATGGATCGGACGTACCTTTTGGTATCTTTTTGCCAAGAAAGAGAGAGAAAGAAATGAGCTTTCCTCTGAGAGAGAGAAACAAAACAAAGAGTGGAGTATACTAGTGTGGGGGATTTTGTGGATTATTTATGAATAATTTATTTCTGAAGAGGAGAGAAACCAAATACGAAAGGTTTTATGTGAGGTTTCTCTACACTTGGTCCACATGTGCGTTAGTGGGTCCCATCGTACACCTACTGATTGTTGATTGACGGTTCTGATGTATGTCTTTATAGGGTGTATGCTAGTTTCCGTGAGGGTGAGTACTCCCGATAAAAAAATTGTACACTGTTCTCTCTAGATTGAGCTCTTCTAGGTTTAGTATACTGTTGTATCTTCAGTGTGGCTCTGCAACTTTCGCGTTTCAGTCCGGAAGTTACCGAAGAACGCAACCATGACGGGTAATTAACAAAAAAAATTAAATCTTTGTTTCAAATTCTTTCGAAGTTGAGCTATTAAATTGATCATTCTGTTACTTTCTTTGCAATCTTTTGATACTTTTCTTTCATATATTGGAAAGCTTTTGAAATCGGAGAATTCATATACGGGGTGGTTGGGTTTGCTTTTGAAGTTGGGTGACCGTTTGATCAAATGATGAGGAGCTGGTTTTTATTGATGAATCTGCAAATTGCACGTTGATTATTTTGGGATCGATCAGCTTCTATAACTACTAGATAGGATTGAAATTGTTATCATGGCTTGCACGGGTATTTTCATAAAAATCGTGCTTTGTTGGCATTATAGGGATAGTAGGCTGCAAATTGAAGGCCAACTGGGGAAAGGAAGATATTTGATAAAACATATTAGTGAAGGGGATTTTTCAAAATTGCTTGATTTATGAACCAGTGTTATTTTATGAGTACTAAAAATTCTGTTTTTATGTTGTCGTGATTGCTGTGAATCTCGTCTAATGAGAAGATAGCTGTGCTCATAGGAGGGTACACATTGGATTAGTTTGTTTGTTTCTTAGAATTTTTGGTTTTTCCTCTGGCCCCGGGGTCTGTTTGAATTTGTTGGTTGATGAACTGAGAACTATATTTTGTTCCTGAGAACCCGTTATATGGCATGCCATTCTTTAGCAATCTCAGTCGCTGTATCAGCTTTTCTTCTAATGTGTGCATTCTTCACAAGTTCCTAATTCATCTAACTAAAGCTCCACGACAGATTATGTGCAGGAGCAGGAAATGGAAATTGAAGCCTTGGAAGCAATACTTATGGATGACTTCAAAGGTCTGTGATATTTATGTGCTCTCTATTCTTCCTGGTTTCTTTCTTAGTTTTTCTCTTGGTTCTGAATCTCATCATATAATCAGTTCTAGTGGATTCATTATACCAGAAATTCACTCAAGTGAAAGCGGGCTAAACACTTCAAATCGATGCTTTCAGATCACTGTATATCCTCAGGTAATGGGTTCTTCTACATCTTTTTGCTTTTAGCAAATTCTTGAGCAATACGTGAACAACATATGCCCAATTGACATCCATTCTTTGTGCTAGCAACCTAATCAACATATGAAGGGTGGAGTCAATGTATATTTCAGCTGATAATAATTACCACATTACATACAATAAGACTTTTCTAATGGTCTCACTTTGTATTGACAGGAAGATGAGACAGATGAGTCAAATCCTTCAGGTTTTTTTTCTCCCTATTAAATGATCCTCTTTATTCTGAAAGTGATTTTCTGTTGGTTGTTGTTGCTTATGGCAATTAATCTCTACTAACATTTGCTATTATGAAATTCTTGCTGCAGTTGTGCTGGCTTTGATTTTCTCGCACACTGAAAAATATCCTGATGAACCTCCACTTTTGAGTGTGAGAAGGTAAACTCAAGCATTTTCTCATCTTTATCACACTGCAAAGGTCACAGTTGTATCTATATTCACCTATAGTTGTATATTATTCTTGGCAGGAACGGTGAGCAGGTTTTTTGTGGTGAAACACTAACACATTTCCACTTTGCCTAACTAATGAACTTGGTTTAATTCTTGTTCCTTTTTCTTTCTTGGGCATGAGGAGGCCTGGGAGAGAATTGCTTCAAATTCCTTCCTGTAAAGCATATAAAGCAGCTACATATTCCAATTTGAGTTGTGGATGGGAAAACAGCCAGTCAGCTGCAATTTCAGGCACTAGAGAGGTCAAATGTGAACTAGTATGCTTCACATTAGAGACGGTCGTAAAATTTCCTTGAGAATAGCTATTGAGATGTATACGAATCAAAATTTCTAAGAAATTGTGGCACCACCAAAGATCAGGGATCTCAGTTGTTTGTTGCCTCCTGCTAACCGCTACAAACAATAGCTTTTAATTGTTTGTGATTTTGAGAACATCTTAATTCTGATGCTTTTACCAAATCCTAAAATCTGCTACCTTTTAATCCATCGATTTTCTCTTTGCAGTTTAAAAGGAATTCAATCAGGTGATCTTGCTGCTTTGAAAGAAAAGCTTGTGCAAGAGGTATGTATACACACGCTAGTCTCTTGTATTGCTTCCAGGCTTTTCCATTGCTGTTTTCTGTGTTTTTTTGTAGCAAGTCTTAATAATTGTCCTCTAAGAATCAACAACATCTAAACCAGTTTAGCCACAGCCTACAACTGCGAAAAGATAGTTACCTTGGCCTCCTTGCTTGGTATACAAAAGTGTTCTCTTTAACAGGGTGAAAGCCTGCTGAAAGGTCCATATATCGGGTGAATTACCCCATGGAGATACCAAACAAAATGTCATTAAATGGCCTGAAGAAAGTTCACTTGAAATCATTAAGAATTCATTCTGTATCTAATCTTTTATGTTCTTTTTCGTTGGGGGGCCCTTTTCTATTGTCCTAATTGTCTATAAATTCATATACTTCGCAGGCTTCCGATAATCTTGGTATGGCCATGATCTACACATTGGTTACATCAGCTAAGGAATGGCTATTGGAAAGTTTTGCTCAAGATGGTGACACGGAAAATGCTGAAGAAGATGAGGTGGCAAAAGATGAGGTATGTATTCTATTGGAATAAATGCAGTAATCAACTTGGGAAAAGTTATGTTGTATAGAATACAGATCCAATAAGAAATATTTTATCTACGAAAAGTCAGATTGAAGCTATATATTTTACAGTGTTTTCCACTACCTTTACAAATATCTACTAAAGATAGTATAATTTGGAATCCTGAATTATAATTTTTCCTAGCTGAAGACAAGTTTAATTGTTTAGATGCTGAACTCATCACCAATCTGTAACCTAAACCTTACAATAGGTGTTTCTTTGTATTGCAGATTATTGTACCTCATGGAGAACCAGTTACTGCTGATACATTTATGGCCTGGAGAGAAAGATTTGAAGCAGAATTAGCCCTAGAAAGAGCCAAGTAAGTTTCACAAGTAGCTTGATTTATTTGCTATCGAGCAGAATGCCTTCTAGAATCTCAAGTCCTAAGTGATCAAAATTTTATTGTTGCAATATGCTGGTTTGTCATTTTGTGCCGCTTTCTTAAAAGGACTACATGACTACTAGCTTGTATCCAGATGAAAGAAACGAGAACAGTTCTGGTGGATATCTTGGTTTTTGCACATTCGATCTAATAATCATGCATCAATTTTTAGGCTAATGCCTGATTCAGCACTTGCTGCACCCAAAGAAAAGAAGCTAACGGGCAGACAATGGTTTGAAAGTGGAAGAGCTTCTGCGGTACGTACCTTCTTGCTTTTGCTCCTTTCTTGAATTTATGACTGCGTAAGCTACATGCTTTTTAAGATTGGACTAGTATATATCCACACTAATTCAAGTTATGAGTGCAGAAAAATTATTTTATGAGCTTGGGTACAAGTCATAAGTAGTCTGAATATACTTCACAAAAATGTAAATGAAGATTGAATTAAAATTGTGTAAAGGCCGATTTTTACGCCCCATCCCAAAGAGTAAACTTCAATCAAGCCTCCTGTTGAAGTTACCATTATGATCTTGTGAGCTTTTACTCAGAGGAAACAAACTGAATGGCCGTTTTTTTTTTTGTGCGTGTGGCTCAGAGTCCTTGGACTATCCTCATAGTTCTTACACGAGGAATGGCAAAATGCTGGTAGTTTCTTTTTGCTTATAGAGGGATGCCTTGTTTCTTTCGACTAAGGCTTCCAAACCTCCTGATACACTCGAGCCACACAGGCTGAAGAACTTTCACTACACGGCTGGTTTCAAATTAATGAATAATATAGACCGTTATGTTTTCTTGACAAATCTTGTATGGATTCACGACAACAAATCTTCAGAAAGAAGATTGGACGGTTACTCCCCACTTAGCCCATTTCTTTCCTCATTGCAGAAAGGTGCAGCGTCAGTTGATGATGAATCCGAGGATGATGAGGAAGATATTGATTTTGATGACGATGACTTTGAAGGTGTGTGTGTGTTTCTTCACCACATTTCTTCATTTCTTTTTCTGTCATTATACGATTTCCTTTTTCCCTGCAGATGATGAAGAGGATATGCTTGAACATTATTTGGCCGAGAAGTCGGATACATCTTCTCATTCTTCAAGGAGAGCCGCCTAAGCAATCATTCGAGGCCGTCTTGTTGAAACTAGGATGTTCCTTAGGATTGATGTTGTAACATGCTTTTCTATACTAATATGCTCCACAAATTTAGCAGTTTTGGGTCTCAAAAACAGGGAAGTTTTTGCATGTAATGTAATTCAGTTCTTGTATTCAGAGATAGCAACAAGAAATGAGACACAATAGTTGTCTACTTCCTGCAAATGTTTCATGGATTTTGTTTTTGCAGTTTCAAGATTCTTTGCAAGAAGCTTTAGCAGAATCTAAGGTTTGTCAGTAAATAATCGGGACAAGTCTAATAAGAAATTGCTAGCTGAGCCTTTTATATGCGCGACGCCGGTTGGTGGTTAAATAGGTGATTGGCCTAGTTGGTTGTGCTCTGAGCACGATATGAATTGGCTATTTAGTGAATATTGAATCATTAATTATCATTAGACTTTATTATTTTGTGGACCTTACAGACTTAAGTGTCGAGAAGTTCAATTGGGAAGCATATCATATTGACTTACCGTTAATTGTTTATCATCAATCTTTATTATCTTGTGGACCCTACTAACTTAAACAACGAGGAGTTAATCGCTATATGATTGAAAATGCATGTTTAACACTATCAGATATTGCACTCGAAATTTAGTTGGTTATGCTCTGAGCGCGATGTGAATTAAGGGAATTAGTTAGGAGGTATTTTTGTCTTTAGTGAATATTGAATCATTAATTATTATCATTAGTATTTATTATTTTGTGGACCCTACAGACTCAAGTGTCGAGGAGTTCAATTAGGGAGCATATCATATTGACTTAAGCGTCAGAGAATATTGAATCATTAATTAACGTTAATTGTTTATCATCAGTCTTTATTATCTTGTGGGCCCTACTAACTTAAACAACGAGGAGTTTAATCAGAGATTATTGAAAATGCATTTTTAACACTATCAGATATTGCACTCGAAGTTTATTAAATGCACTTTATTTAATAATATTATTTTATTTAAAGATTATCTTTTCGGCCGATATTATTGAAACTAACATAAAGTTTTTACAAGATCAATAGTAAGTTTTAACGGCTTTTTTCTTCACCATCTTTTGGGATATAAGCTATTGGACTCGTGAATCTTCTCATTAATTTCTGTGACACCTTCTGAAATACTTTTTCCGATTGAACTCGAGATAAATAGCAACCAATTGAATCCAAGTACCAACCGCTTCTTCCCTTAAAACCAACAATTTTACCTCCTTCAATAGGCAAAGAAAACGGTGTGCCTTCTTCAACTCCATATGGTCCAAATGTTCTCCGGTTGCTCTTGAATGTAAGTGATCGGATCACCGGACTGCCACCGTGAACCACCGGAGAAATGTAGCCACTAATGCTTATCAAGTACTCCTCTGGAAATTGAAGTTTAATCTACGATAAAAGATGTCAGTGACAGTTTCTGATGTTTTTGAAAGAAAATTATCACGTAAGTTATACACAGTATGTTATAAACGAGTAAAATAAGTATAATATTGTCGTTGTTTGTCCATCAGTGGTCTCGTGATACTCATAAGAATACATCCTCCGCACAATATTATTTCACATTTTGTTTTTATGTCATTCTATAAGAATAGTATTGTGTTCTACTTATTTTACCTTTTAGGAACAAACCACCGTTCAAAAACACCAGGAACCTTTACATTTTGGTGTTTTTTAGCAACTCGTTAAATGTCATAAACAGGGACCGAACTAGGGGACGACTCGGGTGGGCTCGAGCTCCCTTGGGGAATTTTAAAAACTTTAAAATTTTTAGGTATTTTACTTTCAAGCCCCTCAGTTTTTTCTTTTAATACAACCCCAAAACTTGCTCTTTTATTTGTAAATTTGGAATTATTTGAATAGTTTTGTACTTGGAATGCATCTATAAAATAGACGAAATTATAACAATATTTTTATTGTTCTTCAGCCCCCCAACTTTTTTATCTTGGTTTCGTCCCTGATTTCAACAAAAAAATAAATAAATAATAAAAAAATAACCCCAAATTGGCAAAATGTACAAAAGCTGAAAGTATTTTTTTATGCTTTTTTCTATCACTTTATAACCCTTCTAACCTATAGGTACCGACGATTAAACGATATCCTACACCAGTTTCAGGATCATATACGTAATTTCTGGTTTTCTTAGTTTTTTGGTAACTATTATTGCTTTTCTGAATAATAGGATCGTACCCGCCCGTAAGGGCGTACCCACCGGAAAGGGTGTACTGCAGCCTCCTGTTCCGAGGATGGCGAAGGCATACGAAGGAATGGAACTGCAGCTCCCCGTTGCGAGGATTCCAACGGTGTTTTATCTATCTTATCCGTTTATGAAAAAACATGTGCAACTCACACGATAATCTCTGGTAAAAAATACAAAAGTAGCATCGTATTTTGACGTTTTCTGTTCAGTAACATAAATCGCGATGAAAAATTAATTAACGAGAGATTAAAAAAATGTAAAATAGAATTTACCTGAGAAGTTTTACTCCCTCCAACACCGCCATGTTTTTCTGCAACGAAAGGTTTCCCATTCTTGTCATAAACAACTTTAATGGAGTCAATACAACGAGCATGGACAATGGTAATTTCTCTAACTCCATTGTAGCTGCCGCCATCATCCCAAGCAGAGCCCCCATTTCCTCCCCATGTTCCCACTGCTATTCCTTTCTTTTTCTCGGCACCATTCTCGTTATTTTCTCCTCCTTCCTTCTATTATTTACATGTTTCAAGAAAATAAAATCATCAACAATTAACAAAATTAAAGAGAGAGAGAGAGAGAGAGAGAGAGAGAGAGAGAGAGAGAGAGAGAGAGAGAGAGAAGAGAGAGAGAGAGGAATTGCATACCATTTTGAGCCTGCCTGGAGTTGCAAAGAGCAAATGGCAAGGTGAAAAGTATATAAATACAATTTAGAATCAGTTGAGAATCACACGTCAGATAATTACTTTTTATAAAGATTTGGGCAGTATTCCTCTTGAGGTACTTTTTCGGCTGAGTTAAACCAAAGTTCAAATTTTAATATAATATCAGAGCCAATTGTTGGACTGCCTGTGAATACTACGCTCCAAATCTAAATGATAAGCCTGAACGTGAGAGAGTGTGTTGAGAATCCAAATAAATCAAACGATAATCATTCTGATTATGTAAAAAGGGAATTCTTCCTTCGCTGAATGCAGCGTAGTACTTAATTTTTATATATTTAAATAATAATGTGCTACGATACTATAATGAATGTTACTAAATGGAGGTACATTAAGATACTTACTGGGCTCAATTGAGGACAAAATGGTCTTTTTCGTAACAGTAAATGACAAAAATGTACTTTTTCTTTGTTTTTTCAGCTACACCCTCAATTAAGACAATAAATTACTTCAATGTCGAGATAAGTAACTTTTCTCTACTATAATGTCACGCTTATACTGTAACACTGTCCATTATTTAACAATTGTAACACATTCATCAGCATGATAGCACCGTCTATTTTTTTAACAATTGTCCAAAAAATGATTATATATAAATATTTAAATATATATTTATAAAATATAAAAACACATAATACTTATCGTACGTGAAATAAGAGCGCTACGTGTATACAGGATCTGATGCCATTTGAAGCACCACTTAGGAATTTTGCTTTTTCCTTTTTTATTCGAGCATTTAGAAACTTAATTAACGGCTGAAAATTGCCATATTTTTTTAGGAATATTCCAGCTTTGATGAGTGTAGCATCAGATGCACCCAAAAATTGAAAGCGACCAGCATTTTCATTTATTTACGTTAAAATTTTTTATTTTAATAATTAATATTATCTTAATTTTCAACAACCATATATATTATTTAAATAAAAAAATGTTTAAATGACTAATAAATTTAAACAAAGAGAATTTTAGATAAGAAGGAATAAATTCTACTAAAAATTTCTTTTAAAAAAAATTAGAAATTTTCGTATTAAATATTCACATACTTAGTGTCAGATTTCTTCCCAGTCAATCAGAATAAGTTCGAATTGACGAAGAGCCGAACTTTTGAACTTTTAATAGGTATTGATAGGGCGTACGAGGAAGGGTTTACTTCTTAGCAAGGTTCAAAAGGCTAAAGCCTCTAGTTCTAGAGCATATGCATGGGTAGGACTAATAGAAACACTAGAAAGTATTGGTTTGCGGTCCCTAGTGCTCTCAACTCAAGCAGCTAAGTTTGCTTTCCGAACTTTACATCTATTTGGACTTTTCTTTTCTCAACTGATTGTAGTACAGTTTTGTTATACTTTACTTATCGTTCTGATGATAATATAGCGCATAGCTTGGCTCATATGCACTCTATGTATTTTACCCATTAGATTTGGATAAACGATTTTCCCAATAAGTTGTAACTTATTGTCAATTTTTGAGTCCGAATGGTTAAGAAAATGAAATAATAAATATAACTCGAAAATTTATAAAGATAAAAAATACTACGATAAAAAGAGGTCAATATTGGGTTACAGAAACAGAAGAGTCTAGACTGGATCCATGTTTGTTATTGGGTTACAGGCCCAATAACCCAGCCTCAAGTGGGCTTCGGGCTGCCCAATAGTGGACTAAAGTACACGTAATGACACATTCTTATTAGGGGTATGAAAGGGTTCAGATCTTCTGGATACTCCCACACTCAGACTCATACTCTTATAGTGAAATATGAATCCGGACTCAGAGTCATACCCTCTGGGTATAAAATTTATGGACCCATACCCGATCCTCTAGGATCTATGGTAGGGTATGGGTATACCTGTACCCATACCCGTATGACATTTTTATTTTTTTTCCCTGTTAAACCAAAAAAAATATATAAAAAATTTTCAAAAAATCTAAGCTTAAAAAATCATGTCTCTGTTATTCGCCTTTTGAACAAACAACCACTAGTATATAATTTTGAACGAGAGAAACAAGTCCACAAAAAAATCCAATAGAGAAAATAGTAGTACTGATCTCTCTCTCGAAGAATAAATCTTGAAGAAAATTTCTCTTCTCTAAACTATGAGGCCTTAAAGAGAATTTCTCTTATCTAAACTATGAACAAAGTTTCTCTTATCTTCTTTAAAGTAAGAAAATAAACCATTCAATATCATAAATGTATAAATTATGTGTTAATAAAAAAATATAAAAATAATATAATATATATAAATATATATTATTTTATTATAACGGGTATGCGGGTATACGGATAGTATCATCGTATATTGTCAAAACCCATTTAATATAATCTATAAGAGTCGGATACGAGTATAAAATTTTAACTTTACCCACTATAAATGGGTATAGATTACCCCAAGTATGGATAAGACTCGCCCTGTTTACGGCCCCGTCAATTCCTTTCAAGCTTGATCTTGCCCTTAGACTCTTTACCTTGTTCGACTGAACTCATTGGCTCTGCGCTCTATTCGGTCAGAACCCAGTTCGAGAACCTTCTCTCATAGATTCCCTTCACCAAGTCATCGCCAGAAATCAGCTCTTACCCCTTTCAAAGGGCGAGTTTTTTTCTTGTCTTGCCCAAAAACTTTCTTTATTCTCATTGGAGAAAGACTCTCCCGCGGTAAGATTTTACACATAAAGCCAACTGCTTTCTTTATCTCGCGTGCCGTTAGTCCTTCTAGCATCTTTCCATTGGGGTCCACCCCAGGGGTTTGACCGCTTGGGTTATTTTGTCTCGAATGCATATTCTTGTGTATAAATATAACATAGGTTAGGTTATTGGAAAAATATTTTAGCACGTGATGAAATGCAATTTACAACATGAATGAAGACGGCTCTGTGACCTCTTTCACTGAGACAAACAAGTGAGAGACATCGGAGTCAAACAAGCAAGCACCAAAATTTCCAATCCAATTCTCTTGCCCAGTGCCCTCCTTATATATAGATAGTATAGTACTTACCCTCTTTAATTGCAGTTATTTCACATTTCCTACTGAAGAAATTGTTGATTTTAGAATATCTTTGATGCTGACTAAGTCCTGTTTCTTGATTCTTGATAAATCAATTTATAGCTGAGGTTACAGAAGAGGGAAAAGATAAAAATCATGGGTTTTTGCGAATTGGGTTTTATGATTTTGGTTTTATTTTTGGTTTTCCGTATTGGGTTTTCTTCAATTGATTCAGAACAAGTCTCGGAAATTCCTGGGAATTTCTTGAAATTTGCTAAGGAAGATGGGATCTTTGACTGGATGGTGAATATTAGGAGAAAGATTCATGAGAATCCTGAGCTGGGATTTGAAGAATTTGAGACAAGTAAGCTTATTAGGGAGGAATTGGATAAGATGGGGATTCCTTATAAGTATCCGGTGGCTGTTACTGGTGTTCTTGGTTTCATCGGCTCTGGAGATCCTCCTTTCGTTGCAATAAGGGCGGATATGGATGCTCTTCCAATGCAGGTTTCATTTTTTTTTCTTTGGCTTTCTTTTGTTTGCTAAATATATTCATCAGGGTTTGTGTATTTTGCTGGATTCGTTTTCCTGTTATTCTGATCCCATATATATGATAACCTTCGATTAGAGGAGGAGAGTTATTGTTTCTTCTTGGATTGTGTATGATTAATCTGTTGGTAATGTGCTGAAGAATCTGTGATAGGAAATGCTGGATTGGGAACACAAGAGCAAAAACCCAGGGAAAATGCATGCTTGTGGGCATGATGCACATGTTGCAATGCTTCTTGGTGCTGCCAAGATTCTTCAGGAGCATCGCCAGATTTTGAAGGTTTGTTTGGTTCTTGGATTTTCTTGCATTATACATTTGGTCAACTTGTTTGGTAATGGAATTACTAGTATAGCTTTGTGATATGCCATATGACCTAGTTTTAATTATATGCCCAAATAACTTCCTATTCAGGAATCCAGTTTTCTTTTCCTTACTGGCATTTGCAATCTTGGTTTAGGCTGCATTTGGATATCTTTTCGTCCATATTTTTTTTTTTTTTAATTCAAATTGTAATTTCATTTTGGAAATCCACTTTTTGAGCTCTACTTTATTTAACTACATCATCGGATTCGAGTTGTAGGCCCATCTATTTTATCCTAAACGGTTCCACACCTACCGGTAATGATGGGCCACACCTACGGTTCCACAACTACGGTTACTCGGTTGGACATTACTCAATTGAATCCTATGGAGAATCTAATATTTTAGATTTATTACGGTTTGAAAGATGTGGTTTTGCTTGCGTTACATTTTGTTGCTGAAGTGGTAACTGTACCATGAATAGTAGGGTAGAACAATTGTTTTCAGCTTACATGAGACCATCTTTCTGCTACTCGTACTTGAGCATGCTTGAAGCATTCTCCATAATATTGCTCTCAAGTTTTCTGTGGACGGAAACAAAACTAAATTTGCAGCTTTACAATTGCATAGCTCATCTGATGCTTGTTCTCTGATTGAATATAACTACTCTTAACATGATGAAGTGTTTGAATTGTTCAGGCTTTCTGAGTGCATGTAGTTCTTTACGTGTTGTAATGTCTTAGTGTCTAGTAAATCATTTAATTCATAACAGCTTGTATGGCTACTGCCCAGTTACTTTTCGTATATTCTACTAGCCTAGCATTTGAGATGCTTAGGATTTGTTTACCAGAAAATTTTGGGGCTTTTCATTCTTCTGGTTCTCTCTGTTTTCTGTTGTAAAAGGTTTTATATGGCTAAAGGAAGCCTTTTTCAATTAGGCAACGGCTTTCTATATTATAAAATGGAGAAGCAAAATTGTGATGCTTGGTTATAGTGCATACTACAGAACCTGTTGGTTAGCATCTTACTAATCCTTCTAGTTTGTATTTTTCTTTAATGCCTTTTTGAATTGTTGGCTTCATCAACTTATGATTGCTTTCTTTGGTTATCCGTTCAACCCCAACCTTCAGTCGCAGAGGAGGATGTTTAGCTGCTTATGGTCTTAACCACAGTTGGAAATTTGAAGTGTTAACATTTTCTGATTATTGGGCAGGGAACTGTTGTTCTAGTCTTCCAACCTGCAGAGGAAGGAGGTGGAGGGGCAAAGAATATGGTTGATGAAGGAGCAATAGATAATGTCCAAGCAATCTTTGGCATCCATGTTAGGCCTGACTTACCTTTAGGTGAAGTTTCATCCAGATCTGGTCCTATCTTGGCTGGTAGTGGCTTTTTTGAGGCTGTAATCAGTGGTAAAGGAGGTCATGCAGCTATTCCTCAGCACTCAATAGATCCAATATTAGCAGCATCTAATGTGATTGTGAGCTTACAGCACCTAGTTTCTCGAGAAGCTGATCCTCTCGACTCTCAGGTCTCTCTCTCACTCGTGTGGAGTCTTACTCAAAATGCCTAGTCCATGGTATCTTGAAGTTTCATCGTAGTCTGCCTTTCTTTAGTCGAAGTTTCATCTATCTCAACTTCTTCTCTTAGTAGAGCTCTATTCTTTCTTCAGTCTTAAGTGCTGACTTAAAGAAACCCACATGCAGGTAGTTACAGTTGGTAAATTCCAAGGGGGTGGTGCATTTAATGTCATCCCGGATTCAGTTACCATAGGAGGCACTTTTCGAGCCTTCTCAAAGGAAAGCCTCTCGCAGCTCAAGCAACGTATTCAAGAGGTACCCACTTTGAATGAGGCACTTGGAGAATAGTTCTATACTTCATTTATCATTTTGGTTTACTATTGTTTAATAGCTTCACGATATCCAATGTAGCGTGCAAAAGAGGAAAGAGAGACATGCAGAGGGGGGCGGGGGGACAAGAATATGATGCAATGATTATTTTCTTCCTTTACTACAAATGAACTGCCATGCAAATCTATGCCAACATTCTTGGTTGTTTCCGGTTTGGTTTTAGCTTAGTACCTAAAAGTTAACTTCACCTTGCAGGTGATTGTTGCGCAATCTGCTGTACAAAGATGCAATGCTACCGTGGATTTTCTTACCAATCAAAAGCCGTTGTTTCCTCCAACAGTTAACGATGGAAATTTGCACAATTTCTTCGAAAATATTGCTGGCGAGATGTTGGGAACAGACAAGGTCAAACATATGCAACCATTGATGGGATCTGAAGATTTTTCATTTTACCAAGAGGCGATACCTGGTTACTTTATGTTTCTTGGGATGAAGAACCAAAAAGAAGAAAAGCCAGCATCGCCACACTCGCCTTTTTTCAAGATCAATGAAGATGCACTACCTTTAGGTGCAGCTCTTCATGCATCGCTCGCCACTAGGTTTCTTCTCGAAACCCATTCTGAAACTCCTTTCAAGAAGCAGAGTTTTCATGATGAATTGTGAGCATATTACAACCCGGGCTGTAAATATATGATCATAAAGATGCATATCTAGTTAAGAATTTGCCTCATCTTCAAGACAATTGAGGTGTTTCTTCCTCATAATTCGTTGTAGAGAATAATCATTTTTCTTGTTCCAAAAAATATGTTCCTGTTTATTTTTTGTGTTCTTTCATCTCTTCCTGAAGAAGGGCCAGCAAGATTTAACAGGACAGGTTTTTCCTTCTAAAGATACTATTGATTCTGCTAAGGAAATGAAAACATTAAGGTACTAAGTTTTTTGAGGAAGTCAAATAAATGAAATAAGGGTGCTATCATATTAGCGTTAATGCGCGATATCCCATCAGTACTAATGCATCGGATCTATTAATGGATGACCCTTTGGAAAGTCCTCGTGAATAAAGGATATTAGATACTTTCTATCTAGCAAGAGCCAAAAATGAACAAGAAGAAAAAGATAAAAAAATGAGACCATTTCCAATGCCAAAAAATTTCAAGGGAAGTTCTATTTTCATTATATGATATCACACTATCATGAAATACAATGGACTTCCATCATGTCATTCTAACCTATGTATATGAGATAAAACTCAACTTTCTATAATGATCAAATTTCTAACAGATGCCTATGAATCAGCAATAAGGGAAGACACAATGAGCTTTTGATCCTCTGTTTCTAAACCAAAATGAAGCTCAATAGCCAAAAAATTTAGCCGAATTCTCTAATAAGACTTCTAAAGCATTAGGAGCAAACTTCCTGGCAAAAAGGAAACAAAGGGAGGTTGGCTGGTTGTTATAAATGCATGTCGTAACCCCAAAGATGTTCTTGAAGAATTCTTCGCTAATATCATCCTTCCCGAATGTAGCAGGATGTGCACCCCCACGAGACCAGTCCACCCATGTGAGGCTCCTGTTGGCTAAGAGTTGAGGAAACCGAATGGTTAGCATAGTTGGGAAATAGTGTTCATCCACATAACAAGCAGGCCTACAGAACTGCTCAAACTTGGGATAGTAAAGGTCATCTTGAACGATGTCCACAGCTAGTTCTCTATTGATTTCAAACCACTGGGATCCTTTACGCCATTGTGTGAGGGTGACCTCAGGTGCCATGTTCTCATCATAGCGCCCTCTTCCATATGGCCCAGGTTCGTCAAAGGCACCCATAAAGCTATACCGTGATCTTGATAAATAGATATAAACAACACTGAAATTATGAAGAGGAATGCAAGCTTCTGACAAAAGGACAAACCACTCATTTGAGATATCAAGCAACGCATTAGCAAGGAGTCGTCTTTCAGCATCACACATACTCATTCTTCCCCACTCAACCATCTACAAGAGAAAAGAGTGACCTCAATCAGAAACCTATTGCAATTTACAACTTAAACAAAGAAACAGCCATGCATAGTCACTGACATTCAACATACAGAGCTCAACAAGGAAAGGCTGTATTGAGTCAATAAAAGAACATGATCATCATAAATAAAATTCAAGAACAAGAGAAGGGAAAAGGACCAAGAAAATAGGTTCAAACCCAAAGTGAATGTTCCAATGTTGACCATGGCATTTGAGAACTAGGACAAACATTTTCAAGGACAGAATCTAACCTATTTAATGGTTTTAGCTACAAATTCACAGCAGTAAAGCGCAAATCCAACCTATAAAACCCTGGGACCTTGATGAATGCTGTTAAACCGGCCCTTGAACAAATAAAACTTAAAGTTTTGGTAAAGCAAGCCACTTTTACAATGTTTTGAAATGCACTTATAAGTCCTTTTTAGTTCCATATCAGCATGACTGTTGGAAAATTGAACTAGATACTCTTGGGAACCACATTGGAGGTATGCTCTAATGAGTGAGCAAAGCATACCTTGACATGCCAATCTATCAGTATATCTTATGTGTTAAATCATAAAAACCCAAAAGTCTCTGGCATAAAACTACTGAAAATGAACCGAGGAAAATGACAAAACAAGCCCAAAGAAGGGAGGAAATAAAGAACACATACAGAGAGATTAATTAGAAGAAAATAGAACGAAATTCAAGGCCTCCCATTGCTGCCTGAACGAAATTATCAGATCATTATCATAAATCCATATTACCTCATTCCTACAAATAGTTCAGTTATTTCACATTTCCATTGATCTTCCAACACCAACTCCTAGTCTCTTCTATTTCCTTTTCCTAACATTTCACTTTTTATAAGAAACTGAAGTTTGACGTCAAAAATCATTACTACGATTGATGGCTGTGGCTGATAAGAGATAAGAGGATAAAGACCAGGACAAATAATGACTACACATTTAATGACAACAACAGTTTTATCATATTGCGCTGTTAGAAATCTGATAAAAGCACAAGCATAAACTCACGGCATTGCAAGACTAATACGATCATTTAGTATTAAAGAGGCTGATGACCGGTAAAAAATGTCCATCAAGTATTGCAAATGTGCATGAGAGAAGAGTTTATTAAAAGACATAAGAAAAAGAAGAAAAAACAATCAGATATCTAAGAACTTGATATTATATTGAAGTCTGAAGAAAAAATAACTTGATATTATAAGAACACGGATTGTGATATCACATTGGGACAGCCCAATAAATACATCTCCAAAAGTAAGATAAAAGCTACAGTATCCAGAAATAATGCAGTATAAAGGAAGAATCTCCAGCCATATAAAGGTTAAGCATGCATAATGAAAGATTTTTAATTACAGAAAACTATGCAACCATGTAGAAGAACTAACAAAATTATCTCCTAACATAACCAAATCTTCCATGCCTGAGGAAGCAAAATGATTAGAGTAAAGTACTGAATAACACTGAGCAGAAAAGGGAAGAGAGATCATTAACATACCTGACTGGGAATCTCCCTCCCATAAAAGACAGATGAGGGTGGAAAATCTGACTTATATGTCGGCAATGAATGGACATATATAGAGTAAAGCCTTTCATTCCCGCTGAAGAACTTTTCCCACAATGGAGCCATAGGCAAAGGTCCTCTTGTTAAGAACATGAATGCAATCTTAGGAACCCGTTTAAAAGGGTAATCTTTTATCCTCGAGACAAATGTAGCTCTCCAAAAGAGCTCAGTGTCATTCATAATATGCAATATGCTGGAAGGAGGCTTAGTCCAACTCTCTAAGCTATTTGGTTTCGAAATGCAAGGCTCCATTCCTGTCCGTGCCACAGAAACTACATTTTGGCTTCCAACATAACGAATCATATACATACTAAATATTGAACACATGAGGCCTACACCTAAAAATAACAAAAGAACCTGTAGTAATCTTAATGGTAAGGTTCTAGGCTGGTTTGGTACTTTTGTACCAGGATCCTTGCATTCTTCTAATGAACCATGACTCCCAACTCGCAATTGCATCTTTAATTAAACCCTCAACCTGTTCCAGCTTCTGGGCTTTTGTCTTCTCTCCGGAAATCAGATCATAAAATCCAAGAACCTGCCTACACAGGCTGACTAAAAGCATCCGCAAATAAAAATATAATCTTCACACTCAACTACTCAAGCCCTTGATTATATGTTTATGAAGACGCCAATTCAAAATTCAATGAGAGAAATGGGCAAGTTTCTCACCTAAAACAATATCAACGAATCACGCATTTCTTCATTAGACCAAAGAATACAAGTGAGAGGAGGAATGGGACTTGTTCCTTACCGAACAGAAACACTTCATGGACGCTCTTCTCTTGTCGCAACCTAAATATCAATTTGGGACTATAAAAATTCGAGCATAATTTCATGCAGCTGAAATTTCAGAAAGAAAAACGGAAGATATACAATCAAGGTTAGGCAAAATCGACGAAAATATGTTTTTTTCTGATCATGTGGGTTGTTATCGAAACCATTATCTAAAAAGTATGGGTTTTCTTCTTCAATAATTCAATCAATCAATGAAACCAAAGACTTATTTTGAATGTGAAGAAAATATAAGCAGAATCAAAACCTGCTCAAACAACTTCTGCTTTTCAATTTCATTTACTGTTGGAAACCCGATTTGTTCATCGCGAAAATAGAGTCTGGATTACGGGAAGAAATATATGATCCTAATGAGCTTCTTTAACTTTCAACAAATGCTGAAATTCGAGAAGAATCAGTGATAACTCAATTGCTGTGTTGTACCTTTTTGCCACTGTTTATTTGAAAAGTTAGGCACTTGATTAATGAGAACGGACCAGCTATAATAGCATAGGGTTGGTTAATTTATTAAAAAGAAAAATCAAAATCAAGTCATTCTTGGCACAAAAATGCAAAATCCTTGACCCACAAGATTTCAACAGGATGTCCACCACACAGATAGAGGGTGTTAATCATCGTGACTCAACCGCCTTACAAAATAGAGGCCAGATACGGGCAGGGACGGACCTAGTCAGGGGCTCGGGTGAGCTCGAGCCCCCTCGGGAATTGTTTTTTTTAAAAATTTTATATTTTTTACATTTAAGTCCTCCCTTTTTTTTTTTCATTTTAGCCCCACAAAATGTAGGGACTGATTTATAAAAAAAAATTAAAAAAAAACCCTCTACTGCTCCAGCAGAAACAATAGAAAAAATTTCAATTTTCTTTTTCTCTCTCCCCGATATTATATGTAAATTTAGAATTTGTAATGTTTATCCCGTGAGTGATGGGTGATCACTCCTCATTGGTAATGGACGATTACCTATTCTTTTGCTATATTATATGTAAATTTGGAATTGTTTGAGTGTCTTTTACATGGAATGCATCATTTTATAGACGAAATTCTGGCAAAATTTTTTTCCTCCAACCCCCCAATCATATTGTTCTGGTTCCGTCCCTGGATACGGGTGCCACGAGGGTACCAACTCTGTAGCCCCACAACCAACTGAGCTATATTCATGCAAGCCAGAATCAGATCATTCTTTTATGTGTTTTGTACTTCATTAAAAAGAATGTGAAAATTTCTATTATAGAACTCAGTTCATAAATGGAGATATAGAATATTTGAATTATATTGAGTCAGTATTTATTTATGTAGTTAATATTTTACTATCTCTGACTTATATTAATTATTAATTATATGTTATTCTCTATCCCATCTCTTCGGATTCTCTCTTTATTTTATATTGTATAGCGTTATTATTATATTAAATTTATAAAAGAAGCTAAAAACTATTGATTTGTATACTAAAAATACGTGTAAGTTATACTCGCAAATCACTCATGATCGTACGTAACTTTTTCTGTAATATTTCATTTTATAATATATAATTTTTTTACGATTTATTTTTTTCTTTTAGAATTTATATTTTATTAATAAAACGATCCGACAGCTCACAAAAAGTTTTAAATTTTGAGGGTTTATTTAGAAACCCTCAAAATGCTTAGAATTGGGGCAATCTTGAAAGTAATTAGAAGTAGAAGGACCTAGCAAAGGTATAATCTAATGTCCTATTACAATAATACCCTTACTTGGACTTGAAATCTTCAAAAATACCTTTATCATCAACCTCGGTTGAAATTCCAGCTCCATATATTTCTGCCGCCGTTTTTCTTTCTTCCAACGGCAGCAGAAAATGGCAGCGCCACCTTCTGTTGGCGGTTTCCGGCTCATCCATTATTGTCCCTGGTTGCATAAACTCCATACCACCAAATCAAATAAAGGAATTGTTCAATTTCCATCATCTCCGTTATCTACTCTTGCTGCAATTTCCTCTTCTTCAATTACTCCGACCGAAGAATCCGACAATAATGGAGCAAATAATAATGCTAGCACCAGGACCAAAAGAACAGCTGATAATGGAAAGAAAACTGATGGCAAGAACATTTCTTATTTTCCAAAGCGCGGACAGACGTTAGAGCTAGTATGTGAATCCCTAGCTTTCAAAGGCAAAGGTATCTGTAAGGTTGCTGATTCCGGTTTCGTACTCATGTGTGATCGAGCTCTTCCAGGCGAACGATTTATTGGCCGGGTTACGAGAAAAAAAGATAGTTACGCTGAGGTTGTAGAATTCATTTTTGTTTACTTCATTGATCTTTCATCGGTTATATGTTTATTGTTTGAATTTTATAATTTGTTCCACATTTTTATGAGAAAAAAATATCACTTTTGTCTCAATAAACTGAAAAGATAACAAATTTGTTCTGCAGAAAATCATTTAGTATGTTTTGTTGTTTTAAATGCTTCTTGAGGTGTCTTATTTTCTTCTTCTGTTGGGATTTTACCTTGTTATCCGGTGTGTAGATAAGAGGATTAGATATCGCTAAGAATGTTATGTTCCCATTTTTGTGACTGAGACTCGAGTAGAACTCATGATGTCCACTCTGCTTTCAAGGAATTTAGGTGAAAAAGATCAAGACAATAACCCCTCACTTGGACTATGTGGAAGCTCCCTGTGAATATGCTAGCCATTGTGGAGGTTGCAAAACCCAGAATTTGTTGTATGAAGCCCAGGTTCGGGCAAAGGAGCAACAAGTTCATGAACTGGTAGTACTTGTAGGAAAGTTTTCTGATAAAGATCTCAACTCCAGTGGCATCTTGAAGCCCATTGTTCCTTGTGATATCCAATACCACTACAGGAATAAGGTTGGTACAATAGTTTACCATGGTTAAACAATCATGGCTTCTGTTGGATTGCATTTCAGCATTCTAGAGCTTAGTTAATGATGTAAAATTTCTACCAGGAACATTTTTGCAGACTTCTTAATGGTTTAATTAAGATGTAAAATAGATCATATTTGTGGTTAACTAATCTTCTGATAGTGAATGATCTTTACTTTTGAAGTACAATCATTACTTAAACACTGTGATTGTAGCCATTTTTGTTGAATAAGGAAACATCTTTAACCTATATACATTTCCAGCTTATTCTTTTGACTGATTATAGAGTAATGAACTGAGTACATCTGAGTAATTCTACGGTACTTGTCTTATTAGATTGGAGACTTGTAAAATCAGTTGGAATACTTGAATAAAAGAGGCAAAAGAAATAGAAATCGAGAGAGGGAGATAGGAATACTAAAAGTTCAACTTTCAAGCCAATCAGTTTCACTATTCAGCATTTATATAACTTCATCGAGATGCTCCTTGGCTCTGAATTTAAGACAGTGAGTGCATAGAAATGTTTGTTGAAATAGTGCCTAATTTACTCCTTCCGCAATAAGTGGCAAGTTTTTCTATTCAAGTTTACAGGTTATCAAATCATTAGGGGTCTGCATCTGTGAAAGTCAATCATTCAATTTTATACTTTGATTTCTGTGGTTATGCAGATGGAGTTCTCTTTTGGGCCTAAGAATTGGGTACCTGCAGAGTTAATAGGGGAAAAATCCGATGGTTCCAACTCCAATAACTATGCTTTAGGACTTCATGTTCCTGGCTTTTTTGATAAGATTTTAAATGTGAACAAATGCTTATTGCAGAGTGAACCCGCAAATAAGGTATGCTGACACAAATATATGAAGTGACAACTGCTTATCGGCTTTGTATTTTCTTCTTTGATCATCAATTCATGTGTACTTGCTGAAATTGTGATTGTTGACTGCTTATAGTATGTAGATATTGTTACTAAAAGGAAGAACTTACTGAATCCCACTAGAGTTCCTGTTCAGCATGTTGTTCTTGTTAAAATTCATTGCCTCAGCTGGCTGCGCTTGCACATCCAGATATGAAATGTAATTGCTTTCTTAAAAACTCCTTCTACAAGAGATGCAATGAGTTAATTTTTTTGGTGAACTAAGAAAGAGAATGTATGACTGATCCCGTTATCTTGGTTATGAACCTCTATTAATGTGCTTTTCCATATGTGAATGTTAAATTTGGAAGAAAATTTCCAATAAACAATTTGACCACATGGGTTCAGTTCCCAAAGTAATTCAAAAATTTTGAGCTTTCTATGATGTGGTGTCGACTGAACAAGATATTGCTGTATTTTGACTAATTCTAAGGTTGTTGTTCTTGGTCATAGTTTGTCTTAAATGATTGATAGTGTGTCCTGCATTGGTAGTAATCAAATTGGAAGTATCACAATGTTGCAGTTGTTCTCTAGTGTGATTAAATCTAAAGTCGAATTTTTCCTTTGATTTGCTAGTTCTGTTTCTTTTTAAACTGTATTTCTGATTATAGGTTCTTGCAGCTGTGCAAGATATCTGGAGGGACCCACAATTCAGCCTTAGTCCTTACAATGCCCACTCTCATGCTGGCTTTCTAAAGCATCTTGTTCTGAGGACTGGAAGGTATAAGTTTTTCCTTGATGAAGTTTAACTTCTTTGTTCGATTTGCCCTGATTTTTTAACTTTAAATGATAGTATTCTATTTGCATTTAGGAGAAATAACAGAATCTGCAAGAAGCACCTGTAAAAATTGGAAAACTGCCCGGCAGCAGGACCATGTAAACATTGAAATGTTCAGTTTGGCTCATAATATATTGGAAAAAAATTTCCCTGATTCTCTATCATGTTCTCTTGTACATGTTATTCTCTTCCCTTAGTGATCATTTCCTCTTTATGCTATTGCTCTTTGTTAATTGATACATATCCCCAACACACGGCTACAACTTTTTGAATTTTGTAAATTGCTGTATGCTATGAGTTAAAGAAGTTTAACTTTTTATTTGGGCCTAATGTGATCCATAATCCTAAAGCCGTTGAATATTTCAAATTCAGGGATGTTAAAACCGGTCTTCCTGAGCTTATGGTCAATTTTGTGACTTCCACCCACCAGCCGGAGTTATTGAGCCCTATTGTTGAGAAAATCGCAAGAATACCTGAGGTGGTAAGTAAAATTGAAAGATAAATTATATCTGCTGATGTCTTTGAATTGAAGATTCATTTTCTGTTGAACGAAATCTGTATGCAAGTGCATGAACTTGCACATTTGCACCCCAATTTTCACATTTTCTTATGGTAAAACAGGTAAGCATTATGAATAATATAAATACTTCTGTTGGCAACACATCTGTGGGAGAGGAGGAACACATATTGTATGGGAAATCTACCATCACAGAGATCTTAAGAGGAATTACATTTCAGATTTCTGCAAACTCTTTCTTCCAGACAAATACACATCAGGTATGGTGAATGTCCGAGACTTGTCAGAAGCAGAAAATACTGTTGTACTACTCTACCTAAAGCTTCCAATAATTTTGTGTCCAGAATTGATGAAAAGGTAACATTTTACAGGCGGAAATTTTATACAAACTGATCGAGGACTTTGCTGATCTTAAAGGAGATAGCTCTGAAATTGTTCTTGACCTGTTCTGCGGAACAGGAACTATTGGTCTTACACTAGCAAAAAGGTTAAGATATATTAGTTCTTTCAGAATTAAGTTTGTTGTTCCGAAATCTGGCTAATATCCCTCTAATTCATTTGATCAGAGTAAGGCATGTCTATGGTTACGAAGTAGTAAAACAAGCTATCGCAGATGCACGTCTTAATGCTGTATTGAATGGCATTTCTAATGCCACCTTCATTGAAGGTGATCTCAATAAAATTGATGACAACTTTGGGAATGATTTTCCTAAACCAGATATAATCATTTCAGGTAACATTCCTGTATTTGCTGTATATTTCTGCTATATCTTGTTTTTCAACTTATCGTCTAGAGTTCATATAGTTCCCATTCATATTTAGCTGAAGTTTGAACAATATGCAGATCCAAACCGGCCAGGGATGCATCTTAAATTGATTAAATTTTTGTTAAAGCTGAAGGCAAAACGCGTAATCTATGTATCGTGCAATCCTGCAACATGTGCACGCGATCTTGATTACCTTTGTCACGGCGCTGTGAGTAATCTTCATCTTGTTAAAGTTGTTCTTGAAAACCTTTTCAGTCAGTTTTCAACATTTAACAAATCTTCTGGGGTGGGTGGTTGCAGGTGGAACAAAATATTCAAGGATGTTATAAACTTAGTAGCTTGCAGCCAGTTGACATGTTTCCTCACACTCCCCATATTGAATGTGTTTGCTTGCTGGAGCTTGCTTAAAACCATCTCTAAGTTTCTCACAGAGTTTCACTTGCTCCTTGAAGGCCGAATACTTGTTTTAATCGTTACATTTTTTTTACATAGTTTAGGTTCGAAAAATAGTTCTCCATGAAATCGCTATAAGCGATTCTGTATGTTTTTCATCTTGTAAAAATACATCGCACAAAGTTTTACTTGTCCTTTGGAAGGCTGAATCTGTGTACTAATCATTACATTTTTTGAGAAATTTATGTTCGAGAAAAAGTTCTCCATAAAATTGCTCAAACTGATTCTGTATGTTTTTAATGTTGTTTAGATAAATGGCACAACTTGTTTGTTGAAGGTTGAGTCTGTGTGCTAATCATCACGTCTTTTTCAAAATTTAAGTATGAAAAAGTTCTCCATAAAATTATTCAAAACGATTATTTATGTTTCTCATTATGTAAAGATATACATCGCAAAAAGTTTGACTTATCCGTTGAAGCCGAATTTGTGTGCTAATCATTACGTTTTTTACAAAATTAAGATCTGAATAAAGTTATCCTTAAAACTGTTCAAAACAATTATGTATGTTTTTCTAATTGTAAAGATACATCACACAAAGTTTTATTTGCCATTTGAGGTTCGAATTCATGTGCAAACCATCACGTTTTTTAAAAAATATAGGTCTTATGTAAAAGATACATGGCACAATGTTTGACTTGCCGGTTGAAGTCCGAATTCGTGTGCTACTCATCACGTTTTTACAAAATTAAGATCTGAAAATTTATATCCTTAAAATTTCCCGAGACAATTATGTATGTTTTTCATGTTGTAATGATACACAGCACAACACTTGCCCTTTGAATACCGAATCGGTGTGTTAATCATTACGTTTTTTACAAAAATTATTTTCAAAAATTAGTTCTTCAGAAAATTGCTCAAAATGATTCACTATGTTTCTCATGCTGTAAAGATATAATGCACAACGTTTCACTTGAATTTAGGTCCGAAAATTAGTTCTCCAAAAAACTTGTCAAAAGGATTATGTATGTTTCTTAATTAATAAGACACATCGCACATAGTTTCACTTGTTCCTAGAAGGCCGAATATGTGTGCTAATCATTACGTTTTTTTACATAATTTAGGTCCGAAAAATCGTTCTCCATGAAATCGCTCCAAATGATTCTTTATGTTTTTCATCTTGTAAAAATTACATCACGCAAAGTTTCACTTGTCAGTTGGAAGGCTGAATCCGTGTGGTAATCATTACATTTTTTGAAAAATTTACGTTCGAAAAAAAGTTATCCATAAAGTCGCTCAAAGTGGTTTCTGTATGTTTTTAATGTTGTTTAGATAAATGGCACAACGTTGCACTTGTTTTTAAGAAGAAATAATTTTTGTAGTTATTTAAAAATTTTTTGAAACGTCCATAACTATGCGATCAAATGTTTGTTTAATGCATATGACCACTCGTTTCAGTGGTTTTCGTAAAGATAAACGCAATAACATCGTCGAAAAAGTAATCCGAACGCGTTTCGGGGCAAAAAAATTTGTCTCGTATAGTCGAAAACTTTGCCGAAATTTACTTTTAACCAATTTCTTTTATAAATTTTAATCAATTATTAATTAAGTACTTAATTTTTTAAATTTAACAATTAAATACCATAATTATACCAACAAAATAAACTTTAAAACTCAGTCAAAGAGTCATAAGTCAACTAGGTTTTTCTAATCTCTCTTCTTCTACCCTCAGCCCCGACGGCGGACAACATTCAGACCGGTGGACTCCATTGCTTCCGCCTCACTCACGCTTGCCCTCACCTCGCCTGTCTCCTGCTGGCCAACACCATGAAAAGAGAAGATTAAAAAGCTTGGCCAAAACTGCTCGGAGTGGTGCGCACTGGGAATCTGAGATGGTTCTAGATTTTGGATTAAGATCAGCTGTGGTTTTTAAATAGAAATCAGCTGTCGCCGATCCTATTTGGTGGTTCTCTTATCTTCCCGGTTCGATTATAAGGTACTCTGTGCACTCTGCTTTTGGTATTTCCCCGCTCATTATGCTTTCTTATTTGTTTGTACTTTGTAATCCGACTTGGTAATACTGAATTTAGTTAATTAATTAGAGAAGAGACAAGTATTTCCTTTTCTAGTGTCCAGTATTCTATAAATGAACCATAACCAATCATGTCAAATAATGAAGTCATCTCTTGTATGTTTGGTGCTAAAGCATGTTGCAATAATTTTATTTTTTTTAGTTTTGATATGGCAGCAGCTGATTTTGTAGTACAAGTATATTAAGTTAAAAGAATTTATTGAATGTACATTAAAAAAGAAGAAAACACATAGGGGTGAATAGTAAAAGAGGTATCTGTAAAACTAGGCCCTTGATTATGTTCATGCTCAATAATTTTTTTCAAATTTTCTCAAATTGAAAAGTCTCTATGATTCTCCTGCGAAGAACTAATGGAAGACAAGGGTGGGAACGGTAGTGCGGGGAGCGGTGGTGGCGTAATGTCTCATACAAAATCTATCCAAGAGCTTGCTATGGAAGGCCAGAAGCATTTAGAAGGCACGATAGAAGCTGCTTTCCAGATTCTTTCCTCCATGAATGATGAGCTTTGTAATCCTTCTCTTTGGGCGCCACCAAATCCTAATTCAGCTGCAGTGACTTCGAATCATCATGTTAATAACTTGAGTGGTAATGGACATCATGCTGCAAATGGTGATATGTTGTCTGATTCTTCCTCTGCAACAGCTACTGCTTCGAATCACTTCGATATTGGAGGTGGGGCACTTGACGAGGCTCGACTCAGATATAAGTCTTCGGTGGCTTTACTACGCTCAGTTGTTGTAGCTATTTCGAATTCCCAAAAGGTATAATCTATTCTTATGCTTGTCTTTATCTGTTCAGTATGTTTTGAATTTTTGGGTGGAAATGACTTTCTTTTTTGAAATGCTCATCCACTCCAGTAGTAGAGAAATATAAATGGACAAAGGGTCTAGATTACGGCGTAGGGCCATTTTATCTATTTAAGAGATCTTTTGTTTTTTCCTCCTAAAATGGTCTCTGGGTTGCTTTAATTTTTATTTCATTCTTTAACATTAAAATCAGAGAAGAAATATTAACAAGAAATGGCTAATAGTAGTTTAGCTATTGGGGTGAACACAATTGGATTTAACCTGACCTAGTCCTTTACCTTTCAAAATAAATAAATAATAGTAAGATTTATTGTAATTTGTACTGTGTGCTTAAATTTTAATTGGGTGCTTAAAGCCATGAGATTGAGAATAATCTTCCAGAAGCACCGTAGACTTGGAGCTTGGTAGAAACAATCCTTTGAAGATTTAGAGAAGGGAAAGCCTTACACACAACACGATAACTGCTTCCAGTAGGCTATGTCGAATTCCAGCTAGAGCTTGCAAAACGAGATTTACTTATTATGTCTCAGTTTTAGGCCGCCACATGTTGCACAAATAAGAAAGGAGGTCGTGTGCTACATGAGATAAAAATTAGAATCCTGGTAAATACAACAATTGTGCTTGATGTACTCTCAAAAACTTCTGTTTGTCTGTAATTAATGCGTTGACCACGGTTTCCAAAATGATTCCCATTTGGCACATGTATGATTAACATGTTTCTCTTCCCTCCGTGAACCTTGGAATGTGCTCTGTTTTACTTATAAGCTTCAATTTCTGATTAACTATAGTGAGCTGATCAAGTATTTCATGTTTTTTTTTTATAATTTCCAACTGGAGGAACTTCTTGTTCTTTGGTATTTTTACAAAATGATTATGGCAATCACACGAATTTGTCTATTTTTCAGTTATAGTAGGAATGATCAATGGCTTTCTCTCAACTAACAATATCCTGTGACCTATGGAAACCACTCTTTTTAACTTTGATTCTGTCGAGGACAAGAAACTGTTATCTATTCCCTAGAGATTGAACTCTTTATGCTGATAATGATTAATCACTTGGTAATATATTGCTGTATACATCTACCATGAAATAGCTAAAGGACTAATATATTTGGTGATATTTCATTGAGAAACTCTGAAAAACATATACACTTCAAGAAATATCAAATTCTATCTTCCCCCACCCCACTTGTAAATCAATCTTTGTACCTATAGGGGCTTCATGTGCAAATTTTTAGCCTTGATGATTCTTTGTAGCCTTGGTAAGTTTATACTGTGTACATACAATGACAAATAGGCAAAAGCTCCGGAAGGTGGGTCAATGGGCGATTCAGTTTCTTCAGCTGATCATGCTGAAATTGAAAAGCTGGAAGAGCAAGCATCTGCACTGAGAAAGGTATTTAACATTGCTTTCGATTCAGATTGGTGATAATATTATCTTGTTGCAGCTACCCTCAATGCTAGTACATGTACAAAGAATTCACCCTTTGCTGTTGGGGGGATTAAGTTGTTTGAATATGACTAAATACTAGTGCTTGTAGAAAGAATTCACTCTTTGATACTTATCTCATTCACATATCTTTTGCTTTTTCAGTGTAGTTTAATATACCAATATAAAGGCCCATGGAACCAGATATTTATTTTATGGCACATATTACATATATTTTCTTTCGTCACTTGAACGTATTGTTTCTCATGGCAATATCATTTTTTCCTTTTGCTGCTCTATTTTTTCTCTTTCTTTAGAAGACTGAGGATGGGGTGGGAGGATAACATAGTTTGGTTGAATGTTTCTCGTTTCATTTTGCTCGACTCTTAGGGTGTATTTGGATTGAATTTAGCTTTCGGATATGTTGCTGACTTGCATAATCTTCGGTTTAAACATTGGTAGTCTAATTATTAGCCTCATTTCAACTGTTTTAGGAGCTTGCAATCAGGAACAAGTATTTCAAGGTTCTCATTGATCAGCTTCGGGAACTGATTAGTGATATATCAACATGGCAGAGTCCGTGTGCTGTATAATTCGAGTAGCTTGACTGTGTAATGGTGAAAATACAATGGATTTCAGAGGATTCATTGAAAAGAAAAATAGCCATTTTTGTGCTGCTTCGGTTTCTCCTATGTAGCCTTAGTCGAATTGTAGTATAGAATAGCTTATCTGCTATTGCCGGGCTCTAAAATTGTACCCTTATTCGCTGGCTTATCTGCTATGGCGTGTGCTCTAAAATTGTACCCTTATTGCAGTCAAAATGGAACAAGAGATGGCATGAGTAAACTGTATTGGCAACCAAGCAAAACGTTCTAATCTAATTCTCCAAAATCTTATCTATCAGTAAAGTTGAGAGCAAATACATCCATCCTATTGCTGGGCAAAGCCATAAAGACACTTGCTTGGCTAATCACTCATGTTTTCCTACTTTCATCGTCATTCGACCCCCAGAAATACTCCTCAAAAGCTGCCTGGAGCACATCATCTGGGCATGAGATGCATTCTTCATTCTATCGGCCTTAACCCAAGCCGGCTCCTGCAAATAGGAACGACTATTAGCTAGGGATTAGAATACAGCTTAAAACGCGTGTTTTATGTTTTGTGTACCTCAGGAACAATGCGCGAGAATCCAAATTTAATCACCAGCAGTACGTGTTCCATGATGAGAATCGCTGCAAGTCCAGGCGATATTTTCCATTCCCCTTCTTTATCGTATAAGCACGCTAGGAGTATGCAGTTGGTACATATTGACATGATTATTAGGAACTGTTAACAGAATAGAGTATCCGTATCAGTAAATCAGAGTTCGTTATAGAGAAAGAGTATCCGTTTCATTACCTGAAATATATTGAGCCAAGCTCCAATTGTTGCATGAGGCCGCGGGATGGGTCTTTTATGCATAGTGAGAAGCTTCAGAGCATCTGTTCTAATCTCGGTTATGTTGTTCTATGAAAAAAGAACGATATAGAGACAAAGTTGGTTAACGGGTAAGCAAGAAAAGCGATTTTTTCAAGGTAGAAGAAAACCGAAAAAAATAACCTACCAAAGCAGCAAAGGTGAATGAAAGAGGGAATGCACAAGCAAACATCATTATCCTTCCAAACTGCAGTGCCAATTCAAGAAAATCTGCAAATAACCCGAACAGCATCATCAATCTAGGAAGGCGTAGATATTAGTATATGAAAGGATCAAACGATTTAAACTTCCACTTCCATATTAACGCGAGAAACAGAAATCGTCTTGTATCTTATATTACCATCAAAAAGTCCATCTTCAACTTCCTCGCCGATGCTAGCAGAATAGGCAGGTTTTAGGTAGTCCTTCTCTACGCGTGGAATGGACTGTGACGGTTCTTTCTGGCTTTTTCTCCTAATCCTTCGCAAGAGAGGGATGCATCGGACAATTTTCAATTGAAACATGGAATATGATACTCAAAAGTAACTTACCGAACAACTCGAAGTTTCTTAAAGTTATACTTTAGATAAGGGAGTGAATTCTCAAGCAGATTGTTAATCACCTGAAAACCATTAACAAGAATCGGCACACATAACTATACAAACAAGAACGAATGCACAGTAAAGATATCAAGTTCTCGTACCTCAGAGAAAATTACACGTTGAAAGAGAACTTGACGAAGGGTCATTATATTGCGGTGCAGTATAGCATGATAGAATAGGCCAACATATGATTGCATAAAGTAGAGGCCGAATACCTGAAAAACGTAAGCTAGGATGTCATTGAAGAGAAGTAAAAAGCTAACTTCAGGATATAACGACTCATGAGGGCATACCTTGTATACCAAACTGTCGGCTCTATATTCAAGGTCTTTACTCTTTTCATGTTTGACAAGTGTCATAGAGATTTTGCCTCCGAAACTGGTGAAATACTGAATCGCCAGTAGGTATACAGCCGTTAGAACAAATCTGTAACCAGGAAACGGTTATCATTCTCCAAACTCAGCTATTTAGGAGATGTAACGATGGAAGGATGCAACTACAGTTTCATTACTACAAGCAGCTTCGTCCCAATGAACAAGAAAGTGTCATCGGCACAATCTTTTGAGTGTAAAGGAAAAAATTATGAATCCTTGGACGAATCAAATGATCAGAAGTGAGTAACTATAATGTTAGGATCGTCCGCTACTACAAAGAAACTGATTGAGAGAATAAACGAGTACTCACTTGAGAACATCTGAGCCGATAACCTCATAGGTATGAGCATATGCCAATTCCAAAGGAAGCTGGAGACATATTATGCTCAATATAACAACAAAGTCATTGCGAAATCTCCTGAGACGGCCAGACCATTCCTCTCTTTGATACAGTTCTTTTTCTGTTATCTTGTCCGGACCCTGTTTTTTCATGAGTTCTGAAGGGGATCGGAACAAGTTCTCACCCTTTTCCAAATATTTATATTCAGGTCCTGTCCCGGGTGCATAGTTTACCTGCCACCTGTTTCAACCAAACAAATTATAGAACTGAAACGAAAATGTAGCAGTAGAAGAACAATAAGGAAATATGTTGGAAATCAAATAGCTGATAAAGAACGAGATTGGAAACTTTACCTGATTAACAGGGCTGCGTTTTTACGTTTCCAGAATTGAAGAAATAGTACAGCCCAGGTTATCAGGACCACAAAGAAAACAGGGAGAACCAACAGCTGCAATGACCTTAGTACCGACATTTAAAGAAAAAACGAATAAGAACAATAACTCAGTAAGTTCAACTGTATGCTCAAAGATGATAAATTTCACATACCCAAGGTCAATCAAGTGCACTACAAGCCCAAATGCAGCTGGAAATAAAAGCCAGCGTGTATACATTCCGATGAAAGCAAAATAAGTGGCAATCTGCAGTATACAAGTTCAGGGAGTAAACGAGATTCTGTGACTGAGAATGTATTATGCCAATACAAGAGAAGGTACAATTATCTTGTTATTTAAGGACAAACCCTATTTTAATAAGCATGATATCGACAACAACCTTCATTCCGTAATATGAACATATCTCATCAAAAGGCTGCCTTGTGAAATGCCACCAATTAAGAGCCCAACTTCTCAGGAGCCGCTTCCTGGTTTTCTCTTCTGCAAGAAACATTCATGTTATACTTCTTCTTGACCATTAATGCTCGCAACATTCAAACAATTACGATACAACATACCATGCAGAGGAAAGATTTCTTTAATAATTCCTTCTGCTTCCAGTTTCCTAACTAGAGATTCCCCCATCTCCCAGTGTATCTCCTTGTCATCAGATTTTAACTTTATTATGGACTTGTTCACTTTAACCTGTCATAATTCGCTTTCACATGAAATTGATAGGATATAGAGGAAGTGAAATACCATTAAGATAACAGATAGAATAACAAATGAACAAAAAAGACCTCCGGACATCAACTAAGTAGTTAAAGCTCATCAGCATATAGATATAGCGGTGCGAAATATTTTCTGCTTATATGATACTCTCCTGTTTTTCTTAATCGTCACATTGTGTCACTTTCTATGTTGTTTTACTTGTCACATCGTGAAAATAATATACCCTTCTATAAAAAACAAATTTCACCCCTTTAACTCTTCTAACATTGGAACTTTAGAAATAATAATGGGGTAAGAGATTAATTTGAGGCGCATTCTAGTTCATGTAAAGAAAAAATCTACACGTCGGCATTCTCTTAATCTAAATGATGTCCAAAACGCGACTGCTAATAAAAAATGGAGGGAGTAACTCACGGTCTCGTATAATATATGATAGTAGCAGTGAAAACGTTCACACCAACTGAATAAGGAACCATCAGGTTGCTTTACAAAAGCTTCAACTTCATCCCACTGAAATTGCAAATCCATTCCTGAAATGAATATGAGATACTTAAAGAATGTTTCCAATTTTGATTATTTAGAAACCCTGATCAAAATGATGATGTCTATCAATGATTAGTGAGCAAAAGCAAGCAAAGAGAGAGGAATCACAAAAGGGAACATGGAATTTAGAACTGAGTGATAGTAGCACCTATATGAGTCCTCTTCTTTAATTGCAGCTCAACAGCGGCCCTGGCCAGAGTTTCAAGCGGTGCTGCCAACTGCAAGAAGAAAAAGGACAACAAATCAACATTTCCATGTTATCTAAATTGGTTTGCTCCATTTTTTGATGATGGGATTAGCAGGGCATGATTAAAAGAAAGGAAAAGAAAAGATGAGCCCACCTTGAGAAATTCATTTTGGAGTCCCAAAATTCTCTCAACTATTAACCCCATTTTCTTCAACTCATCAGAAAGAACATCAATGCAATCGCTATTTTCATTGTCTCCTTTTCCTACCCTTTTAGAAAACGCAATCCCTATTTCAAATACAGGTTTTTCTTCTTCTATTCCTTCTTGCCCTTCCATTTCCAAACCCTTTCAATTCTGAAAAACAACAAAAACAGCTCCAGCAACCTGAATGGTGTTGATAATAGATAAAAGGGAAGCTAAAAATCCTTCAAATTCCGAGTAGAATACAACGTATTCTATTCGAAATCGGAAAAAGCTCCCAACTTTCAACGAAATTGGCAAATAATCTTGGTGCCTTTGTGAACGTTAATCAGGTTCTCCTTGCCCATTACCAGCATTTCTATGTTGATCAGCTTGGGGGAGAGAAGAAAGACAAATGACAGATGTCCCAGAAAACGAAAATTAAGGTAAAGGTGTACCTGTGATGGATACATCAGCTGCAAGAAGGAGCAGGAGACACGTGGAGTCAAGAGGGGTCTTCTTTTTCTGCTGCTACTAAATGAGAAATTGAAATCATTTTAGGCACAAATATCAATGTACCAGAGAGAGAGAGAGAGAGATTTCTTGGGATGAAAAAATTGAGAATGGGATTTCTTTGGATTCATATTTCCTTTCTGCAAAATCAAAATACAACATGGGAAGAAGTTGATCTCTGTTTTGTCATTGTGCCTGTTATGATTGAAGAATAGTGGCAGAAGGAATATTTGTGGGTGCATTAATAAGATTGAGAATGTTCTGAATTCTCAGTAACGTGATACTATCATTTACTCACACAGTACTCTCTTTATTTTTTGCAGAATAATCATAATAGCAGGCAGGAGAAGCCATTGCTCTGTTGAGAATTGAAAGCAAGTTGGAGATGGCAACCACATCGCATTATATATATAGTGCATTTTACGGCGGTTTCATATTATCTTAAATCAAAGAAGGGATTAAATTGTATAGATGTAAAAAGAAATTGATTTTTCTTAAGTGATTTAGTAAAGTCGAAGCTGTAATTCTTATTTTGTTTCGTGTTAGAATGCTATTTTAATGGATCAATTGGTATGATATATTCGTTGATAAATATAGGAGTCGAAATATAAGATAGTAACAGATGTATTGATCGTGATCATTAATATCTTCATTTTATTGAGCAAAAGAAAATAAGAAATTAATCAAATTGTCATTTGACCATAATTTTCTAAGTTAACGCGATTGAGTGTGTTTTTTTCGAAGAAAGGGTATTAATGATTAGTGTTGAGAAAACAAATCGGCCTAAGTTGCGTATTATAGCTGAGTCGGCATGACTAGACCGAAAAGACAGCATTGGAAGAGATATTATAAGCGCGTCATCTTTAATTATTAGAAAAATGCGTCTTTCCTATATCTTTTGGTGATAGTCTAAGGAGTTTTTTTGAGACAAAAAGAGTTGAGCTAGCAAAGGCGATTCGCCCAATAGGACAATAGTAGATCTCTTCCCGATTCCTCAGTAGCATTGGCTGGATGGAGAATCCTCCACTTTTTCAAAAAATGTCCCCGTTCCCTTTCGTGTGAATTTTTCAGCGGCGAATTCAAAACTTGTGGGCAATGAAGAAAGTCCTCGCTCAGAATGTGGAACCGACGTTCGACTTCCATTCGAACATTGCAGCTTTTAGTAAAAAATAGGGTTGTACCTGCCCGATTCCTCAGTAGCATCGGCTGGATGGAGAATCCTCCGCTTTTTAAAAAAATGTCCCTGTTCCCTTTCGTGTGAATTCCCAGCGACAAATTCAAAACTTGTGGGCAATGAAGAAAATCCTCGCTCAGAATGTGGAACCGGCGTCCGACTTCTATTCGAACATTGCAGCTTTTAGTAGGGAATAGGATCGTACCTGCCCGAAAGGGCATACTGAAGTTTTTACCGCTCTATAACTATAAGAGTAAGGGTGTTATATGGCACTTTCGGCCAATCATTACTTCAAAATCGATATTTTATTACAAAAAATATTTAAAATTATTAATTACTCTATCTTTATTTGTGTTGAGTTTGAAAATTTTAGCCAAAAAAAATGAATTTTTCGCGCTATTCTTATCGATTCTCAAGTTATATTTATTATCTCATTCATAAGCATTTTAATTGTTAACTTCACTAACAGAATTAGGGGGTAAATTGCCTATTTTCTAAGATAAGGTGGTAAAGTGCTGTATCCCCTACTTCAAGGGGGCATTTTGCAATTAAATAAAACAAGAACGCATCTTAAGCTATCAGCAGAAACAGGGGTCAAGAACCCAAGAATCTGCAGGGTGGTGCTGCTGAGTCGAGAGAGTGATGGCATCTGCAATTTTGGTCAAAAAAACCCTAAAAACCCTTAATTCTTCGGTCCTCAGAACCCTAAGAACCAGAAACCGGCAGCTCAGCGGTGTTGCCGTTGCCGGAGAAGCCAATTCCGAGCATGATGGTCCATCGTCTTCATTTATGTTCTCTTCGGACGGAGATACCCAGAACTGCACTGGGACGGAAGATGCCATATACGTGAAAGGCCTTAAATCGACTAACAAAGCGTCAGCTTCATCGGAGTCAGTGAGCATGCCGATGTCATTCATGACGGGATCCATTGTGGGCAAGAGGTTTTATAGGAAAGTGAGTACTAGAGAAGCTGATGATGGTAATGGCTGGACAGTGATGCTGGATTATAGAACTCTCAAGACACCTGCGAAAAGGCCTCTTAAATGTCCCACTCTTGCTCTTGCTAATGCTATTGCTGCTGAATGGGACTACCAGGTTTGTTTTGGCTCTGTTGTTTTTTTTGCTTCTGTTTAAAATCTGACCAAATATGCGCCTTCTCCATTGGACAAAATACTTGAATTCTGATTTTGTTCTAATTTAAGGTACCATAGTTGCTTATCTGCGTAAACCTCTAGTATATATTTTCAACTGATCCGATGTTCATTTCAAAGCTTTGGCCTTTATGATGGTTCGACAACATTTCTTCAGCAATGTGATGTTGATTGCTCTTGTTTCTAATTGCATTACTTTTCTTGCTCTGCCGATCTCCTAATGACATATTTCTGATTATAGCAAACAGATGGAATTAGGCCCTTCACAATGCCTCTGATGAAACTTGCATGTACTGCTTTGGAAAGAGTTCCACTCACCCGTTCTAAGGTTATTGAGAACTTGATGAAGAAGTTCAATCAAGATTTAGTGTTCTGTCGAGCTCCAGATGATGATGATCTGACCAGAAGTGTTTTTGGTAGGTGACTTGTTTTCTGTGTCTGCGCTTCTTATCTGGCATTAAATGACACCAGAAGTATGATAGTATGGATTCCTATCTGCTCCTGTTACTGTTTGCTGATTATTTGCTTATTAATCTATGGTGTTTTGGTGCTTCCAAAATAGTCTATGGCGTTTAATCTCTCCTTCTCTTTGCACTGGTGCCAATGCTTAACATTATTTACCGCTATAGAAAACCAAACCTCTGCTTGGTTTGAGGTGAAAGTCGAGGAGAGGAAAAGAATGGAGAGAAGTCTTACAAGAGAAAATGCAGGAAAACTATATTCAAATCTGGTTGGAACGGAGTTTTTTAATGTCTTCCTGGTCATAATTTTTTATGTCAGTTGTGTAAAAGTTCATGATTTATGTTGATCCAGTATTCTTTTCCTTATTCCCTTTGCACAACATTTTATCCAAGAGCACAACATCCATCCCCTTGTGTCAGTACTTTTCCACACATGGGAAAAATGCGAAAGCAAAATATGGAAACCATTAGGGCAGTATTTTTCTTCCATGGTTGCAAGTTCTTCCGGATTCCCCTTGGGTATGGGAGACAGTTATACATGGAAAAGATGCAGCTATAAGATTTAGTGATACATATTAGAAAAGGATGGGAAGGTAGAAACAAGGGAAACAACGAATAAGCTGGAGTGATGTGTAACCAAAGATTTGAAAGGTACCAGGGACTTGAACTAGCTGTCATGTATAACAAAAATACACTTCTTCTTTCCATTTGCGGAAGCTAGCCATTTCTTTCCCCTGTATCATCTTTTGATATCTGGATGTGATTATGTTTAGTTCATGTGTTTATGCCTTCTTGTTGTCTTTATTTGATAGAGTTTAAGACAGTCTGTTTCTCTTTAAGATATTTGGCTCTCCATGGTGGGAAATTCAAGATATCTCCTTTTTTTGGCACTGCAGCTTCTCTTATGATTTTAGTTGTCAGAATGGCATTGCATTTTACTAGATGGTGTGTCTAGACTACATGATTAAGTTGAATGCTGGGGTTATTATAGGGGAAAACACTATCGTTCTTAAGATTTGATCAAAATGGATGATGACCTTTTTTAATTATTATACTGTCTGCCTTTCCATGGTTGTTTTCTTGCATAATAAGGCATTTCTCTGTGCATTATATTGTTCTCTGATTGAGTTTTCTATTTATTAATGTGGTCTGCAGAACGTCAAGTTGAGAAAATTGACCCTCTGCTTCGTTGGTTGGAATCAGAGTTTGGCTATAAACCTGTTGTTTACTCCAGTTTTTTCGGCAGTAAGCAGGAGGAGGGACTGGTAGCTGCCATTGAAAGCTTTCTTAAAAGGACAAATGATTGTGAATTAGCAGTGATCGATGCAATTGCTGCTGCTGCTCATTCTTTAGTTATTGCAATTGGAATGTTTCGTGGTAGATTGGAGATTGAGGAGGCCATTGAGCTGATAAGACTAGAAGAAGATATACAGGTTTCTATTTAGTCATTGGTCACATACTATTGAACCTCTCTCATTACATTGTTTTCTAACTCTTGTTTCTTGTTCTTGTTTTGCTCAAACCTCTACAGGTAGATAGGTGGGGTCTGGTTGAGGGTGGACACGATGTAGATATTGCAGATCTTAGAGTTCAAATCTCATCCGCGGCTGTTTTTCTTGGTCTCTCAAGAAGGAATTGATTTCTATCTTTTCTTACTTTGAATTTACCATGCAATAAACTTGGAATATGTCCTTTTTTTGTGTTTGTTGTTAACTATAGCATTGCACCAACAAAGTCTTGCTGCACATGTTTTTGAGAAATTTTGTTGTATCCGAGTAGAAAAACATAAAGTCAAAACAATAAAAGAATACAGCTATTAAGCTTTTTCCAGAAGTTGGCTTCTTCTTGCATCCTTTTCTTGATCAAATTGGTGTTGCCGGAGGAATCAAGGCGCTTCTTCACAGCACCGAAGGCACAGGGGTGGCTGTTTTCTGATATCACAATAACAACAGGCTACATCACAGTTGTTGTTGCAACCTGTGGAGTTATCAACACCAATATTGTTAGTTAGTTCTCTCATGGCTCTTCTTTTGTCTCTCTTTCAATCCAGAGCATTATATAAAGCAGGGGAATTACTGGGATTGAGGGTCAAGTTCTTTCACCTGTCACAGTCACATATGAGGATGACTCTTCTGAAGTTGGTGGCTGCTCAATGAGGAACCGAAGATGGAAGCTGCTTCCATTGACCCCAATTATCAGAGCCTGTGAAAACATGAGGAAAACCAGAAAAGAAGTTGCTGTTAACTTGTTCATTGCTTTTGCAGCAGATGAAACTTGGTGGAAATTTTTGTATTTAGAGTCAGTTATATATATATATATATAGTTTGGAAGATCCAGCCACCAGTTATCATTAGTTTGGGAGTCACACTATGAATATGTAGAGATAGAAATGTAGGAATGCAGGATAATATGTCATCATATAAAGGGATCATACTGATATCATGCAAACATTTTCTTTGGTAATTTAGAACCATGCCCTCCCCACCTACTTATTTGTATATCAATGAAATACACAGTTCCTACATCTGCATGCTTGCTTATTAAACTTCCATGATCCGTTTTCCCTTCTATTCTTTTCTCTGCCCTGCAAGTAAAGAATGTCACTAAGGTAGATACAAAAGGAAAAAATATGAGATTCATTTTGTCAAAAGGGAAAAATATGCAATAATCCAAACATGGGATAGCCAATAGCTTGAGCTAGCACAAGGTAATTATTTGAAAGGAAAACACCTTTCACTGTTAAGTACAGAAAACATATAATTGGATTTTGGAAATTACAAATTGCTGCATAAATTATTTCTCTCAAACTAAATTCCTACCCAGTCCTTCAAAATAATCTTCTGAGAGAGCAATGGGGAAGCTTTGTATCTCCTACATTTCAATTTCCAAGAAGCTCAAGTTTCTTGATGTTTTGGATTTGCTTTCCTGGATTCAATCCCTTTGGGCAAGCCCTGGCACAATTCAAAATTGTGTGGCATCTGTAAAGCTTGAACTCGTGATTAACAGCATCAAGTCGCTCTTTAGTGAATTCGTCACGACTGTCCATTATCCATCTGCATTAAAGAATGAAGTGTCATAAGTTATACATCATATAACAAACAAATTTCAAATTTTGAAGAAATCCCCTGCAAGCTGTGACTTTTTGAACATGAAAAATAAACAAATTGAACTAAAGTGGAGTACAATAATTTGCATACGGGTAGGAGCCTCATCTATTAGAGCAAATTGAATTAAAGCGGCCGTACACACATGCTTAGATAATATATCCAGCATTAACACCAATCTTGGCTAATTGGCAGCAAAAATACAAAGAATTCACCAGGTTTAGAGCTTGAAACTGCAAAATGTCATTTTTAGTTATTGATTCTCTCACATCAAAAAGTGTTGAGAGCCTAAAGGGGATCATGAGTAAACATCATAATAGCAAATCAAACATTTCCCTTAAACATTATGTATAATGGAAAGAACTTCAAGTAAACAAGACATAAGCTTAGAGCAGCACATGGACAAGAAAACACCAAAAATTGCAGGAAGCTTAGCCTAAAGTAGCTTCAAGATATACGCAATTATGAAATCAAAATGATCATTTCAAATACATAAGATGCGTAATCTTCCTCTATAGTGAACCACAAAGCAAGGAGATCATGTAGAATAGAGACAGCTGCCCTAGAACGGAAGGCAAATATAATAATCCATACAAGATCCCTTGGAGAAATTCTCAAACAAATCTGGCAACAAAGGGAACCATCAGCAACAGTAAAATGCAGAAACAGACTAGACCTGACAATAAGATCCCTATTACTACAAGTTCCTCTTTCTAGAATCCAACAATTGTAAAGAACATAGTATGAACCTTTGAGTTACTTGTCATCCATATTTCAGCATCCCAATTTTCAATCTTTTAAGAAGCAAATTGCCCAGCAAAATCAAATTGTTCAGCAAGTCAATTCTTGAAATAATAAAAAAAAATAAAAAATTTAGGGGTGCAGAATTTGAGAGTGGAATAGGATTATAGATTATGCCAGCATAAACTGACAATTGACAAATTATGGGAGAAGGGCTAATAATCAGACCTTTTATGTATTAGTTGGGATATTCAACCAGTATGTTTTTTAACACAGTAGTTTATAATAATGGTCAAACAACTTATTCCTTATCCAACCAAAAAAATATGTTTCTTAGGTCAGAAGAGGAGATCATAGTAAAAGATAAAACTTGATAACTGGCATCTCAACCAATAGCAATCACTTTCCTAAAGCTAAGACACAAATATAAACCAATAGAAGTCACAGGCTGCAAACCTACCAATCACTAAGATACGTAATACAATTGCAATATTATATGATTATATCAGCCGAACCTATGAAATTTGGCCCTAAACCAACATGATAAAAGTAAGCACACCATAAATTCTAGAACAATTCATTCACCAGTATAAAAATAACAAAGAGCAATTCAAAGTAAGGACATACCTATTGGCGTGGAGGAGAGCAGCGGGGCCAAGATAAGTTTCAGGGTTCCACCAATAGCTGGGGCAAGAAGTACTGCAGCAAGCGCAGAGAATGCATTCATACATGCCATCAAGTTTTGCCCTATCGTTCTTGCTCTGAGGTATCTCCTTCCCGGGAGTCGGAGGCGGGTTCTTCCTTTTAAGCCACGGCTCAATCGACTTGTACTGATTATAGAAATTAGTCATATCCACAACCAAATCCTTGATAACAAACATATGCGGCAAAGGCGTAATGGTACTTTCAGGTCCAGATGGAATCTTGGTGAGGCAAGCCAAGCCATTGCACCCATCAATATTCATAGCACATGACCCACAAATACCTTCACGGCAAGACCTTCTGAAGGTCAGAGTAGAGTCGATCTCGTTCTTAATCTTAATTAGGGCATCTAACACCATAGGACCACAATCCTTGAGATCGATCTCATAATTCTTCAACTCTGGCTTTTGCGGATTATCCGGACTCCATCGGTAAATTTGAAAGGTCTTGATATTGCTAGAGCTCTTCGCCGTCGGCTCCACCTGCTGAGCTTGAGCTTCCGATGCGTGAGCTCGAGCTATTACTAATTTGGCAGCCGGCGACACCGTGGATTGCACCCTAGAAATCGCCCGTCGGACCAAACCAGTCGCCATTGGAATGGATTTGATTCAAAGCAATAAGCACAGAGAGAAAATGGCGTCACCCGCAGAAAGGAATTAGTTTTTAATAGAAATAAGGGGAATTCTAAATTGACTATGTATGGGCACGGAAAATATATAAAAGGGTTAATTCAAATAAGTGTCCCTTTTTTTTTTTAATGGAAATTCACAAATAATTATTCTAAATTTTGATGAATTGTTCTTAATTAAAGACCGTTCTTTTTTATTATTAAAAGATAAAATTTTTCGCGTTTAGGGTCTTTGTCATATTGTCCGATATTTAGATAGAGAATGTAAATCATAGAGATTCAACGACCTTACAGACCGGAGACCAAATCTTCATGTGTACAAATATCGTTCTTTTTTAATTGTTAATTGAGGAACAATTTAAGATATATATAATGTTTAAAAATTTTTAATTTAATTTTCATATTAATTTTTTAAAATATTTTTTAAATTTTCTAATTTATTTCATTCTCTAACTTTTTCACTATATTTTATACCAAATCAATTTATATAATTTTATTTTTATAGACATATTTAATTTATGGAGAAAAATTGTGATCGAATTACTATACAGTAACTGCTGAAATATAATTAAGGAATATGAAAAAGTTGAAAGACGAAATATATTATGAATTTTAAAATTTATATATTTTTCTTAAATTATTTTTCAATTGACAATTATAAAAAAACAATCCCTGAATTGACAATTACACAAATGCCCATTTGGTTTATAAGGGATGGTCAATGATTTGGAGGGTAGTTTGGGAAATTAAGGAAAAGTTTAAGGTTGGTGTTCAATTTCGTGGACAGACGAATAGAGTGCCGTGCCGGTGATGAATGGGGAACTGACTGGGACTATTGGTGACGTGGAATTTTCTAAACCGTGCGATGAATATTAGGTAGCGTGGTTGCCTCGTGGCTCCGTTGCTTTTGGTACTTTTCTTGTGAAACGTTGCCGTTTGATCGAAAGTTCCGTGACCCGACCCGCTTGGCCCAATTCCAAGAATGATCGATGATGGGCTTTTTTATCACTTTGGGTTAGACGGGTAAATGGGCTTATCTTAGAACCCGGTGGACTCATCATCAAGTCCAATAAGGGGCCCATTTTTATAATTTTCACTTTTAATAATTAATTTTTTCACTCTATTTTAAAATCGATAACTCTAGTATATTAAATACAATATATATATATCGATTCCTCCCATCTAGAGAAAGCTCATGAATCGAATATTCGAGTTAAACTTTTAAGAGAATTTTGTACTGAGTTTTATTAAAATTGAACTCGGTTCATTAGTAATATTTTGGTCCAGTTCAGCTCATGTTTGATCACTCTAATTTCAGTGTGAAACTTAATCCGTTTATAACTCTATTGGTAACTATAAATGATATTAATTCTGAGTCATTTATAAATTGCACTGTAAAATTTAACTATTACTTGATAAAATAATTCAAAACTCTTTCAACCTTTTTATTATCCGTTACATAAAGTTACACAGGATCTTTTGTAATGTTCTTTTATTTTTCTCTCTAGAATTTATATTTTATTAATAAAATATATCATATATTAAGAATATTATAGAAGTATTGTAGAAGATTCAAATCTCGTTAAATGGTGAATAGGAATCTAATACATATACACTATTAAGAAAGAAAAGTTTTAACATTCCACTTACCGCAGTCAATTCAGATATTCACGATCGACCCTTGACGCAAATATATACGTCACAAGTTCCAGATTAATCGTTTTTTTCCGGATGCGTTAGTCCAGCACTAACTCTTCGATATATCTCTTTGGAAGTTCTATAGCTGCTTTCGGTTTAGGTGGATAGCTTGATAGGCCAGATTTAAGGATCCCAATGTGAAAAAAAAATTAGTTCTTATGTGTTTTCACGTCGCTATAGAAAATAAAACGGTATTAACGTTAATATGTGAAATCCTACGTGGCATGGGATAAGAGGTTGATTTAAGAAGTAAGAACAGGCTGGATATGCAGCAGTACAGTGGTAGTATTAGCATTTACAGATAATAACATTAATATAAGAGTTGGGACAAGACAACTAATGAATAATAATGTGTATTAAGATGAGAGAGAGAGAGAGGTGCCTTCTCTCACCTCTCTCTCTCTCTCTCTCTCTCTCTCTCTCTCTCTATATATATATATATATATATATTTGTGTATAAGTTTTAATTTTTTGCCAACATTAACAATTGCTTTTGCCTGCCTCTATTGCCTATGCCTATGTCTTTCCCTTAAGACTCGTTCTGTTCATCTTTTTTTTTTTTGCTATCTCTTTCTCTCTGTTTCCTTCTCTCCTCTTAACCCAAAATTTTTTTTTTCCCCTTTTTCTGATTTACATTACAAGTACTGCAGAATCCGTATGTGCTGATGTCGGTATGTTGTTTCTTTGTTTCTTCCATTTTTATTTTTTGGATGATGTCAATGTGGATAGGATTAAGGATTTTCCATGAATGTTCTTCTTCTTGTTTGGACATTAATCATATATGAAAATGAAAACATTATTGATGTTTTTCCAAATCTATAATATATTAATGAAATGTTAGATTCAAGAAAATGAATGAGATTATGTGATCTCCTTTGAAACTTTGTAGATTTACAGAATTTATAATTCCGGAAATTAAAATTTGAAATGATGAAATTGTGGAAATTGATTGATTGCAGCAGGAGAAAGGTCGGCCGTTGCCAAAATTTGGCGAGTGGGATGTGAACAATCCGGCGTCGGCTGATGGATTCACGGTTATATTTGCGAAGGCCAGGGATGAGAAAAAAGCCACAGGAACAGCAGCCAGTGGCCCACCTGGGCAAAGCAATGGCGAACCATCCCGGTCAGATGAAGCCAACCAATATTCCCCTCCCACCACGGTATGTTATTGTCAATTCCTGCCTATGGGAAAGTGACCATATATGGTTGTGTACTACTAATGTGGATTTCTTGTTTATGTAGAAGAAATGGTTTTGTTGCTTCTAAAGGCGGGCCTTGTTGGTGGGGTGGTTTTCTGAAGCTGTGAATTCGTAGAGGCAATGGCAATGGTGGTCAGCAATATATATAAAACTAAGGAGGGCAGTTTGTGACCATTTTCTTTACATGGTGGTTTCAATCAAAATGTCTCTGTGTGCCCACAAAAATATGTACATGGAGAAGAAGGAAGGAAGCAACTAACTCTTCTCTGTTTGTGTGGCTGCAAACTTTTTACAGATTCTAAGGTACTTGTTTAGAGACTTTACAAACTGATGACAGTAGAGTTTATAGACAGAGAGACAAAAACTATATATATGTCTAAAGTATGTTGTGCATAAAGCAGTTGATTTGGAGAACACAAAAACTATTAGCTGCCTTTCTTGTTAATTATTCCCCGGCTTTCGTTTCCTTTTATCTCCTGAGCTTTTTCATGATCATTTTAAATGATAAACAAGGAAGGAAGAACACTAGACTTCAGAAAACTAGTCTGTTCAAATAGCAAATAATCTGCATACAACAACAATAATCATCTTAATGTTATGGAGCACGAGCGTGCTCCACGCTATTATCACAGTTAACATTAGGGAGCATAGAAGGGTAATCATAATTATATACTTACTAGCTATAACCCCTGTATAGCTACCTATATATACAACTAATCAGGAAGCAATAATAGAACCTTTGCAAGTTTGATGAGTTTATATGAAACTGGATAGTCTGCCTTCGGTTGAACTGGTGCCCTCGCTACACCCTGCAAATGCGCTAGTTTGTCCTGGGTTTACCACTGCTGGATCCTGCCAATTTAGGATTTATGGGATGATCGAACATGCATGCACGTCCGAATTTGCAAATGCCAAAACATTCATAATGCTTGCAGACAGTTTTACCCTGCATGTGGTGATTGAGAATGGTGATAATAAGTCGTGCGTTATAATGATAAAAATATATGAAATATTAAATCTTTATACATGCAGGAAGCATTGGTTACAGGAAGTAGTTTGGGGTGTGCTTGGTAGTCAATAAGCATATAGGTCATTCAGATCACAACTGAACTCCGAGGGAGAAGATGCCTATCCACAAATTTTGCAAAACTCTCTAGTACGGACCTATTTAATCGTTTATCATTGAGTAGGAAACTAGCATACGTAAATGCTACTTTTACGTTAAAATTGCCTCTTAGAATTGAAATTTTTACAGCAATGAACTAATATTAACAATACCACTTTCATTGCAAAACAAAGGAAGATATTTTCAACCCCCAATTAGTGAGTAACCTTAATAGGTCAAGATCAAAGAACAACGTTAAATTAGCAAGGGACCTTCATACGTTTAGAGCAAGGATACTCTAACATCATATGTTCCGAGCTCAATAAGTTGCAATAGAGAATATAGAACTTACAGGTCTCAGAGGCAGGCCTTTCTCACTCAGAGCACATGTGTCTGTCTTCCGAACCCAATCCTTGGGGTGGTGGAACCGACATGCAGACTTATATTTACAATCCCCAGTTCTCAGGAAGTATGAACATACAGGCTGACCAGGTCGTTCAGGGAATTCGTCATCTTGCACAGAGATTTCAGACTTCAACACATCTGCTCTAGCTCCTGGATACATATAAGCTTGGGAACTCCTTTCTTGGGTAGTTTCTGAGGCCTTTATTAAATCATGGACATCTTTTAGCATCAAAATGCAATGGAACAAATATTTAAACTTCAATGTTATTCATAAACAATAAGGGAAACATGCGTAATCACCTCGCCAAAAAAGGACAAGGTGATAAAAGAAAATAATAGGGAATAGGCAGTTTCTCAAATAAGCTCATGAAGATTCTATTTTGATGGCAATTTAGTTTGCTGTACTAAAACAGTGACGAATAACACATCTTCTAGAATAGGATGTAAAACACCCAACAATAGAAAACTCTGGTTCAAACCAGGAAATGTTTTCTTTTTTCTTTTTTTTTTTTTTTTTGGTTACATTGACAATGTGGAAAAGAATATTGCAGGGTTGTGAATAAGGTGTTTGAAATTATGCAAAATTCAGAAACACTCACCAAAATGCGTACACAAAATAAAAAAATATCAGAAGAAGACACCAAAATAAAAAAATTTGAAGACCTTGAAGCAGCTGAAAGCGAAGAACATTAGAAAATTGATGGTGTATATCATGAAAGTACCTGATACTCATTCCAGTCAAAATGTTTCTGCACCCCCTGAGCAACTGAATTCATGGTCACATAAGTTATGTTATCATCCTTGTAAGGAACTGCCTGAGCAACTGAATTCATGGTCATATAAGTTATGTTATCATCCTTGTAAGGAACCGCCTGAGCAACTGAATTCATGGCCATAAAATTTAAGTTATCATCCGGGTAAGGAACTGCCTGAGCAACTGAATTCATGCCCATATAAGTTAAGTTATCGTCCTGGTAAGGAACTGCCTGAGCAACTGAATTCATGCCCATATAAGTTAAGTTATCATCCTGGTAAGGAACCGCCTGAGCAACTGAATTCATGCCCATATAAGGTAAGTTATCATCCTGGTAAGGAACCGCCTGGGCAACTGAATTCATGCCCATATAAGGTAAGTTATCATCCTGGTAAGGAACCGCCTGAGCAACTGAATTCATGGTGATATAATTTAAGTTATCATTCTGGTAAGGAACCACCTGAGCAACTGAATTCATTGCCATATAATTTAAGTTATCATCCTGGTAAGGAACCACCTGAGCAACTGAATTCATTGCCATATAATTTAAGTTATCATCTTGGTAAGGACCCCCCTGAGCAACTGAATTCATGGACATATAAGTTAACTGATCATCCTGGTAAGGAACCCCCTGAGCAACTGAATTCATGGACATATAAGTTAACTGATCATCCTGGTAAGGAAAATGGCTTGATACAGGATATGAAGCCCATGGTGCCTGATCTAGTTGCGATGATCCCGTCAAAAGCTGTGAAGCCAATTCATTGCTCGAGCTTCCCAAGGAATAACCAGAGTTGGATTTGAGAGAGTCAAATCCTCCTGTTGAAGTAGGTTCAGGATGGTTGAACACACAGCGGGTGCCATATCCACAAGAACCGCATCGCATGTAGTATGGACACTCTTTCCGTCCCTAATTCAATGGCAAAAGAAATTGCACTTTGAGTGAGAGAGATCATAAAAAGAAGGAAATGCTCAAACCACAAATATAAGTATGTGATCTTATGACCATTACACAACATCAAAATCAAATAAATTCTGAACCAGCAGGTTCCAAAATGCAACCTACCACTCGTATAGGTAGACCAGCGAAGTTCAGTTCTGGAACTGCAGTTCCCGTCTCAACCTTAGCGTGAATAAATTTACAAGAGTCTCTGTACTTGCACCCACCAGGAGTAAGGTAGTACTGCAACAGTTACAAAGGTTAGTTCAATTTGTGAAATTCACCAAGAGCCACATTTGAGCAGTTAAAGGAAATCAAGATAGAGCAAATAACAAGGTATTTCTGATGCTGCATGTTAATAGTCCATAACAATAATCATTTTCTGAAAAGGAAAAATGAGTATAATGATCTTAAAACAAGTTTCAAATCTAAAACAGCTGTATGTATATACATCTGAATCAAACTGGATTGTTGTAAAAGGAGTGAAATGGTGTCATAGAGGGGGCAGCTACAACAATAATTCTGAAATGGTATCAGAAGGAGCAAAAGGTTTTGGTCGGTTTAATGTAATATAAACACATGTCCAGAATTTGACTCGTAAAGATTCTATTTGGACGCGATGAAAAGTAACCGTAACTGAAAACATGAAAGTACGACAAATCAAGAGAATTGCCAACCGCCCACCAAGTATGACATTTGGCCAACCTTCGACAAATCATGACCGTCAATCAAATACGACAAATCATGACCGTCAATCAAAGACGACAAAATCATGTTTGACATCTAACCAAGCGTCACCGTTGATCAAATCCGACAAATCATGTTTGACATCTGACCAAGCGTCAACTTTAATATTTGGCCAACCGTTGATCAAATACGACGAATCATGTTTTACACTTGGCCAACCGTTGATCAAATACGACAAATCACGTTTGACATCTAACCAAGCGTCAACTTTGATATTTGGCCAACCGTTGATCAAATACGACGAATCATGTTTTACACTTGGCCAACCGTTGATCAAACACGACAAATCACGTTTGACATCTAACCAAGCGTCAACTTTGATATTTGGCAAACCGTTGATCAAATACGACAAATCATGTTTGACATCTGACCAAGCATCAACTTTGATATTTGGCCAACCGTTGATCAAATACGACAAATCATGTTTTACACTTGGCCAACCGTTGATCAAATACGACAAATCATGTTTGACATCTAACCAAGCGTCAACTTTGATATTTGGCCAACCGTTGATCAAATACGACAAAATCATGTTTGACATTTGATCAACGGTCCATCCAATACGACAAAATCATGTTTAATTCGGTCACAACTAACTCGTAAGCACACAAGCTGATATTTGGCCATAAACTAACTTATCTACAATTTAAGCAGCTTATCATCAGTTCATCACCATAAAACAAGAAAACTGGCCAATTGTAAGTCGAATAGTACACTCATTTGACTTTGTTACAAAGAAACTTATCAACATTAATTTATTCATCTCATCATTTCCAGAAATAAGAAAACTGGCAGGCCAATGCAGAATACAACAGTTCTAGCATTGTTTCACATGTTTGAGATGAGGCCACAAAATAACTTATCAGAAAAATTCTCACTTACAGTTACCACAGTGAACCTTATCTAATCCACAGTAACATTAACCAAAATAAAAACAGAAATGAAACAAAAAGCAAATTATCCAACGATACCTTGCATAGAATCTTCTCATCATTCATTGAGCTCCAATTATTCACATTTTGCTTAGCCTTACCAGCCTTCAATACAGAATCATCATCAACAAAAGTAAATCCTGATAAACAATCTCAATAAACGAAAAACAAATTAACAAGATTAAATCCACAGGAAAAAAGATAAAAATAACCTTCGATACGCGATTACTCTTTTTGACAGGGTGATTGAATCTGCAGTTAAATCCAAACTTGCATGTGCCGGTCCTACTGTAGTACGGGCAATCCTCGGCGTAAGGTCGTAAAGGAAACGAAATGCTATTATTTCCTGACTCCTTAACAGCATTTGATTCCGCTTCAAGTGCTACATTTCGTAGCTTATCGATAAGAACCTCATGGTTAGCGTTGGAGACGAAATGAGTTGATGTAAAACCTAGTTCCGACAACTCACCCGATCGTTTCAGGTGTAAAATCATATCTTCGTCGTTGGATTCAGCACTCGCCATTGCTTTCTCTCTCTCTATCTAGTTTTTGCACCGCTACGAGAAGAAAAAACACAAATGTAGACTCTTTTTTCTGTATGAAGAGGTGGATTTAGAGAGAGAGAAACAGCTGTGATTGTCTCTCGGGGTTCTCCGTTCTTCTACTACTACTCCGACTCAGAGAGGAGGGAAGGGAAGAGAAGAGAGAACCGAAAAAACCACCTCAGCAGCGGTGTGTCCTTCTCTGTTTCTCTCACTTAGTGGACCCCACAGAGGATATGCTAATACCGACTTTGACGACACACCTTTGACATCGCGGTGACTTTTGGCACTTTTCTATACTTTTTTTTTTGTTTTTTTTATTTATTTTCCCTTTATCTTATCTCTCGCATCACTAAACTACGCGACTCGTAGATGAAAGTTGTAAATTATAATGACTCGATAACTTTACAGACCAGAGGTCAGATCTTAATGCGCCCAAAGAACCATTTCCATATTGAAAATGTTGAAATTCCGACATTACAACTATCAATTTTATTTTATTTTTTCCGAAATGGAGATGAGCTTCATCCTTTTCTAAAATGTGCGTAAATTATATAAATAAATTAAGGCTTAATACTAATATATATATATATATATATGTTTATGCCCTCGTGCGAGGATCACATTAATTATTAGTTTTGCTTGGGTTAAAAAAATAAAATCAAAAGGAAATTGAGATTTTATTTTTTAAAAAATAGCTTAATTTACCTTAGAATTTCCACTACTCTTATGTATCTTGGAAAATGAGAAACCCCTTTTAAATTGAATAAAAATATTTAGGTAATAATTTAGTGATTAAATACTAAATCAATGGTTTATGTTTTTCGAAGAAATTAAAATGAAAAAATTATTGTTGTATATTTGAAAATGGAAAATAGAAAGTAATTAATGATTTATCCATATATAACACATTAAAAATCAGGTCGTAATATGAAAATCTTGACGTATTTGGATCGTACGCGACGAATTATTGAGTCGAGCCGAATTTGAACCAGCGGAGATTGTCGGGATTATATTATATCCCTTTCATTCTTGATTCCTTAACGAATTCTTTAGAGATGTCGGGATTATATTATGTAAGACTTTCAAAATAAATCTTTTTTCTCATTTTGCATTTGAAGCGAGCAAAATAGAGTGTATAATAATATATTTTGAAAAACGTTAACTAAATATTTGCTATTATTGTATAATACATTTTGTGCTTTTAAGGTTTGAATATTTCTCGAAGTATATATGTATATATGTATATATTTATCGCTATTCCAAATATATTTAAGAAGTATAGCGTTTATATTGATAAAAACGTAGATAATAATTATAATTGGTTATGTTGATCATCTAAATTTTTTTACTAAAGCTAGAAATTGGAGGGTTAGTGTTTAAAGTAACCAAGTGTTAATTAAATTATTAGAAAATAAATTTCTTTTGCTTTAAAAAAAAAAAAGAGAGAGAGAAGAACTATTATTTCTTGTGCGTTTTTTCCTTTTGAAATACTCCTACGTTTTTTTTTTTCCAGGAAAAAAAAAAAGGATGAATAAATGCTCCAATTAATTAACAACGGTGTTTTTTGAAAGTTTCTAGCCCATAGTATTACTAGTACACTGTTTTATCTTGGTTGTCTTGGATCCCAGAGAGGCGTTACCAAGTTTTCCTCTTCAAATTCAAATTTATTGTGTTTTACATATGAAAAATATATATATATATATATCCAGTGACGGAATCAGAACAGAAAAGTTGGAGGCTGAAAAACATTAAAAATTTTGACAGAATTTTATCTATAAAATAGATGCATTCCAAGTACAAAAACATTCAAACAATTCCAAATTTACAAATAAAATAGCAAAAAAAAGTAATAGCCTATTACAAATGAGGAGTGATCACCCATTACTCACGAGAAATGATTACCTATCACTCACGGGATAAGAATTACAATTCTAAATTTACAAATAAAATAGCAAAAATAGGTAATCGTCCATTACTAATGAGGAGTGATCACCCATCACTCACGATGATTTTTTTTTTTTTAAATCAGTAGTCCAGCCAAAGTTCTGGGGCTCTATTGAAAAAAACAAAATTAGGGGGCTTAAATATAAAAATTAAAAAATTATAAAGTTTCTGAATTTGCCCAAGAGGTTTGAGCCTACCCGAGCCCCCACCTGATTCCGACACTGTATATATATGTATTAAAATATATTAAATTTGAGTCATTTTATGTTCTTATCTCTCGTGAATTAGTCAAAATTCGCTTTTCAAGATTATCAAAAATATATATACTGAATTAAGACTTTTCTTTTGCCTCTGCTACAAAAAATATATATGAATTTTAAAATAGACTTTTTAATAGATAAGAAAATCTTCCAAATAATAGTAAACCTTAGTTTGGTTGGGGAAATGACAGAAAGAAGTATGAGGGGATGTAAATCATAACGTAAATTTGTATTTATATTATTTAATTATAGTGTAAAAATGGAGATGATGTAAATGAAGAAGAGGTCCACGTAAGTAAATTAGCACTTCCCAAACGGATGAATTAGGAGATAAATAATGTTAAAATAATTATTTTATCCAATTACAAATTAATTTATTCAAATTCATCATAAATTAAACACCTACCCCATATATATAACATTCTTATCTTTGTGCAATTGATATAATAATAAATTATATATAACAAAAAGATGAGAGTAGATGAGATTTACTTTCACCCTAAGCTACTAAATAATTTCGAAGTATAAAATAAACTTTATTTTAGAGAAAGAAAATATAGAATAATTACATAAGTATCAAGAATAATTACAAATTTATTGAGAGAGAAAATAAACTTTATAAAAAACACTGAAATTATACGTAATTATACAATAGTTGAACTTTAATATCAAGATTAATTAATCAAAGTATTGTGTTAAGTTTTGCATGTTTTCATTAATTATTAAAATTCAAACAAAATCATAATAAAGAAAGCATAAAATTCAAAGTACTGTCTTTACATGGAATTACAGAGACTTGTCCACCAAGTAGTAAATCAAAATGATTATACTTGTGCAAATAATAATAATAGTAATAATAATAATAAATCCCTAGCTAGAACAGAGATAGCTTGAAGCAAGAAGATAGAGAAGAAGAAACTGAAAAGTGAAAATTGAAGCAAATCTAGATGCTGAAGAAGTCGTACCATGGCCATGGCCACCTGATCTAGTGTCCAGCTGATCCTGCGACAGGACTTTAACGATCATACGCTGCCCTTTCTCACAATGTCCTGACGCTCCGCTGATGAAGTAGAAGTAGCCGGAACGATCTAGATTGTAAATCGTGTTTCCAGTATTTGCGAAGAAATTAGGTCGTGACGAATTGCACTTGTTATAATCTCCCTCGTTTACCTCCATAACCGAATCCTTCATGTACTTAAATCCTGCAGAACGAATCAATTAAAAATTTATAACTGCACAAACTGGTACTGATGATTAATTAAGTAATAATTGATCGGAAACTTACGGATGCTGTCTCCGATCTGGAATCTCTTCTCGGAAGCCCAATCGTTGTAGAATTTGCTGTCGTTAGCCGGAGGGACGATCCAGCCATTGATTCCGCCAACTTCAAATTCGGAGGAGGAAGAAACAGCAAAGAGTAAAAAAGAAGAGAAAATTATTAGTGAAAGAAGAATAATTGTGGTGAATCTCACCGAGAGCGACGCCATTGATAATAATGAAGCTTTTTTTCTTCGTGGAAGATGTGGGAGAAGAAGAACTGGAAAAAGAAAAAACAAAAGCAAAAATGGCGGTTATATAAGCAAAGGGCGGAAAATTGAACGTGCGCGCGGCAAGTTTGATACGTGAAGCCATTAGTGGACTGGTGGTGGGGCTAGTGGGGGGACTTGGGATGGTACTAAAAAATTGGCCCAAAACATGTCTTGGCCCAAGAACTATGGATATAGATGGGCCAACCATAACTTCGTAGGCCTAAGTTCCATTGGTACCAAAAAGGCCAAATCCCTCTCCCACAGGGTCTTGGTGCACATAAAGAACTACCTCTTACATTTGAGAGGTTGAAATTCCCAAACTGTTATTGCCAGAATTTGAATCTTGGCTCTTGGTATCAACTCTGCAGCTCTAAAATCAACTGAGCTATGCTCATGCGGGCCCGTTTATAGTTCAATCTGTAAGTTCATATTAGTGAGTACGATTTTTTCTTTTTAATTTAGTTTAGTGAAGAAGTTTATAAAAGAAGAAAGTAATAAAAAAATTTGACGAGATTGAAAAAAAAACAATTATTATTATTATTTGGGTAAAAATAGGAAAGGAAATAACTTTACATCGCAAGTTAGGAAATTTTCGATGATAAATGTCTCCCGAGCTTGTTTAGAAAATATATATTTTGGAGAGGCAAATTGGTGTATTTACGACAGAAACTTGAAATTAGAAGAGAAGAAAGAGAAAAGAAGTTAAGTAATTTATCGTAAATGTTGTTTGAGTTATGAGTAGGAAAGACAAGAAATGTAATTTTTATTATTTGGAAATGTGGAGAGAAGTGGAAAGAAATGTGTCTTTTGTCGAAAAGAATCTTAAATAAAAATAATATAATATTTAATAGTAGTGTAATTTATAATAATCGTGAGGGTAAAATAGGTATTTAACTTTTTTTTTTTAATCACTCCTCCTCATCCGTCCGTTTCTCTCCCCACTTACAGAGAAAAACAATTACGGTATTTAAGCTGATCGCCTCATCAACCCTTTTCTTTTCCTTTCTCCTTTCCTAAAACTCCCAAACACTAAAACTCAACTCCTATCTTTCCTATGCAGCAACGATAGAGCTGAATTTGGGTATCATAATATCTTATCCAAATCCATTTAATAAAAATTGTATGAATATAAGTACGGGTTCATATTGTAAATATAAAATTTGAACCCCACTATAAACAGGTAGAAACCTGAACAAATATGGATAAAAACCACATTGTTTACAACCTTAAATGCAGCAGCGCTGACTTAGTCAACGACACGTGCCCTTGGGGACCAAAGCCCCCTACTGCGGGTCGGCAAACGGACGGCGGGCGTACGCGTCGCTTCTAGCCTGGATTCTGACTTAGAGGCATTCAGTCATAATCCAACGTAGATTAGTTTTACCCTACTGATGATAGTGTCGCAATAGTAATTCAACCTAGTACAAGAGGAACTGTTAATTCGCACAATTAGTCATCGCGCTTGGTTGAAAAGCCAGTGGCACGAAGCTACTGTGCCAATTAACCATATTACTCGCAGAAATTAAACTATTTATTTATTTATTTAACACTGAATTTAAATGATAATAAAATATAATTATTATACGGCAATCAACGCAAATTTATACCAGTCTAATTCATATTTATTTTGTACTATAAAATGTGACAAATTATTAGGGAAAATATGGGTAAAACCTACACTATTTACAGCCTTAAATGTATTGACCATATTACTCGTAGAAATTAAACTATTTATTTATTTATTTAACACTGAATTTAAACGATAATAAAATATAATTATTATACGGCAATCATCGCGAATTTACACCAGGCTAATTCATATTCTTTTGTACTATCAAATGTGACAAATTATTAGGGAAGATTATAAATGTGAACAATCAAAGCACCTTAGTCCAATTCATATTTATGTAGAATATTTTTGCCTTTGGTAACATTATAGCTCATCTACTCTTACCTAAATTGCCCATAAAGAGCTGCTTCCTCTATTAATGCCCAACCGTTTCCGCCTAACTCCAACCCCTCCCCAAAGTACACACCCTTGATTGTTCAATCTCCATCTTCTTGATTTTTAAATATTTAATGAATTTTGTCGCGCTATTTTTATATATTTTCGGATTATTTTTAATAATCCCCATTGAAATGCTTCTATCGCGTTAGAATATTTTTCTGTGTTTTTTAATTACTCATTTCAGGGCATACTCAGTAGATCTGAGTACTCTTTCTTCCTCAGATATGAATACCCTCATTGAAAGTTCGTTTTACTCTTGCTAAACTGTTTATCTTATCAAGCGTACTGGATTTAATATGGATGTTCACATGGGAAATGCTATACTAGGGCGTATGATAGACTTCCCTGTGGCTACTTTGTTACGATTTTTTTAGTGGATTGAGCTTGGGTGTAATTGTTTAATCAAGCGGTGCTTTAGTTGTTTATGATTTTTTTATTTATTTTTTACTTATTACATTCTGGACATTACACTATCTAAAAATAAATAAAATAGATATTTTTTCTTTTATACACTAAAATGCCCTTTAAATATTTCTCTCTCAGTATTTTTCTACTAATTTCCATGTTGTAAAAATAAAAAATGTTATATTTTGTTATTAATGAGAGGATATAATAGGAAAAGATTTATTGAATATAGCCTTGGAATCATCATATGTATTAAATAAGATAAATACGATAATTCTCACAATGTGACAAATAAAAAAAAGAGGGAATATCATATTGTGATTATAAGATAATATTTAATGAATTTTTTTATATTATACCCTCATATTAATAATAAATTTTAATATATATTTTTTATTATTTTAAAAAATAAAAATAATAATAAAGAGTGAGAAAATATGAATAGTATTTTAATTTACACAATAAAAAATATTTAAAATTTTGTATAAAATATAATGTGACGAGAAAAAAAAATATAGTATGGTAATAGTTATATACACACTGGTTTATGTCATGTTCCCATCTCTGTTTATAGTACTTTATATAGTCTGATGATTCTATCCTAGTTCATCGGCCCATCCTTCAAAAATTCAAAAATTGATCTAAAAACCCCATAAATCTTTTCCACTTGATGGGTTCTTTGTATATGTTTATTACTGAGCTTTGATCCCATCTAACCCAATTTCCAGATCTCATCTAAGCATCGTTTCTTCCGCTACTCTGACTGCACTTTTGTGGACTAAATAATGGAGTCTTCTTGTATTTTTCATCAAGTTCACCAATTGAAATCTCAACCTCTGTGGTTACTTCTATTATTCTCTTTGGGATCTTTGAAACTTCTCCTTTCTTTACTGTGTATTTTGAAATGGGTTTATGTTAATTTCCTTAGACCTCCCAAGAATCTCAAGAAATACGGTTCGTGGGCTGTTGTTACCGGATCAACTGATGGAATTGGCAAGGCCTTTGCTTTCCAATTAGCTCGTAAAGGGCTTAATTTAGTTCTTGTGGGTCGGAACCCTGATAAACTCAAGGATGTCTCCGATTCCGTCAAGGCTAAATATGGCCAGACTCAGATCAAAACTGTGGTGGTCGACTTTTCAGGAGATTTAAACGAAGGTGTTCAGAGAATTAAAGATACTATTGAAGGATTAGATGTTGGAATTTTGATTAACAACGTTGGGGTTTCTTATCCATATGCTAGATTTTTCCATGAGGTGGATGAGAAATTGTTGGCTGATTTGATTAAAGTTAATGTGGAGGGGACAACCAAGGTTACTCAAGCTGTGTTGCCTGGAATGCTCCAGAGGAAAAAAGGGGCTATTGTTAATATTGGCTCTGGTGCTGCCATAGTCATCCCTTCTGATCCTCTTTATGCAGTATATGCCGCCACCAAAGCGTAAGCATTACCTCTCCTTATTCTTTTTTGTTTTCAGTAATTTTTTCTTGTGGCTTCTCTGCTTCTATTGAAGGTCTTGTTTGATAAATTAATTTACTTAATTAGTTAAGAGCCTATTGAATTAATTCAGGAATCGGACTCAGAATCTAGTTTCAAAGTTTGTAACTTTTTGCTTTGCATAAGGTCCAAGTGCTAAATTATGCTAAGGTATTAAACTGAAAAGGTGTTCCTAACTGATGAGCTTCCTGACGGATTTTGTGTGTAATAGTTATGTTATAGGTAATATAGTACTATATACTAATATTTGTTGCCCTGGTTCATTTCATTTAACTTTCTTGAATTGCATCATGGAATCCTGCTGTAAATAGGATATCTTCATGGAAATTAGTTTCGTAAAGATGATGATGATATCTGGTTCAATGTGCAGTATTATGAAAGAAAGAGACTACTTTAGTGCAATTTAATGTTAGTTTATGAGATTGATGTTTTTGGTTTTTCTTCTTCGTTCCAGATATATTGACCAGTTCTCTAGATGTCTCTATGTCGAATACAAGAAGAGTGGGATCGATGTTCAGTGTCAGGTGCGTTATCTAGCTCTTTCTCTGTTCACTGATCATTTAAAAGTTGTAAGATCTCTTACAACTTTTGTTTCCGGAATGATTATGTTTATGAGTTGGCCTAAAATTCCCTAGTTCTCTACTGGTAAATAATCGGGCTTTGGTACTCTGGCCAGGTACCTTGTTCAGAAACTGCTTACTTATTAAGTTGTTTGTTTGAATCTCTTAGCTTATTGGTAACATTATGGTACTGCTCGTATGCAGTTTACATGCATGTACCCTCGTGATTACAACTATAAAAAAGCTGATTTCTTTTAAATTTGATCCGAGTTCTAGTTAGAAAGATTACCATAAATATATATATTGAACAAAAGATCATTGCAATGCAACAAGATTATGTTATGTAGCATCGAGTGTTTGTCTGTTTTCTGATGGCTGGTACAGATTCTTCTACCTGCATTTGAAAAGTGCAGAAACATCCCCGGTTGATACTCTACTCTTTGAAGTAATAAGCCATCTTTATTTAGTTGAGACTGCTTGTTGGGAAGGTTTTTAATTCTCTTGTAGCTTGATTTGAAGCCTCCTCTGCGTGCCGTTTCAATGTGTATGTGTATATCAGAGTAGGAAACCTTATACGGAGATGTCTTTTGTGAAGTTCTCCTAGCGATGGAAAAGTTTATATCTATTTGTGCCGCTTTTCCTGATACTTGTAAACTTCATCCTAAGTTTTTCATTTTGCGTCTAAAATGTAGGTACCATTGTATGTGGCAACTAAGATGGCATCAATCAAAAGGTCCTCCTTCTTTGTTCCATCAACTGATGGCTATGCTCGTGCTGCTCTGCGCTGGATTGGTTATGAACCGCGTTGCACACCATATTGGCCACATTCCCTTTTGTGGGCTTTATTAGGTTCGGTTCCTGAATCAATTGTTGATAAATGGCGTCTGGGTTTCTGCCTTGGCATTCGGAAGAGAGGACAGCTTAAAGACTCCAGAAAGAAAGAATAGAAAACATGTATCTTTACTCTTCTCGTTCTTTTATCTCTTCATCTCTGCATCCCTCCGATGATGTCCCCGATATATATATATATATATATATGTAGTCATCCTACCTTGCTGCCATTGAATGGCATTTTAGCTTTGCAGAAGAACAGATTCATGAGAACTTAGAACTTCATTCAAATTACTTTTTCCCATTGGTCATGATTGCCTTTCCAGATTGTAATTTTTGTTTCAGTGTTTAGTTGATTATTGTTTTATTTATAATGTTCATTCTCTAGGCGTCGGGCAGTCTGATGGGGGTGCTGCGGGCAGGGATTTCGCCTTTTGGTACTAATAATGTTCATTCCTTAAATTATGGAATTCACCAAATCTTACCAAAATGTTGCTCTAGTGAGGCTTTTCAAGCAGAAAAAGACACAAAATATCACACCTTTCTATTCACAAAATTAGATTGAGTAACGCAATGGCTTAACCACCAAACTTTCACTCATGTTTTTGTCTCCAAACTTTGCTGTATTCTTTTCAATAATCATATATTTTAATGAAAATATGTAAGAAAATGACAAAAACCTTAATACCTCAAGTCAAAGTAAGCCAAAATTTCTACCCGTTTTTTCGTATATTTAAAGGACAGATAAAACTTTACATGAGCACTAGATCAGTGTCTATTAGGGCTTCAGTAGGGTCGTTCCCTTTCTTGATAGTGCTGTTACATCAATTGCTCTGGAGTTTGCTTTCGACTAGACAAATCACATGGTTTTATACTTAAGAGTCGGGAGTTGGAGATCGACAAACGAAAGAAAAAGCTTGCATCTGCTCCCAATATCCTTTACTTGCCAGCTTGATCGCTTGCCATAGCAGAGAGGAGAACATGCCCTGTCTCAAGGAGATTGACGAACGAAAGAAAAAGCTTGCAACTGCTCCCAGTATCCTTTACTTGCCAGTTTGATCGCTTGCCATAGCAGAGAGGAGAACATGCCCTGTCTCAAGCAATATATCAATCGTTACGAAACTAGAGTTGATCTGCCCGCAGAGTCCCAAAGCTTTCCTCCTTTTTGAATCCCGAGACTCCTAGAATTGCTTGCACCTAGAACTAGGTTGGAAGAGCCTCCAGGCGTGCCAAGCAAAACCGGCCTTATTATGTTTAAGGGACAGATAAATTGAAACAGAAGGAAGTACATACAAATCTATACAACTACTAAGTAAAAAAAGTGAAAAAACAAAAAAATGAGCCATTTTTTGTGTGCTGAGAGATGTTGAAAATCAGCAGCAAAAACCAATTAAAATACAAATAGTTCTTGATCATACAATATCAACATCTCTGTCAAAAACTGGTCGAGGTTCTTGATTAGATCCATGATTACTACTTGTTCTGTTCTTGAATGATGTTTGGCTAAATATCCGTATAAACATGCTTCGCGATCTGGGCACTGTTTCGGGTATGCTACTGTTCATCGCGCCATTCTTCTTGGCAAGTTCTTCCAAGATAATCTTCATACTGGCATCAAAACGCCGCCTAAATGTTGGATATCTTGATATAGACTTAGTGATCCCTCGAAGTCTTTTAAGGACAGAAAAAACGCAAGAAAACAACCATCAAAATCAGGAAACGATAGCACAGGAATAAGTAGAGTTCTTTGAAAAGCTTTCTTAATCACCTTCGAGCTAATGCATCAAGTTCAGCACGTCTTAGCTCAGATTCGGGTGGTGAGCCGATGTCTGACTTCTTCAACCTCTCCGGATCACCACTCAGCAGAACTAGCATGCCGAGGTACTCTTCTTCAGCATCAGACAGGTTTTCGGCTTTGATCTGCTCTTTCATAATCAACAATGGATTAAGAAACCAATCAAAGAAGGCATCTTTGGGCCGATTTGCAGTAGTTATTTCAGTAACATTATCAGCTGCAGCCACAAAACACATTATCTATAAACAAGTTCTTTGATGCAGCGGTACAAGCAAGCCTAAACGAAAAGCATTTGCACTTACTACAAAGTAAACCCGCAGCATTGGCTTTGGCAGAGCGCAGAAGATATTGAAGTAGGCAATAAGCAGGTAAACCGATGCTTACTATTCCACTATCTTTGTTAGATTTAGCGTCTTCAATGTCTTGGAGTGTTAGTATTCCTTTAGAAACCATAATTTCTCCGTGGCGTTGACACTCTTTGAATAAGTTTTCCATCAACTATAGGATTCACATATTATCAAAATTCAACGTAAGAGGCAACGGCATAAAAATGGATGTAAACATTAGCAAAGAATATACCTCGAGGGGCTTTAACTCGAGCATAGGGGCACCAAAAGAGGAAGTACGAGAAGGGGGGGTTTTAAAGGATTGGGGCCTTGAGAAAGACGCTGTAAGAGAAGTAGACTCTGATGCAGTCTTTTTCCTGTACCGAGGCCTGTTAAAAGTGCCAGAAATGCAAGTTCATTAGTGAAAATATTTGCATAAACGTTACTTTTAATTGAATCAGAAAAACCGAAATGCCACAACCTAGGAAAGCAGGAACCTTCGGGCATGTCCAGAACGTCATTGCTGTATTCATCATAAATGGACAAGGAAGCAACAATATAGCAAAGTCCGAACCAGAAAGACGACTCCTGTAGTCCAGAACTAATATACATAAATTATTCTTTGCAAAACCGGGAATATTCAATAGAAGATTAGCTGGCATTTATCTACTTTCTATATTAACCTGATATACAACAACTGCTGCATAAGCACCCAAGAAGATACTTGATACCATAGAACCCAATACTGCTCCAGCAACAGCCAATGGCCAGAGCAAGATAGCGAGACCTGCAAACGGAACACAGATTGTCTCCAGGAAAGGGCCTTCACGACCAATACAGTCATGAAATAAGCGATGCCATCCCTTGAACAACATGTAAGGACTTTTGCAGAGGGCAATCACGGAGATCACAGGTAAGTCAACCAGAAGTCCCAAAACCCCAGCTATAAGTGCTCCAGGAAGATAAAGCAATCTGCAACACGATACCAGATATCAGAAATGAAGTAATTTCTAGATGGTTGATTATCGACTCTAATCACTGCAAGATCGAGGAAAATGCAGTGAAAGTACTTCCTGGTATCGAGTGCAATAAAGGTTCAAATAGGATTTGTAAAGCTAAATGAGGAGGTAAGAGTCATTCATCTCTTGGTCAGATTGAAACTAAAAACCACATAAAAAGCCCCAAAGATCCTAAATTTTACCCTCTTACTAAGTAAACTTGCTTCGACAGAGACATTAGATTGCCTTCACCCCCACAAACATGAAGACAAACAAAGGCTAAGGACATCCGCTCTAGGAGTTGCACCTTCTGCTAGCACCGACACTGATGAAATTTATATTCATTTAAATGGCAGAAATGGGTCATTCTATTAGTTAACATGAACTGATTCTACCTACAATGACTTCCACCTAAACTTCAAAGTGAACTCAAACAGTCAACAAAAATCTATAGAAAGAAACAACTTTCTCAGTGTCCAATACCACCAGCTGCTAACCTGATCTCATAGTATTTCCCCGAAGAGGGGCCTTGCAGTCGTAAATCATCCATGATTGAAAGGTAGGAGTGATAAGAGAGATCCATAAAATCCCTAATGAAAGTGAAACTACCCTCAACAGTATCCCAAGTTCCATCCTGCAAAACAAAACTGCCAATCTTCTAAAAGAACCAAAAAGAAAAAAATGACAAACAAGTTAAAATTTTAGATGATTACACTTACATAAATGCAATGGAAGAATTTGTTGGTCTTCCCTTCCCCTACAGCCCGAAATGTCCCAAGAATTGGTGCAAAAAGTCCATATGCTGCACCACCAAGAATGCTGCTCACTATTCCAATTGGTGGCCAGGAAAGTAATAGGACAGGCACAAACAGACTGATGACTATCTTCAGAACTGGCCCTAACTGTTTTGTGCTGCCGTCGGATGAAAAGAATGTGGAACATCAACAATTATCCGCACATGAAAATACAAACTTCAAATGAAACAAAGGCAAAACAAAAGGAGCAATGGGCAAATAAGTTACCTCAATAAGCAATAGTAGGTGTAAAAGAGATGCACTGGCCAAAGGCCCAGTATTATAGCAGAGTTCCCAATTGTCATGATAAGACATATCAAAGGGCACAAAATAACACCTGAAATACAACAAAGCAATAATTTTGACCTCTGTTCTTGCTCAATAAGTCATGGCAAAGGATGGCTTAACCATTTTATTTACAACAAAAAATGAAAGAACCTCTACAAACTAACACTTCCCTGGCCTAATTGCTAACTGAGTTAAGAAGAGTATTTGAATACCCCATGAATTCTACCTAAAGAATAAACAGTCTGCAAGAAGGAAGCCAATTGAGGCATTGAATCTATGGATTAGTCCAAAGTCCCCCCCTTTTGTACAAGATTTTTCTACATCCGCCATTACAAAAGACCTAACCCAGAATCATGGGTTTGAAGACAAAATTTATGAGACCCAATAAGCAAATTTTCTACTAAAATAAAAAATTCTTCCAATTATCACCAGAAACAAAGGGCACGTGAACATTGAAGAAAAGCACAGACCTTTAATGAAACCCAGAATAAGAAGACCAATGAAGTAAGGCAAGAAACAAATGAAGTTCCACAAGGAAGCCAAAAACCCCCTTGGGGGTTCCATTCTTTTCCTGGGTTTTTTCACCACCAAACTCCTTCGCCAGAAATTCTAAATCAAGCCCTCTGAGATAAACCGCCAGAATATACTGTCCCTTCACTCTTTCATCCTCAATTTCTGGTATCAGATTCGGTAAGACCAATAAGGCAAAGACGCCGACAGTGACAGTAGACACGTTCTCCTTTTCTGGGTTTTTTTCTTTGGACTACAAAGAACTCAAGAGATAAATGGAAGAAGCAGCAAATTACAGAGGACAGTTGAGCTACAAAGAACATATAGAAATTGAAGTGATTTTTCTGATCTTCTCGGCTTTGTTTAATAAGTTGCTGTGCTTTTTAGTTGTAAAGCAATAATAAAGAATATGTAGACACTTGTGAGTTCAAATCACCCACATCTATCTATTTATCTCCTGTCTTATACATCATAAATTTGCAATTTGCCTCCATCATTTTGTAAATAACAATTAGGGAAAATAGAACATTTAATCCCTAAAATTTAGACAATAACCTTATACAGTTTTCAAAGTTTATTTTTTATCATTGTTATCCCTGAAAATCTACTATAATTAACAAGATTTTTTCACTATCAAACATTTGATTTTCGTAAAAAATTATATGAACTGTTTAAGTGAGATAACATAAAGAACAAAATAGAAGTCATTCGCATGAGACTTAATTTGGATGCAAATAACTACTTCCTACTTAAAATTGAACTTTAAAGAATAATTCATTGGATATATTTTACAATTTAATTTACCATACATGATATATCAATGTTTAAACGAAATAAGCCATTTTTCCTAATAATAATAATAATATTACTTCAGGAAAATTACTCTAAACTTGAAATAAATACTTGGATTTTTTTTTTTTGAAAGAAAATACTTGGAAGTTAATTTTCAAACAAAAAAAAAAACGTTGCACCGGTTCAATAAAATAACCTCCTAGTTTTGAAATTTTGATTTACCAAGTTAGAGAAGGGAAAAAAAAAAAAAAAAAACTGAATCAAAATCGTCACTTTTCGTATTCCAAACGGTGTTTTAATGGGAATAATAAGTTGTCTGAATTGGGTTATGAATCTTTGCCAATTGGTATTGGCTTGCTTCTTTTAACAATCAGTCCACTTATTAAGACATTATCATTTGTTAAAAATATCAAAATATAACATGTTGAGACGAAACCGGTGATAGTTGCTTTTTTTTTACCAAAAGGCGAAATTATTTGCCTATAGAATTTTTACCAAACTGTTTGACGCCCAAGTGGATTGTTGCATTTCTTTCTTTTATGGGATTCCCACCAAGACAAAAACAATCAAGATGATGAAAAATAAACCCACCCCATCTGCTCTTGTTTTTAATTTCTTATGAAACTGTTCTTGTTCTTGATGGAAATGTACACTGCAAATCTGCAGAGGCCTCGAGACTTTTGGGCAAGGTGTTCTTTTCCCCAGCTGCTGCTGCTGCTCATTTTCAAGATTCATGAAACAAATGAAATCATTGGCATTTGAAATAATGTTTCTCGTCCCTTCACTTAGGTACCTCCACATGACATGCCAAGTGAGATACATACCGAGTTCAATCACCCAAAAAGCAGTTTAATGCTACGTAGCATACAGGGTTACTAAAACATTATGTTTGTTCTAATGGGTTGTTGGTGAATTAGCTGGTACCAGCAACCGTTAGGTAAATGCTTTGCAACCAACTTCAAGTGGAAATCCCAAACCATTAGTGGGACCATCTGAATGATTCAGACAAGTATCCATTTTGATTCTCAGGTGCTTAATCCGTAGGCTGATTGAAACCTGCAACTAATCTAATCTACTACAGAAATCACAATTGATAAAAGGGTTATTCTCAACAAAGCTTTGCAGACAATGAATTCTCCACAAGAACATAAGGTCAAAGTTGTGAAATGATGATCCAAAACAGATAACCTAAACAAATATACCAAGCAATTATAGTCCATCAAAGTGTTGAGGGAAGGGAGAAAGAAGTTATTCCAAGAAAAGTTTTGTTAAATGAATGATTTTGCAAGAAATATACGGTACAATTTCAGCTTTGCATAGCTCGAATGCCTTTCTAAAGAGATGCCAACCAGCAGATTCATAGCAAGTTATCTCAATTCTCAAACCAGCAAAAAAAATACAGGTGGTAATGTAATGTATATGACCGTAAATGTAAAGCAATGGATCATATTCACTTATCATGTACCTGGGTATGTACAGAGTCGATTTCTTTTTCATCGAATGGTTTGCTTCGTCTAGGAACATCAGCTAAATTACAGAATTCTGACAAATTTTTCCTAATCTGAACCTTTTTCTTTCTCTCTGGTGGGCGAGGACCAAGAGCATTTACATCGATAGTAGCACCATAAGTCTCTGAACAACAGATGACTAAATCATATGCCTTTGAAGAAAGACTCAGACCCTCATTGTGAGCTCTCAAGTACAACTCAAATACAAGCCTTGGTTTACCATCACTAGCAAGAGCTTCAATCAACATCTCATAAGTAACCTCATTTGGGGATATATTATGATTCTTCATGCGCTGAAACCATTCATATGCTGCATTGCCCAAGTTGTTCCTTGCACATCCACTGATAATTGCGTTAAACGTCACAACTGTTGGCTCAACTCCAACAGTCACCATTTCCTTGATGATGGAATTCACAATATTAAATTTACCTTGTGCAGTATAAACAGAAGCCATGATTGTGTAGGCGTACAAGTTTGGTTTGACACCAACTTTAACCATATGTTTCCAGACTTGAAGTGCCTCATCGTACAGTTTTCCTTTCTCAAGAGCACTAAGCAAAGCCCCATAGGATATGACCGTGGGTTTTTCACCTCGTTCTACCATTCTCTTGAATATCTGTACTGCAGCAGATGTTTCTGCAGCCTTGGAACATGAAACAAGGACAGCATTCCATTCCCGGCTACCTGGCTTAAGCCCCTTTTCTTCCATCTTGTTAAGCAACCGCACCCCCCATCTCCAAATCCCTCTCTTTCTAGCAGCTGTAAGTAGTATATTGAAGTGAGAAACTATCAGTTCATATGACATATTATTCGGTTTTGGCCCTCGGTCCAACAAATCCTCATAAATTTCCAGAGCTGCCCACCACTTCTTAGCCTTTCCCATCAACCAAATCACGTGATTGCAAACTGATAAGCTTATGTTAGTTTCCCTTTCTCGTATCCGCTTATATAATTCTTTTGCAACAATATGATGTTCTTCATGTGTACAAGCCCACACAAGGCGCTCATGTTCTGCACGACCTGCTTGAAGTCCAACCTTGTCCATTTCCAAAAGCAGTTTCAATATATTCGTGCATGGATTCTCATTCTTTACAAGCCATTGCCGCATCACCCAGAAGCAAATCCGTATTGTTAAGTTTTCAAATTTCACGAACTCATTCTCCAAGTCTCCACCCACTTCCTTTCTCATCTCACCCTTTAGATAATTATCTTTTGCTTCAATAAAAAAATTTAAAGCGCCAAATCCATCCTCCAAGCTTTGATAAGCCAACAAAGCTGTAGAATAGGATGCAGGGGTTGGGTACAGACCCTTTTTTGGTATCTCTTCAAAAAGACGGAGTGCCTCAACTCCTCGACCATGTTCTATGTAGATAGCCATTAAGGTGTTATAGGTGATGACATTAGGATGTACCCCCTCAATGGTCATCTCATTCAAGACGCTATCAACAAAGTCATACTTGTCAGACTGCTTAATTGCTCCTAAAAGACTATTGTAAATGAAAATATTTGGGCAAATAGCACCATTAGAATCAACGCTTTTTCTCTTAAGCCACTCAAATAGAGCAATTGCAGAATCTATCTTTTTTTCCTTACCCAATCCTCTAATAAGAGATGAATATACTTGAAGGGGAAGTTCACCCTTGTCCTTAAGAACCTCTTCTACATCATTTGCAGTTCTAGCAAACTGTAAACTCAAAGCAAGCGCCCGGACATCAATCCTAGCATTCTTTCCGATCCCCATCTGTTCCTCATTATTCCCATCTTCAGTTTTGAGGTCATCATCAACATCAAGACTCCTAGAAGGCAAGTTTGTATTTCTTACTACCTCCAACTTAACATAATCCAAACTTTGATTCGCACTTTCCTCTGTAACATCATGCAGAGAATCCGAACCTTCATTAACAATATGGCTATCAATTGCTTCCTCCAAAACCCAGCTCAATGCACAAGGTGCACCTAAAGAACCTCTAAATTTAGTAAACAATTTGCATCTAAAGTAAGTCCTATTCCCAAAACAGGGCAAATAATTTGCTATCTCCAAACGAGAACCAGCAAGATACAATCTTTTCCTTTTGGGTCCACTTTTCCTTAATTTAGAAACCGAACCCAGTTCAATATCCAACTGGGGAACAAACCAAGACTCATTTCTTGAAGGCCAAGTGCTCAGCGCTTGCATTTCGCTCAGTAGGAATTTATAAATAAATAGGGAAAACCAAATACGAGGAAATCATTAGCTAAAAATTGACAAAGCATACTAGAAAGTATCTTATGAGCTCACAATAATCGGAAATTCTTCTTGAACAAAGTAAAAGACAGAATCAAACAAACTCATTGAATTCCTCCCCAGTACACACAAAATTCCAGGAATTAGGGGAGATAAGTTCATACCTTGAAGATCAAATTAATAAGGGCCGAAGTGAATCTTCAAGGACTGTACAGTGAAGGTTTGCATATTCCTTAGCTAATGATTCTGGGTTTCTTGAGAACCATTCAAAGGCTGGTGCGCTGTAATCGTTCCTGTGTCTGTCGTTAATCCTCAGCCATGAAAATGACCATGAGTGACGCTGCCTAAGAAGGTACACGTCATTTCGCAGCTCATTTTCTCTGAGAATGGCCTTAACCTTGGGCTCACCATGAAAGGGTAGAAGGCTATATTACGAGGTTCAGAGGAGTTACAAGAAGCCCAATCTGAATGCTAAAATTCTCAACCAAATGGTATAGAAAGTTGGGCTTCTTAATATTACTGGTCCAACATGTTTTTTTTTTTTTTTTTAAAGTGGAATGAATTAGATAATTTGCAATCCGTTTTTTTTTTTTACTTGTCAAATTTACAAATAAAATAGCAATAAAATAGGTAATCGCCTATTACCAATGAGGAGTGATCACTCATCACTTACGAGGAATGATTACCCATCATTCACAGACAAAAAAACAAGGGGGGCTTGATTGTAAAATACCTAAAAATTCTAAAGTTTTCAAAATTTTCCGGAGGGCTTGAGCCCACCCGAGCACCCCGCTGGTTCCGTCCTGCTAGCAAGTATAGTAGATTATAATAGAAATAACAAGGTCGTCTCAGAGAAAATTAGATTAATATTACTCCAGTTATGAGTCCAAAATTAAGTGAGTCAAAAAAAATAATTAAATCTAATTTTTTAAGATTTTTAATTAATTAAACTAAATATTAAACGAAAGGAATGTAACTTTATTAACAAAGATTATTAGGTTTAAGGCATCGTGAGTAAACCTGTTATTCGAATCAATAATAGATTCATCAGCATTCGTTTAAAATAATTCATAATTTCTGAATGTTGTGATTTATCCTCTAGAAAAAGAAACTCCAATGCCTCATCAACTAAGAGGAGGATATATAATAAGAGATATGACAAAACATATCTTTAGGACTGCATGGGTGTAGCTCAGTTGGTTCTAGGACTGCAGAGTTAGTACAAGGTTTAAGGTTCAAATGTTGGCAACGGCAGTGTGAAAATTTCAACATCTCCAATGTGGGGTGGTTCCTTATGCACACCAGTGCCTGGTTTTCAGTCTGCAGAGCCATTGAGTCACCATGATTTACATATTCCACCTGGGCGTCAGGCAATTTGGTGGGGACCTTGTAGGCGAAAGATTTCCAAGGATACCAATGCCCTATAATAATTAGTAAAAGTTAATAAAATTTAAAAATTTCTCCCTACTCTACTCTACTTTTCTTCGGTTGTCATTTTAAGTTTTCCTAATATTTACTTTTATTCTATTATAATAATATTTATAAAATACAATAATTAATTGAGATATATATTATGGATTAAATATGACATTTACTTAAAAATATAAATTTCATAATTAAAATCTTGTATTTTATTGAATTTAAAGACAAACTTTATTTAAATGCAAGGACGGAACAAGGGGCGGCTCGGGCCTCCGGAAAACTTTAAAACTTTTAAAATCTTTAGGTATTTTACTTTCAAGCCCCCAATTTTTATTTTTTTTCAATACAACCCTAAAATTTGCTATTTTATTTGTAAATTTGGAATTGTTTAAATAGTTTTGTACTTGAAATAATACATTTATAAAATAAACAAATTCTAGCAAAATTTTTATTGTTCTTCAATCTCCAACTTTTTTTGTCCGGGTGCCGTCCATATTTAAATGTATATGTTGAGAATCCTACATCGGCTAATTAAAGAAAATAATTACTCCTTATAAAAACTTGAGCAGCCCTCCCCTTTTGAGGTACCTTTTGGGGTGAGTTAGGCCCAAGCCCAAGAATTCTAACATGGTATCAAAGCCAGTTGTTGGGCTGCCCGAGTTGGGCCACCCGCTCAGATGTCCAATCCTGCAAAATTCCACGCACGAGATGTTCATTCTTGGGCGTGAGGGGGTGTGTTGAGAATCCAACATCGGATAAATAAAGAAAATAAAGAAAATAATTCCACCTCAAGTATAAAAGTTAGTTGTTGGGCTGCCCGAGTTGGGCCACCCGCTTTCCGCACACCAAATGTTCATTCTTGGGCGTGAGGGGGTGTGTTGAGAATCCCACATCGACTAATTAAATAAAATCAGCCCTCCCCTTTTGTATCAAATTCTAACAATATATATATAAGTAGTTCTGCTCTGTTGATGACCTCCTGTTTCTTAGGTATCAAATTCTCATAAGATTTTATTCGGACAATGCAGAAAAGGAACATTTTTCTTAAAGTTTAATAAATTATTAATAATTAAGATTGATGAATATCTTTCATCAGATACTCAATATTGATCGTATAAATACAGCACTTCACTCGGAGATTATATTCTCTCTCTCCTCTCTCTCTCTCTCTCTCTCTCTCTCTCCAATTAGGACATGCAAATCTTAATATATATATATATATATATATATTTATATAAATACGTACGAGGAAGAAGACGAAGGAGCTTCTACTGCTGCTATAAGACAAGAAGAGCCAGCTGCTATATTTATAACTAATTTTTATTCTTCCTTTTCTATTTTTTTATTACTCGTCGATGGAGAGAAGAACCTATGATTAACCTTTCGGAAAATTTTCAAACGATCACGTTCTACCGAGTTGAACTAAGAATGCTTTCTTATATGAATAGACGGGGCTTGTCTCGGAGGGCAAATTCGTAAAATTTGATCAACTATTAACGAGTAATTCTAATGTGGGTGGATTTAGTCTTAATTTTTTGGCGGGGCTATTGGCAAGAATTGATTGAAACTTTAACTGAGATAATCCTTTTTCGCCCTTTTTGCTTATGCTCGAGCGCGCATACTCTTCCTCTATGAGCGCCCAGGAATTAAAGCTCTATGTTTGTGAGTAGCACGTCGCGAAGAAGATGGCTCCATACCTCAGCAACGCTTTCGTTGGAAATTTGGAATGTAGGTTCTAGGAAAGGTAAATTTTTAAGGGGAAATCGATGAAAAGCAGAGAGAGTTTTTCGGGGCGGCGAGGGGGAAATGGCGCTCTTAATTTTTGTGCGCGCGTTTTTTTTGGGGTACCGGCCTTACTCGATTTCCTTTCTGATAGGAAATCGCGGCTGGCTCCACCCCGCTTCGCTGCGCCCAAGAAGGACATTCTCTCTTGTACCCCCACGCTCTTTTCTATGATTACCTCACCACTAAATAATGAACTTTCTAGTTTTCTGTTAGAATTTTTGTGCTTAGGCTAACTCACCCCAAAAAGTACCTCAAGAGGGGAGGACTGCCCAAGTCTTTACAAGGAGTAATTATTTTCTTTAATTAGCCGATGTAGGATTCTCAACATTTTCGCCTCCAACCGAACTAAGAGAGAACACACGGTTAAGCCAAACCCTTACTCGCCTGAATGGAATTCGTATCTCCTTCATCTGGAGAAAGCCCGGAGAATTAGACCATTTTACCTCTTCTAAGAATTAAATAATGTAATAAGTAAAAAAACGAATGAAATAAGAAATATAAATTAATATATTATAAAGATAAAAAACAATGTGACAATTAAAAAAAACGGATCGAAAGAATAAATTAATTTATCATGAAGGCAAAAGCCCATCTGATCACAACTCAGACTGGATTCCTCAAATCTTATGGGAGCCGAGCCGCGAAAATATTGCACAAGAATCCATCTCGATTCATGCTCTTCCCCTAGCACGCGCGCATGCATGCAAGCCAAAAAAAAAAAAAGATTCCTCTCGATTGTACTATAATCATATTAATTAATTAAGTAATTATTATTAGATTTTTTAGATTAATAGTAAATCGAATAATGTTGTTTATTCAGCTTTTTAACCATTGATGATGTAATTAATTAGCTTATTATTATATAAGTAATTTTTTCTAATTTCAATTATTTATCTCTCATGTGATCCTATCACTTCATAATATATCTACATCTAAATTGGGAATAAATAGGGAATATATATTGAATTGAATTAAATTAAATTTATAATTCATATTTGTCATAAATTAAATTATAGTATATTAAAAAAAAATATTAGGGTACTAATTAATTTTCATGTTTGATATATAGAATTGAAGAAGGTGTCAGAGCTATAATATTTTTTAGATAAATTTATATTATTTTATCTGATTAAAGATATATTACGAAGTAATTCAGTTTATTAGAAATATTTTTTATCAAATAATAAGTTTTGAATTTTAATTTCAAATCTCTATATATAAAAAAGAATATTACGAATTATTGTAGAAACTAGAAACAAAAGCATATATATATATATATTAAAAGCACTGCCAATGTATCCATCATATAATTATAAGATGAAAATGCAATGATTGATAATATGTATATATATATATACATGATACATTTCACCTAAAAAAATTACACGATGATCACAATAATAAGATTATTTTTTTTATACATTAAGAGAAATGGCGGAATCAGGACAAAAATGTTTGGGGGCTAAAGAAGAATAAAAATTTTACTAGAATTTTTTTTCTTCTTTAAAGTCACTTTAAGTCAGCAACTAAGTTTTGGGACTGCGTTGAAAAACAAAATTAAGGAAGGACTTGAACGTAAAATACCTAAAAATTCTAAAGTTTTCAAAATTTCTTGGAGGGCTTTACTGGTTCCGCCCTTGATTAAGAGAAGCAATAGAATGAATGGCACACTAATTTGAAATTAAACTAGCTTGAAAACGAATCTCGGTGATAAACTGCTAGACTTCTCTCATATTTGCGTGTAATGGTTTTTCAACCGGTCAGCTCAAACTGAACGTGATGATATCAAACTGCTTGTCCGGCATAAGTCTATCACGCTTCGCGTATGAATTATTGCATAATAAGAAGTGTTTCTAACCAATTGAACTATCATTTTATCGTAATAATTATGTATTATTAGTGCTATATATATATATATATAGTGGTCCGACATGGTTTGTCCCTTCCCATACAAATATAATGTTAGAGGAGTTAGCTTTTTTCCGACATGGCCATTTCTTTTGGAGACAAAGGATTATGGTTCCTTAGAATTTTCCAATTGCCGAATGTTTCTTCTTCTTTATAATTGAACCTTTTTCATTCACAAAACACACAGACATATATCCTTGTGGGGTTGTCAGAAACATCATATTTCTTCAACTACATTTTCTTCTTAATGCTGACTACTTTTCAGGCGCCAATAATATTCTTAATCTTTTTAAATATAATCCTTTCTTTTTTTTTTTTACCAAAAAAACGAAATTCCGCGCTAACATAGTCTTTACTAGACTGTCCGACGCTCAGGTGGAAGATGTAAATCATGGTGACTCAACGGCTCTAGAGACTGGAGGCCAGAGACGCTGGTGCGCACAAGGAACCACCCCCAACTTTGAAGAGGTTGAAATTCCCACACTGCTGTTGCCAGTATTTGAACCAACTCTGAAGCCCTAGAACCAAGTGAGCTACGCCCATGCGGGCATAATCCTTTCTCTTTCTTTTTTTACCAAAAGACAAAATCTTTCGCCCTCAAGGCTTTCTACCAGACTAACCGACGTCTAGATAGAATATGTAAATTATAGCACCACCTCCCACGTTGGAGAGGTTAAAATTCCTACGTTGATGTTATCAAGATTTGAATATTAGTCCTTGTTATTAACTGTGCAGTCTCAGAACTAACTGAACTACATCTATGTGGGCTCCATTCTCTTTTTTACTTATTACATTTTAAAAATCACATTATTTCTAAAAGAGTGCGAAATTTTAAATATTTTTTTCTTATATAAATTAAAATGTTATTCAAACTTTTTTCCTTTCCTCATTATTGTTTCTATTAGTTTCTATGAAATGAAAGAAAAATAAAAAGAAGTTAGAATCTGTTATTAGTAAGAAGGTATAATATAAAAAATTTATTAAATATTACTTTCAAAAAATAATATAATAAGTAAAAAGAATTAGGATAGGGCGAGTTTCTGCCTTATACAACTTAGGTCGAAGAGTTCTTTATTTTTGTTTCATCTCGCAGTAACATAACAATATCTCGGAGGAATCCATCGCTATTCATTTCAAAGGCTCATTCCAAGTCCCAATAGTAATCTCTTTTTTGTCGGGAGATGGAATGAATGTATTGGTAGTTCGGTCCGATCCTATATATTATAATGCGATAATCGTCTTAACGATATAATAAATAAAAAAATATAAAAATTAGTGTAATATGACAAGTAAAACAAAACGAAAGAGTATTAGATTTTTTTATTTTCCATTACTTTTGGGGCCACCTATGTTTTTGAGGAAATTATGGTTAATTTGATGTTGTAATATTAAATTAACACTTTCCACCATATAAGGGGTGCAAATGTTGAAGCTAGTGCCGAATTTCTTGTTCACATTTATCGAGCATTTGGTCAAGCACCCAGCAAACAAGGTCCCCTTTGAATCCTTGTTTTTCGAGAGAAGGCCTCAACTTTTAATCCCTATATAATACTAAAAGATCATCATGAATTTATAAAATTAAATTAATTAGAGATAAGAGATTTGCGTAGATACAAGAAATTTTAAAATTAATATGCTTTTTAAATTCAAATGTAGTGAATAATTCTTTTTGCTTAGTATTTTTTCTTAAAAAGTTATTAAAATAGTTACAAAATTTTTTTTAATAAATAATTTAGTTAAGATAACGCACAATTGCTATACGTTATTATCACTTAATTCCAAATTTTTTGACTTAATCTACCGATGTGTTATTAGTCACATCAATTTTGTTTTTATGTCGATTAGGAAGAAAGAATTTTTATAGGTATTTGGAAAACTTGAAACATGAATAACTCTATAATCGGAGATCTGTTTCACGCGTATGAGCACTCGTTTTAATAGTTTTCGTAAAGATAGATGCAATGGCATCACTGAAAAAGTGATCCGGATGCGTTTCGAGATAAAAATTCTTCCTTTAAAATCGAAAACTTTGACGGGACATAACTTTGCGCTCGGACGTCTGATTGAGTCGATTCTTGTGGGCATTTCGGGTAGTTTTTCGAGATCTACGCGACCATGAATCGTTTCGATAAAAACTTTCTATTTCATTTTAATTTACGTTTTTGTAATTTTCTAATACTTTTCTCTTATTAACTAAAAAATTACGGCACAAATTTAAAAATTAAATAGAGGAGCAGTCTTTTTTTTCTCAATTAAAAATTTAAATGATTGAAGTTGGTAAATATAGGGATACGTAAATACTTTATTATTAAATAAAATCTCATGCACTTATTCTATATTATTTTTTATGAAGTCAATGGTTCAAATCTCTTATCATTAAAGATAACGCACAATCAAAGTGCGTTATGGCTAAAATAAGACTAAAAAAAATATTGTGTCACTTTAGTGACTTTTTTTAAAAAAATAATAGAAAAAAACCTATTAAATGTTATTGTCTTAACATTAAATAATTAAATTAAAAATAAAGGTACTTTCGAGAGAAATAATTAAAGAGTAATTAAATTACTGTAAAATAAAAAATTAAAACATTATCAGTGGTTTAAGAGTTATGAGAAGAGAAAAATATAAGAGATTTTGATTAGAAGTTTAAGTAACAAAAGAAATTATTGGAAAAAAGAGTTTTAAAAATAAAATAATCTTATATTATAAAATATATCAATTTGTCATTTTATTTAATTATCCATTATTTTATATTGAGAGCCATACATTAAATTCCGACTCTTTATTATTCTCAAAATATAACGTTCAAATGGATAAATTAAGTGTCATTATATATCAATTACTGCATAAAATATTTTTTGTTTGACAAGTAATTTTGAAAATCTAATATAATCTTATAAAAAATATTTTAAATTAAGATCTTTGTCATTTTTATATCATTTATATAAAAAAATTTCTTGTCCAAATAATTAAAAGCGATCAACATTGGAATTTTAAAAATTATATTCATTCTTTTTTTTTTTTTTTGGGTAAATGAAATTATATTCATTCCACATGGGGGAAGATGCCTTAAGCTAAGGGGATTACCCAACTACCTAACCAAACAAATGTCCGTTTCGATCTCTCACTAAATACTAAGTACCTAATCTTGAACCAAAAAACAAACATTTTAATAAAATCAAGACTTCTATGTATTATTTAATAAACATAAAATAAACAAAATTTGACTAATTAACATATAGTTTGGAAGACTTATATTATAATAAAGTCTAAACGTATGTATAGGACATTAACTTTCAGTTTAAGATATAAATTTGTTTAGGAATAAGCGTTAAACAAATCGTATAATATATTTTATTCGTATTAATATATGACTGTATTGCTCGGCCAGCAATTATAGTTATGGGTCTGACATGCAATTGCTTCAACCATGTCAACTTCTTTGTTTTACTGTGTGAATCTGTTGAGAATGAAAATTCCACATCGGCTAATTAAAGAAAGTAATTACTCCTTATAAAAGTTTGGGCAGTCCTCCCCTCTTGAGGTACCTTTTGGAGTGCGTTAGGCCCAACCCCAAAAATTCTAACCTGGTATCAGAGCCAGGTAAGCAGTCCTCCCCTCTTGAGGTACCTTTTGGGGTGAGTTAGGTCCAAACCCAAAAATTCTAATAGAATCAGGTCTGGTTATACGCATCTAAAGAGTCCAGGCCGCTTAGGTAAAGAATAAGCATAAGCTCGCCCGTGAACTGTTCAAGCTTCCCTTCATTTATTTCGTAGGAGCTGCACAACGCATTGCTGGAAGTCAGAGGATTCATACTACCTGTCTAATTCTTCGCTTCGAAGTAATTGTAGATCAAGCCATCTAAACTACCTTAAAAACATACATTAGACAAATACTCTTGGAAAAAATAATTATATACAAAATTCAAATTACCTTCCATTACTCTTTTCTTTTTAAATATGATAATCTTTTTAAAATGAATATAACATTAAAATATATATTAAAATTTGATCATCGCCTCCAAAATATTAAAAATGATTATATGAAAACCGATTAATATGAAATTTGGTTGACAAATGTCAATAATATATAAAATATAAACGGGCATATAGATATATCGGTTCGATGGCTCAGTATGAATTAGCAATTTTTGATCTTTATGGCCTTGTTCTTGATAACAGGCTATGTTACCCTGTAATAGGTCGTCTTTGAAAGGGAATAAAAAAAGCAGTATTATATGGATTTTTCTCTTCCATATATTGAAGATGCAATTAATCGAGCATTCAGCCGCCCTAATATTCTAAAACAATAGAAAATCATGAATTCAAAGGGAGTTGTTTGGGTGCGAAAAAGTGCTGTTTAAAAAAAAACCCTCAAAAATTAAAAATTAATTTTGTATGACTTTTTATTAGTAACCATAAAGTCGAAAATGCCAGCAGTCTCTTAGCTTTCTTAATTTCTTCTTCACCAAACGAAAATTATTTATTAGTAAAGTCTCACATTTAAAAAAAAAAAAAAAAAGGAAAATAAAAAAGTCGGCGGACCGACTAAACATAAGTGATTAACACCGGTCCGTAAATTAAGCAAATCAAGCGTGTAAGAAAGCCTCCAAAGCCCATGTGCTTAAGCCTCCAGCGTGTCACCATTTCCACTAAACGACAATACTCATCTCCCAGCCACGTGTCACAATCTTATGCACTTGGGGCTTATCCCTATTGTGTTTTTTGGAGCATCAAAAAAATAAAAAAACGCACGAAAAATTTATAATTTTTAGTTAAATATGTTAATTCATAATTATTTGTAAATAAACATATTTTTATCATTTATATTTTTTTTTATGACTAAGTTGTTCCCATTATTAATTTTTAATAAATAAACTTATAAAAAATGATCATTTTATAATAAAAATTTAAAAATCTTTTTAAATAATCATTTTTTGCATTGTGACAGGGTGTTAGGTCAGTTGGTTAGAAGCATTACTTATCACGCGATAGGTCATTGATTTGATTCACACTCATACTCTTTTAATGTATAAAAAAAGAAATCATTAGGCGAGTAATGAACTTAAACTATTTTTTTGCTTTTTATTTATAGTAATGGATTTAATTTTATTCTTTTTTATAATAGTTAAAAATTTATATTTTATCCTTTATAGTCATAAATTATTTTCATTATAGCTCGTCATAACGAATGATTTTATATAACAATCTGTGTATTTATTTGTTCATTTTTATAATTTAACTTAAAGAAATATATGATTTTTTACATTCTATTGTGACATAATATGTCGCATTCTATCGTAAAAATCTTTAAATTGTATACTTGCGATGTCAAAAAATTTCATACTTTTGTAAAAATAAAATAAAAGCTCATCACTATATATAAAAGTATAAAAATAGTTTAAAACTATATATATATACAATTTCTTTTTTTGGTAACTTGATATCCGAAAGTCGTTAACAAATCCGAGGGATTGAAGTGCACAAGTCCCAAAGAACAACACAAGACTAACAATCGCTCTTTTAAGTGACTCGAACTTAAAATTTTTCTCTTAAAATGTAAAGTGACAGTGATCCCGCGATCGCCCTCTGAACGATCAGAATAAGGTAAAGCTTGAAGATAAGTTTTGTACGCTATTCATTTCTCAGTCCCTCTAGTCGGGTGGGTGCCGGCCAGTCTTTCAACCAGATCCCACTAAAAACCGTACGTCCGAGTCTCCCCGCAAGCAGCTCACGCCCTTCGAGGTGGCCAAAAATCTAAATGAGAAGGTTGCATTATCGTAGCACACACAGATGAAAAATTGTAATTAACGGAAAAAAAAAACCAGAAGAAAAAGTAAATAAATAGGAGAAGAAATTTGTCCATATTCGAGCTCCCGCCATCTATATAAGCAGACAAAGTAACGTCCACTCCCTCCTCCTCAGTCGGTAATCCACCACCACCTACTTTGAAGCTACTTTTGCTTTGAAAACTCCTATAATTTCGTCCTCTTCTTCTTCTTCCCCAATCCAACCATGAAGATGATCAAGCTTAGATCGAAGAAGAGTTTATCCAGAAGCAGTTCCAAGTTAGAAAACACCGCCGCTGCTGCCAATGGAGGCGCGTGTGAGATCAAATGGGAACTCCGTCCAGGAGGTATGCTCGTTCAGAAAAGAGAATCTAGCGGAGATAGCGACGGCGGAGACGCTTTGATCACTATCAGAGTCTCAACCGTCGCTAAATCGCACGATATTTCAATTCAATCGACTTCAACTTTCGGTAATTGAAATTCAATTTCAATATTTAATTCATTAAGTTTACTTTCTGATAATCGATCTCCTGTACAAATTGATTCGCGTGTGCTTAATTTTTAGGTCAAAATTATTTGAGATGAATTGAAATTGATTTCATCAATTTTATTAGCGTGTGCTTAATTTAGTTCTATCTGAAGTGAATTTAAATTGATTTTATCACTGGTGTACAATTTTTTCGCGTGTGATTAAATTAGGTCAAAATTATTTCAGGTGAATTGAAATTGATTTTATCACTGGTGACGAATTTGGAGCCGATAGAGCAGAGGATTCTATTCAAAGGAAAAGAAAGAGAAGATTATGAGTATTTACACATGGTTGGAGTTAAAAATCAAGACAAGGTACTATTACTGGAAGATCCGGCCATCAAAGAACGGAAGATGATGATGGGAATGGGTGGCGCCGCCGCCGGAAAAGTCATCGGATCGACTTATCGCACCATCAGCGTCTGATTCCACCACCAAACCAACTACTAAGAGTAATTAATTAATTTAACTCTTAATTAATTAAGCAAAAATTTGTTTTTGTTTTGCTTCTGATCCATCTGACTAATTAATTAACAAAATTCCAACCTGGAAAAATTGTAAGAAGAAAACAGAGTTGTTGAGCTGATTCCCGGTGGTGATGTAATGTTTTCATTCACCAATTAATTTAATTAGATGTTAAGGGATAAATAATTATTATTAATTAGTAAAAATGTAAATTAATGATTGTGGATTTGGAGGATATGATGCGGGTCCACGTCATTTTGATTAGTTTATGAAGGATCCTTCCTTTGTTTATTATCATCTAATTAAATTTGTTGTACTAATTTGTAAAGACAGACAAAATGTATTATCATCATCATTATGTTCTGTGTTTATATTTTTTTTGGGTCCCTTTTCTTCATCTTCTTTTTTAAGTATTCATCCACGCTTGTTAGAGTGCGATAAAAAGTGATGTAAAAGATAAAGAGTCACGTTTGAATCACTTAAGAAATTATTTAATGTCAATTTTATGCTGCTATTTAGTGACTTGGTGAGAACCGTGGTGCCTTGCTATCATCTTTTACTTAATCGATAATTCTCGAATATCGGGTTAGTCAATTCTTCTTGAATATCGTTTACTAGGTTACCAACTAGAGATGTACAGTTGTTGGAAGGAATCCTTAAGTAGAGGGGGAAGGGAGAAGGAGAATGACACTATTTACTTCTATTATGGAAAATATATTTATTTAATTTAAAATTGTTTGATAGGGGTGGGAGGAAAGTAAATCACATATACTACCCGCCGTTTTGTTGGGGTGAAAAATAGAAGGTAAACAATTTTTATTATATATAATTTACTATTACATCCATTGCACAAAGTTATGAATGTTATGTGTATGGATAGGAGTTTAGTTTAGGATATATTTGTAATAAACTAATTTGTAAGAGGATAAAATAGATTTTTAATATCATTTATATTCCAATCTGTTTGTTTAAGGAGGGGGTAATTTGCTGACTTGGAGGGGAAGAGGAGGGCTCCCCTCCTCATTTACCTTTCTTCACTTTTACGTTGCAACTAAACGACGTAAATAAAATATTTATGTCATAATTTACATCCCCTCCTTAATTTCACTCGAAGCAAAATAAGGTTACCCCTAGTTTGGTTTGTGGAGAGGGAAGGGAGAGGGAGAATGTCACTATTTACTTCCATTAGCGAAATTATATTTATTTACTATAAAATTGTTTTGTAAGAGTAAGATTTACTTCCATTTGTTTGGTTGGAATGAAAAGTGAAAGATAAATAGTTTTTCTTATATATAATTTACTATTATATCTATTATATAAAGTTACAAATGTTATATATATATATATGGAAGAAATTCAGTTTAAAATAAATTTATAATAAACTAATTTATAAGATGGTAAAATAAATATCTTAACGTCATTTATATTCCATTCCATCTATTTTGAAATAGGTTAATTTACTGACTTCGAGGGAAAGAACTTTCCTCTTCATTTACATCCACTTTACTTTTACATTACAACCAAACGACATAATTCACCGTAACTAAACTAAGATTTACTTGGTAATTATCGAAGAAGTGGGCCTTTTTATTTTTATATCATGTTAAATTAAACCTCATATATGCTAGCTTAAGGTCCAGTAAGTACGACGAATTGAAATGGGCCATAGATTAATACGTTTGGGTTATAAAAGAGGCCCACGGTTTTGGGTCAAGTAACAAACTTTTAAGTCTAAGATTAAGCCCAATCTAAAGTTTAAATTCAGTGTTCATATTGGGCCGAAGGTCAACTGAGGACCAATATATATATATATATATATTTTTTCACCTTTTAAGGCTGAAATTGGAAAGTAATTTTTGAGTGTTTTTGTGTTCTTTCTTTATGGAATTTTTGAAAATGTGGGAATTAAAGTGGAATTTTTGAAAATGTGGGAATTAAAGTGAAATCAGTCAGAATTGTCGAATACATATTTTAATATATTTTAATACATTAATTCTAAATAATAATTTTTTTATATTTATAGTTATCGAAAAGTTTAAAATCATTTATATTTATAACCAGAAATAATATAAAAGATTATAAGGTGTACTTAGATGGTGTTGAAGATACATTTGAAATTTAAACAAAATTAAGGGACTTTATTTATAAAATGTAGTAATATTATAGTTACACGTAATTTTTTTAAAACACACAAAATAAACCACACATTGCTTCACAAATTTTTTATTTTTTATTTATAGTTTCTCACACAATTTTTTTTCTCAATTTCTATTTTTCTTCAATTTCAATCACTTTCTTCATCGGTTTCTTCAATTCAAGTTTAGGTATGCTTACCGTAAGAACTCCATTCTCCATTGATGCTTTTATTTCATCAGTCTTAGCATTTTCCGGAAGCCTGAATCTCCGGCAGAAATCGCCGCGATTACGTTCCACTCTATGCCATTTTTCCCCTCCTTCGGCGGCGGCCTCCGCTTTCCTTTCTCCGCTGATCTGTAGAATTCTGCCGTCGTTTATTTCCACCTTAACTTCATCCTTGCTCAGTCCCGGTAGATCTGCGATGAATACGTGAGATTCCGGAGTTTCCTTCCAGTCAATCGGCGTGCTTAACACCGGACACATGTTCGCCATTGAAATTAATGGATCGCTGCCGCTTAACAAAGTGCTGATCATCGACGACATTTTCTTATCGATTTCCTGACCTATAAAAAATTGCGATTGATTCCGATGGATTGGAGATGGCCATAAATGGCGAATTTATAAGCAGGGGATTTTGAGCTTGAACATTCTTGTAGCTTCGAGCTGATTTTTTTTATTTCTTTCTTTTTCTATTAATGGAATCTGAAAAAAAATAATGAGCTTCTACGAGCTTCATTTGTGATTGAAACGAAGAATGGCGAACATTCTAGGATGACGTGTCCATTCCTCTCCTGACCTGAATCTTCCATGGAAAAGAACCTATCGATGCTTCAAGAACACAAGAACAGATCTATCGATGTGGATGGATCAAATTTATTTTTTTTAAGAGAATTTATTGTTAAAATTTGGGTTGTCCGAGTTTGTAGGATTGGATATATGTGCAAGTGGCTCAATAACTGACTAATTATTTTTCTAATACTAGTAAAGTAGAGTAACGACAGCATGTCATTGAGTTTAGTAGTTCTTTACATAAAATTATTGACTCTAAAGATATAATAATATGGAGAAACAAAATTGTTTCGAGCACGGATAGAATTGGAAAGGCTCTTCCTTTCAAAGAGAGGAGGACGGGTTATTTACATTTATATTTGATGGTCAAAGGCGAATTGAAAGATAAGCAGTGGTAATTCTAAAGATTCTCGGGGGAGGAAAATTGTTAGAATTTGAGTTTGGGTTCACGTCAACACACTCCCTCACGCTTGGCTAATCATTTGAGCGAGGAGCGTGGCATTTTGTAGAATTAGACATTTACGCGAGTGGCCCAATATGGGCAACCTAACAACTGGCTTTGATACCCTAATTTACCCCCAAAAGATATCTCAAGAAGGGAATATTAGCCGATGTGAGATTTTTAACAAAAATTGAGACGTCGTTTACATTACCCATAATATATGAAAGTATCGACGTAATTTTATAGATTCATTCGGCCTGAATGCTATAATAAGAATAGCATAATAGAAAAGCTTGAAAAAATAATCAATTGATTTAACCTTTATTCTTTATTATAGACTACTTATATATTACATCAACATTTCGGAATAACAGAAATAACACTTTTGTTATCATTTTCATTTAAGAAATTTTTTATTTACAAAATTGTGAAAATGCGAGAGTTCTAACGTTTTAAGTTATTGATTATAAATCTTTTTACGCAATTGAATATAAAGTTATTGTTTATTTTTTAATTTTATATTCTTATTAATTTGTTTATTATCTCTCTCCCTCTTTCTTCTTATCTTCTTTTATTTATTAAGAGTATAATAAATATTTTATCTTGAAAATTATATTATTTTTTTAAACTTTAACGTGTGTACACAAGTCCTTCCAAAGGATTTATATAGTGAGTATTATATCATTATTATTACACAACAAAATCACGAAATTTCATGATAAAATTTCATTTTCCTCCAAATTCTTTTTCTTTTTAAACGTGATCTCTCTCACTTTTCTCTAAAAAACCTTAAAAATTTTAAAATTTCCAAGGTAGAAACAGAAAATGATAAAGATTTTATACAAAAAAATATTGATTTTGAAGTGAAAATAATAAAAAAACGCATAAAATTAGAAATAAAAGTTATTGGTGCACCAAATGGTCAAGGAATAAGACGACAGGGGAAGGCAGGGGCATCACGCTTACTTGTTTTTTAGTACAAGCAGCTACAAATCAGCTTTAGGAAGAGCCTTAGTCTTACCTGTATAATATGAGGTCTTCCCCTCCGATTTTATGCATTTTTTGTGTTGTTTTCATTTCAAAATCGATATTTTCTTGTATAACATCTTCAAAATTTTCAAGAGAAAATACATTTAGAGAGAGAAAATACATGATAAAGAAGCTTTAACCAATACACACACAGAGAATCCATCCCCTCTCCTTATAAATCTCTCTTCTCTTTAGATTTCCATGGTTGACAGAAGATAGAGAGCACGAACGATCATATCTATCGATGAATTTCCCGATATGAGCAGCTTCGTCCTCTCTTTTCTTCTGTCAACCTATGTACGTAAATGTAATTTTCATCAAGTGCAGCAAATACACGAACGAACCAAGACAGTCAAAAGGTAGTAATCAAGAAAACACAACACAGAGCTGCTTCTTCAATAAATATGACTCCATTAATTATCAGGTTACTTCCATTATAGAAAAAGGGTTTCATTCAATTACAGGTTCTTCTGCTGCATCTGCTAAATTTTTATTCACAAAATCATAATAATATGGCAAACTTGGAATGATTCTTTTCTTTCCACATAATTTACTAGTGATTTCCTCTTCTCTTCTTGTGTGTTTTCTGGGTAGTTCTTTATTTACAATGCATGCAAAATGTGGAAGCAAGAACACAGAAAGGAATATGTAGAAAGAAACTCATCTGGAAAACAGAGGAAAAAAACCTTTCTCATCATCTTCTTCTTCTTCTTCAACTCCTCTTCACGAATCGACCCTACAATGAAGCAAAAAGAAAACTGTTGAGCTTAAGAGAGGATTAAGAGATTATTAGTAGTATAAAGAGTAATTAATAAACCTTGACACGAGGGCGATTTTCGGCATTGAGTTTTCTAACTTGATATCTAATGGTTTTAGAAAAGAGTCTGTTCTGCCTTTTCTCCTTGTATCTTTGCACACTTGCTTCTCTTCTTCCTACTTTCCATTCCTCTTGTTCTTGTTCTTCTTCTTTTTTGATTTCTTCATGGACCTTTTGGTTACCTTTTGTCAACTCTGGTACACTCCATAAACCTCCATGGCTTTGGCTTCCCCCACACCCTGCTGCATGATCACTTACTCCCTGCCCCAATATACAAAATTCAGTAACAAATATGTATATGATCAGCAAGAGATTTTCAAGCAAATTTGATGATGATGATGGTGAAAAAATGCATGATTTTCAAGCACAAAAAGTTATTCCTTGATATGAAAAGTATTGACAATATTTACAGGAATCAAGAAAAGAAAAGATGAATTGATCACTTACTCCCTGTCCCAATATACAAAATTCAGTAACAAATATATGTATGATCAGCAAGAGATTTTCAAGCCAATTTGATGATGATGGTGAAAAAATGCATGATTTTCTAGCATAAAAAGTTATTCCTTGATATGAAAAGTATTGACAATGTTTACAGGAATCAAGAAAGAAAAGATGAATTGATTACAAGCAATTACCAGATAAACATATTCAAAAATGTTTACCATTTCATGAGTAAGAAGCACTCATAATTGGATCATCCATCCCTCCTGTTTTTTCACTCAGTAATATTCTACCACTTTTTAATGAATTCTTTTCATTATACCTTTATATTAAAAATAATTCAACATCTTTTAAATTTTCTAATATGAAAACTTGTAAAAATATACTACCAAATATGATAAGTAAGCAAAAAAAAAGAAAGTAAAGAGTATTTAGATAATGGTAAAGGGGAGTCGAATTGCTCAGTTGGTTCTGAGATTGCAAAGTTGGTAATAAGGACCAATGTTTAAATCCTGATAACGGTAAACTAACACGATAATTTTAACATTTTCAATGTAAGATGATTTTTTATGCACACCAACAGCTAACGGTGGAGTAGTCTGGAAGAAAATGCAACTAGTACCATTAGCCCAACCCAGCCCTACCCATATCTCAAAAAGCAAAAAGTGAAAAACTATTCTGGACCCAAGGGCCCAAGATCACTGTTATCCCATTAAAATCCACCAATCCCATTAATGTTCTTTACTGCAAAATTGGACAAACCCATACCCCACTACCAACCCAAATACAACACTGGCAAGTCCACCTTCTATTTACATATATTTTTTCTATTTTCATTAATAAATTTTATTAATTAAAAAAAATTAAATCATACACTCCAAAAGATATTTTTTAATAACAGTTGTTATTTATTTATTTTGAGTTCGAGTTCAAATTTTTTTAATATATAATATTTAAATTTGTACATTTTGTCTCACATACTCGACAAATTAAATCAAAATAATGTCATAAAAAAAAAATAGTCCAAGCTACAAAAAAAAAAAAAAAGAGGGAAAAACTTCAAATTCCTTTCACCCTCATCAATGGAATCTCATAAGTTTAATGATTTATAAACAATTATGATGATTAATTAGGTAATTAAACAAAGTAATTAAAAAAAAGAATGGGAATTGGGAAGAGAAATCTCACCTTAGATAATCCATGGGGAAGGAAATTGTCATGAATATCCGGAACAGTTTGTGGAGATTCTGCTGCTGCGTATACATAAAGCGGACCTTTATCTGACCAAACATTCAAAATTTGTTCATAATCAAGCTTTAATGACAACAATCTCTGTTTCTCAACTTTAACCATCATCAGATTCCGATCAACGGCGGTGCTCGTAACTTCTTCATCTCTCCTCTCCACAACCTCCGAGTACCGTACGTACCTTTCTTCGCTCGAATCTCTCTCTTTATTCCTCAACGCCGTCCGTACAAGTTCAACCGCTTCCTTAACCTCACTTCCGTAAGCGTACGATAGTGACGCCGACGCCGACGGAGATACGGAAGAAGACGACGTCGTACCTGATCCGAGTAGACCGGTGAGTGTTGAAGCGGCGCCACCGTCCGCAGCAGCGGAGAACAGGTACGCCATGTTATGATGATCTTCCACTAAATTTTCTGGATGTAGAGGGAATAAATTAAGCTGTTGTTGGTGATCGTTTGTTGATGAATTAGAAGGCATATCAGTAGATCCTTGACCTAATTTCACTTTCTGTGAAGATAATTGAAGACTTAGGCTAAGAAATTTAGGTTTCCTTGTCTTTGTTCTGCTCTTCTTAGCTGGTTTCCGAGTTTTCTTTTTGGATTTTTTCTTCCTATCATCGATCATGGAGGAATCGGAACTTGTGTGAATTTCTGTTAATTTCTTCTTCCCAAGATCAAATTTCATTTCTCAAATTTGGTGATCTTTGAATTGAATACGCAGAGAGGCAGAGTCACACTCTGAATCACTGAAAAGGGGAAGAAAAAGTGAAGAAAAAAGTGTTGGAGTTTGTGGGGAAGTATTGGAACTTTTTGGAGAGTGTCAGTGTCGCCGTTCAGATGAGACTTTTTAACACGTGGATGATTTTAATTGGCTCCGAATTTGAGATTAGATTTCGTCTTGAGAGATTGGGTTGAGCTGAGCTGACCATTGTTAAAATAATTTGTTTTTTAACATGTGACTTTGAGGCATGCGACTCACGTGACTTACCTTTATGGAGTATAGTATAGGCTCCATTTGATTTAATTTTTTTAGAAAAAAATATAATATTATGATATTTTTTCTAACATTCATTCATTTAAAAAAATTTACGGTAATTTAATAAAATCATTAAATATCTTGATTTTTTAGGAAAAATAATAATTTATAATATTTATTTTTCTTTTACATTTAAGTGGATCGTTTGAGTTTTGTGAAAAAATTAATTTTTTTGCGATAAAAAAGTTTTCATTAAATTATTATAAAATATTTAAATATCATAAAAATATAAAATAAAAACGATGACAACTAGGAGGTGGGCTTGGAAGCAGTCATCTTCTATTCCCAGGAAATTCTACTATGTAGAAACGCTTTTTTTAATGAAACTTTAGTTTTTCCTGATCGTAACCAATAAACTACTGGTTTCGCTTGGGACTCGCCTCGAGGTTTCTTCTCTTGTTTGTTTTTGCCTGTCGACACATAGCAACCATCATTATAGGGACAAAGAGATTTCTAAGACCATCACCATCGATAATTCCAGCTAACCACTCCCAAAAGGAACCACCGGCCTAGTTCCTTACATGAGAAATGTCAATCCTTGCCTTCTTGTCTGGTGTGAATGCTCGTTCTTGTACACATCGCCCCAGGTACAACCCTTCTAACCTATAGGTACCGACGATTGAACGATATCATGCACCAGTTTCAGGATCATATACGTAATTCCTTGTTTTCTTAGCTTTTTTGTAGCTATTCTTGTTTTTCTGGATAACAGGATCGTACCCGCCCGTAAGAACGTACCCATCCGAAAGGGTGTACTGCAGCCCCCCGTTCCGAGGATGGCGAAGACATCCGAAAGAATGGAACTGCAGCTCCCCATTGCGAGAATTCCATCCTATGAAATCCGAAGCAATGGAACATAAAAAGGATAGGAGGCAGAAAAACTAGGAGCGAGCCATATTTTTTTGCCAAACTAGCGAGAATTGTTCTATTCCATACCCATGAAATCCTAGCAACGGGGCGGTGGATTTCACTTTATTCTTAAAATAAACTTTAATAATAACAATATATGAGGTAAAAAAAAAAATTCTGGGCTAAACTGATAGGATACTTGGGGACCAGAAGCCCATTATAAAATCGTAGCCAACTAAGGCCATTTTATCGTAATCCAGCATTTTTGAGTGCCATGTTGGACTTCTAAAATATCCAAGTTGGGCCCCATTTATGATCCCACATGGACCATGCCATTTTAACCCACCTTCATTCTCGGAGCCCCACACCCTCCCAGGGATGAAACTAGTAGAGGGCTTGGGTGGACTCGAGCCTCTAAAAATTTTAAAAATTTTAGAAATTATAAAATTTTTTATTATTTTTCAGTCTCCAAATCTTTTTGTACTGATTCTGTCACTGCCTGTCACAACAATAACGATATATAGATTATGAATTAAATCGAGATTTATAACTTTCTTTAATTTTGAATTGGAATTTTTTTACCAAAGGAAGACCAAGTCCTTCGAACTGGCTTACTAAGCAAAAGGAGTCAAGTTCGATCCTAATTAACACTGACTCGATGACTCGTCAAACTTATCGAGCCAAAATATATCATTCTTTTACTTTATTTTAATAATTATATACAATATCTATTTTAAAAAAAAATTAAATTTGAATTCGAGTCAAAATTTTAAAACTCGATCGAGTTCGAGTTGAGCAAAAAAGTATCGAGTCAAACTTCAGCTCGTATGAGCTCAAACTCGACTTCTGAAATAACCGAAACCACCAAAATCAGACCCGTTGATATGCCGTCCTCATCAGGGATGTAACCAGTGGGGGGTTCAGGTGGGCTCGAGCCCCCCAAAAAATTTCGAAAACTTTATAATTTTTTAAGTATTTTACATTCAAGCCCCCAACTTTTGAAAAATTTGAATAGTTTTGTACTTGAAATTCATCTATAAAATAGACAAAATATAACCAAAAATTTATTGTTTTTCAGCCCTTAACATTTTTGTCCTGATTATTTCCCGAGTCCTCATGTAATGATTGCTATAATTACGTTATGGTTAACTATATTATCCGTATACGTAAATCTTTTATGTCTGTACTGTATTTAACCGAGAGTCTTAAACATTGTACAAGGACTTGCTGTAGGGGTAACCCACCACCATAGTTAGTAAGGCGTACATTATGGCAAATTAAACAGATGTGATCAAAATTTCAACGGGAAAAGGAAAAAGTAGAAAGTGGGCGTTTATAAGAAAAAGAGCAAAGAAAAATTGGGACCTTTCTGTTTTTGTAGGTGGAATTAATATATAATTAATTAATTATTAACGACCTAAACTATCAGGTGGGAATCCAAGTGAATTAAAATCCAGTTTCATTTATCAATCCCCTTATTAATCACGCCATTTTCCCCGGCCCTTTTCCTTTCCTTTCCTCCCTTATAAATAATTCCCCCCCTTTCTACCATTTTCCCCAACCCAAATTCCTCTCTCATTACTGCGGAAAAATGCCTTCTTTTGCTCACCTCTTAATATTCTTCTTCACTATTTTCATTTCCTCCAATCTAATATCCTCCTCCCATGTACAAGACCCTCAACTTGTCGTACAAGACTTTCACAGGTACATTTTCGATAACATTTTATTTTATATAATATTATTCTTTAAATTTTAAAATTTATCTTTTATTCTATCGCATTTATCGATAAAAAGTATTTTTTTACCCGTTATATTTGTAAAGAATCTTATAAAATATGAAGCATTTTGGTGAATGTATTATTTCAAGTATATATGATAACTGAAAAAATTTATGGGACGAGGTCCTAACAACTATTTTTTCAGAAAATACTATTTCATTTGATACTGTTGAAATCCTACATCGGCTAATTAAAGAAAATAATTACAACTTATAAAGACTTGGGCAGTCCTCTCCTCTTGAGGTACGTTTTGGGGTGAGTTAGGCCCAAGCCTAAAAATTCTAACATGATATCAGAGCCAGTTGTTGGGCTGCTCGAGTTGGGCCACCCGTGCAGATGTCCAATACATATTATTATATTATTTTAATTTTAATTATGTTTTTAATTATTGGTGGCAGTGATGAGCCGGGTGGGGGCTCGGGTAGGCTCGAGCCCCCTTGGGAAAATTCAGAAACTTTATAATTATTTAATTTTTGTATTTAAGCCCTCTAGTTTTGTTTTTTTTTCAATAGAGTCCCAAACTTTGGCTGGGCTGCTGATTTTTTTAAAAAAAAAAATTTCGTGAGTGATGGGTGATCACTTGTCATTGGTAATTGGCTATTACCTATTTTTTTGCTATTTTATTTGTAAATTTGAAATTATTTGAATGTTTTTGTATTTGGAATGCATCTATTTTATAGACGAAATTCTGGCAAAATTTTTAATGTTGTTCAATCCTCCAACTTTTCTGTTCTAATCCCGCCACTGATTGGTAGTGACTAATTTATTATTGAGCAGGAGCATGAACGCATCGAGAAGGAAGCTAGCTTATTCATCATGCGGAACCGGAAATCCAGTTGACGATTGCTGGCGGTGCGACCCGAATTGGGAAGCCAACCGCCAACGTTTAGCCGACTGCGCTATAGGTTTTGGTAAAGGAGCTTTAGGTGGAAAAAACGGACGGATTTATGTCGTAACGGATTCGGGTAATGATGACCCGGTAAATCCGAAACCGGGTACGTTAAGACACGCCGTAATTCAAGATGAACCATTATGGATAATATTCAAAAGGGATATGGTAATTCAACTTAAACAAGAACTTTTAATAAATTCATTCAAGACAATCGACGGTCGAGGTGCGAGCGTTCACATTGCATCTGGACCGTGCATTACTATACATTACGAGACCAACATTATAATACATGGAATTCACATACACGATTGTACGCAAGGAGGGAATGGTAATATACGCGACTCCCCAGAGCATTCAGGGTGGTGGACTATATCGGACGGTGATGGGATATCTATATTTGGAGGGAAGAATATATGGATAGATCATTGTTCTTTATCTAATTGTCATGATGGACTGATTGATGCTATTCATGGATCAACGGCTATTACTTTGTCTAATAACTATTTTACTCATCATGATAAGGTTATGCTTTTAGGACATAGTGATTCTTATATTCAAGACAAGAATATGCAAGTTACCATTGCTTTTAACCATTTTGGTGAAGGACTTGTCCAAAGGATGCCTAGGTATGTTAAAAACTTTCCTTATTTATCTTTTCTGGATTCGAGTCAAGTTCATTTATTCTGTATTATATCTCTGTTTTATGTTATCTGTCGCTTTAGAATAGTTGTTAAGAATCCTACATTTGCTAACTAAAGAAAATAATTACTCTTTATAAAGACTTGGACAGTCATCTCCTCTTGAGATACCTTTGTTGGGCCACCCGCGCAGATGTCCAATCCGGAAGTGCATTGAGAATCTCACATCGACTAACTAAAGAAAATAATTACTCTTTATAAAAATATGGACAGTTCTCCCCTCTTGAGATACCTTTTGGGGTGAGTTAGACTCAAGTCTAAATTCTAACAATAGTCTACAAAAATTAGAAAAGTATTGGAAGTCAAGGGCAAGCACCAGATTCAGGTTTTGTTTTAGAAAAAGAGTCTGTCGTTGCAAATGGCATAGTCTTCTATTTTTCTTGTCTTAAATAAAAATCTCATTATCGCCGAACGTGAGGAAATACTAGACGTTTGGTAACTTCTCCTCCGACCAGCCTCTCGCTGGACTGGTTATACCGACTTACCTCATTGACTAAACTAATGGATATCCTTTTGGTATAAATAGTTTACGGGTATGAGCCTTTTCTTTATTTGCTTTCCCATAAAAAATGAGAAAAGATTGTTTATAGTAAACAAAAATAGACTAAGTTATCTTTAACTTTCATTACAAGCTCTAATAAAAAAATTTATAGACAATTATTTAATTTTAATAAATTAATGATATACATGGACAGAATCAGAATCAGGGGACGGCTCGAGTGGGCTCTAGTCCCCCAGAATCCCCCTAGTTTTTTTTCAATACAACCTCAAAACTTATTATTTTATTCGTAAATTTAGAATTATTTGAATAGTTTTGTACTTGTGAATGTATCTATAAAATAAACAAAATTCTAATAAAATTTTTATTGTTCTTTAACTCCCAACCTTTTTGTCCTGGTTCCATTTTGTCCTTGTTCCGTCCTGATAATATATATTGTGATGAATGGGTGGCAGGTGTAGACATGGATATTTTCATGTGGTGAATAACGATTACACCCATTGGGAAATGTATGCAATTGGAGGAAGTGCAGCTCCCACAATCAACAGCCAAGGGAATAGATTTCTTGCACCCGATCTTAGATTCAGAAAAGAGGTCATTTCTCCCCCTTGAGATTTATATATATATATATATATCAAAAGATTATTTGATAAAGGGTTGCATGGGAATTATGCATGCAGGTGACGAAGCACGAGGATGCACCGGAAAGTGAATGGAGGCACTGGAACTGGAGATCGGAAGGGGATTTGATGCTTAACGGCGCCTACTTCAGGCAATCTGGTGCCGGAGCATATGCTACTTATGCCAAGGCATCGAGCTTAAGTGCCAGACCATCTTCACTCGTCGGCAGAATTACAGTGACTGCCGGCGCTTTAACTTGCCGGAGAGGTTCCCGTTGCTAATTAATTACTTAGCCAGTGTGGAAAAAAAAAAGGAAATATTTGGAGAGGCAATTATTATTATTGTTCTTTCAATATTTTCGGTTCCCCTGCTTAATTTGTTTTCTGATCTGAGCTTTTAAGTGAAATTTCATAAAGGATTAAATTATTAATGAAGATGGTTGTCGTTTTTTTTTTTTTATTTCACATCGGCTAATTAAATAAAATAATTAATCCTTATAAAGACTTAGACAATTTTCCTCTCTTGAGCTACCTTTTAGGGTGAGTTAGACGGAAATCTAAAAATTTTAACAATTGGTAACCACTAAAATCACTTGAGGCAGAATTTTCTTCATTTCTCCCATTTGAAGAGGAGGAAAATGATGGATTTTACTAAAAAAACCCTATTGTTGCAAGGAAAAAGACAAAAATACCCTTTCTTTTGGCTTCACCCTATTTTAATGTGACGAAAATAGTCAAATTTTATAACTGAACTTTAATTTGTTAAAATAAGTAGCGCGTAAATTATTTGTGGGTAGAATCAATTAAAAACAAAATTTATAAATAAAATAAAAAATAAAATTTATGATCAATTTTAGTGATCTTCTCATTCTTCTTAAATATTACCATTTATATATTGAAAAATAAAATAAAAAAACACATCAACCCGTTGAGCATTTCTAAATGGTTAAAAGTTATTGAAACACAAGTAATATATTTATTACCTTCGGTTGAAAATATAAAGAATTTTAGTTCTGAATACAAATATTAAAGGTCTTAAAAATAATATAATATAAATCTCTTATATTTTTTTATTAAAATTTTCTATATTTTCGATCAGAAATAGTATTTTTTATAATATTATAGTAAGAAAAAAAAAATACAATAATCTCTTTTGCTTACCTTCTATAGTAAAATCAATATTTTCGTGAATTTTTTTTTTCATTAATTCCCAATAATCAACAGACAAATTAAGATTCCCTCTAAAAAAAAAGTCAGATTCAAATCATTCAATTTTCCACTTTAACGACGTAGCTTCACCTAAGAAAAAAAAAGGGGAAAAGAAAATTAATTTCCGTCAATCGTGGGAAGATTGACCCGTTTTGTTCAAGAAAAGGTAGGCACTAGTTAGGGGTATACTAGTCATTAATATTTTTAATATTTTCATTTAATAAATTTGTTTCGGATCAAAGTTGATAAAATTAATTGAATCAAATAGCGATAAAATTGAAAAACTTGTACTTGATTTATGCTTTTTATTTGTATATACTTATCCTTTTAGTTAGTGATGAAATTAAGATTAAAAAACAGGGGTAAAATTATACTATAAATTTTATTAAAATTTCATCAATTTTTTAATTTTAAAAAAAAGTTGTATATATATCAATTATCTTTCATAATTTTTTCTAAATAATCATAAATATTTACAAACAAAATTTGCCGCTTTGTCCTTTCCTCTTCTTAAAATTCAGCTCTTATTATAATAATTGTATGATAATTTTTTAACAAAATAAGATGATTGACCCTCTTCTTTCAATGCAGTTCCTTGCAGGCTTCTGGCACTACTACCATTTTCTTGGAATTCAGATAGTCAAAATTGTTTGACCTTAATTAATTTTGAATTTTTTTTATCTATTTAATAACAGCGATAAAAATATTTTTTATAAACTAGTGATATCGGATTCAAATCACAACCTTTTTACTAAATATATATATAATTTCATTCCATTTATATTAAAAAAACGAGGAAGAAGATTCCATTTCTTAACACATATTTATCTTTGTTTTTTATTTAAAAAAAAAACTAATTTATAAAACTTATCATTCCCTCAAAAAAAATATATATATATATATATAAAACCAATAAATTAAAGTCAAACTCGATTATTATGTCCCCACTCTAAAGTCAGCGTGGAAGAAAAAGAAAAAGGCAAAAAAAAAAAAAAGAAATAGAAAAGAGAAAAACAGGAAAAAGAAAAAAAAAAAAAACCCCATTTGTTCCGTTAATCTTGGAGCTGATCATTGATTTCTAAATTTATTTTTTAAAATAAATTTTATTAATAAAATATATTAAATTAAGAAATAATATAGAAATTAATACTCAAAAGTAATGTTTGTAGACGATTTAAACCATTTTTTGGTTCCTATTTGCAAAATTCCATTCGCTAAAATAATTATTTTATATTAATACATTTATGAACGATATTATGAAGAATTTATAAATCGCTATAAGTATCTTTTTTTAAAAAATAAAAATAAAGGAAAAAAACAGTCTCAACAAAAAATCGAAGCTCCAGAAATATTAGTTCATGGAGCACATTTTATCTCCTCTAATATATATAATTAAAAGATAAATTCGAAAAAAATTAACAACTAATTAAATAATCATCTCAGAAATTAAAAAAATAAACCAGCAACTGCAGCCACGCTAGCAACAGCAGCCGAGATCTTCAAACTAGCTGCGGCACTACCCGCGGGTGCCTCAGCCTCAGGGGAGCTAGCGGGGGAAGTAGTAGTAGTAGTACCGGCTTCAGTTGGTGCATGTGATTCGCTGGCTGGGGCAGGTGGAGATGATGGCTCTTCAGGAGAGCTAGCGGAGGTGGTGGGGCTCTCAGATGAAGCCTCGGGTGTAGGAGTAGCCGCGGATGTGGTAGGAGCAGAAGTCGGTGATGAAGATTCCGATTTAGCTGGAGTACTAGCCTGAGGAGTGGATGCCGATCCCGATGCCGCCTTTGGAGTAGCTGCTGGTGCATCCGTTGCCTTAGTTGGAGGAGCCGTCGTCGGAGCGGTGGCGGTTGATTCTTTTGGGGATGATGCCGCGGGTGATTTGGATGGAGATGTGGCAGGGGATTGGGCGGATACTAATCCGACGACGGCCATGAAAACCAGGACAAGGATGAACAATTGACGAGCCATTTTTTAAAAATTTTTTAGTTTTTTTTGGATTAAAAGTTGAGTTTATTCTTGAAAGATTGCAGTACTTCTCTAGATGGATTTAGAGAAACACTGCTACTCAACAATAAATACTTGAAGATGGAGATCAAGATCGGCTTTTAAACGAGGAATTAGAGGTTATGAAGGAAGAAATGACAGAAAATTTGTGGCCCATATCACCATTGCCATTGATTTAGGAACTCTCAGCCATTTTTAACTGATATATTAATGGTTCTGAATTTACAATAGATTTGAGAAATGTGAGCTTCACCATTTATTTTTCTTGAATTTGTTATTGATTTTTTCTCAATCTTATTTTTTTCTTTTCTTTTTTTAAATCTTTTCTCATGGTGGTGTTTTAGATAATAAGATAATAAAAAGGTTTTGGTAGGTGAAATACGTACATATCGCACCAAAAAAAAAAAAGAAAAGAAAAGTTTACGTAAGCTTTCTTGACGTGCATCAAATATATGACATATCACGATGTTTCTGTCCAAAAAGTTTATGTACATATCATTACCATTAAAATTATCAATCGGGCTAAATAAGATAGGCTTTACATTCTGTCCAAATAGGCTTTGACATAATATGTGCCCGGTCATGAATTTTTGTTTTTTTAAAATGTTGAAAATTTATCTATTGTAAAATATAAATCATGATATTAATAACACAAAAAACATAATAATATATCGATATAAATGTATAGAAATTAAAAAGTATTATTTAATTAATTTATATATATATAATAAGGTACAAGATTATGGAAGGCTGAAAATTTGGTATAAAATTGTACAAAAAACGATTCGAACTCATGATATTTCATCTAGCTTTTCAGATGGAAATATTAAGGAAGGAGAGTTTTATTATCGGCCTAAAATTTTGTGTCATCAGTTTTATATTTACCAGTAGAAACTTGTTTTATAAATTCTTATTCTTGAAAAATTTATAAATTGTTCAAATTTATAATTTATTATTGTATTTAGTTGGTTCGTTTATGTTTCTTTTTGGTCAAATTTTTTCATTTTATGTTTTTTATGATTCATTTTTAATAACTATTCATGCAAATTCACATATTTTTATTTTTTATAAAAAATGCATATTAAACGATCTGAGTATTCCTCTTTCTTTCTTTAATATACAATTAGGAAGATGTTCTTAATGTTCGTTTTTTTGACAACATGTTCTTAATACTCTAGTGAAAGCAAATTTGAAACTAAGCACTAAATAACTGGCAGGGACGGAATTAGAATTTACAAGATGAGGGGGCAAAATGACATTAAAAGTTTCGTCAAAATCATTTTAATTATTTTCTAACTAATCATACATATTTGTAAACAAATAGCAAAATAATAGGTAATCGTCCATCACTCACGATAAATGATTATCCATTACTGAGGGTATAAATACCTCAATGAAAGTCGAAGTTACCAATAGAAATCACAACAAATTATACAAATCACAACACCTCAAATCAAATTATAAAAAATCAAGAAAAAACATATTCAAATCACAAAAAATGAATTCTCGATGGAGAAAGCCTATTGATTTCAAGCACCTCAAATCAAATTATAAAAAAAGTTTAAACCTTTTAAAACATTAAACATATAGGAAAAACATGTCCAAATCACATTAAATTATACAAATCACAAGTTCACAACAGCTCAATTCTCTATAGAAAAAGTTTATTGATCTCAAACACCTCATATTAAATTATAAAAAAAGTTTAAACCTTCTCAAATATCGCACATCAAAGCAAAACATATTCATTTACTTTTTTAAGCCTACTGGCAACCGGAGGCTGGAGGGAGTTGCTGCAGATGGTTGTCCCGGAGAGAGGGAGAAGAAGAGAAGGGATTGCGGAGAGGAGGAGGCAAAGAGGGAGGATGTCTTGGGCTTGGGGAACATACATTTATTTCTTTTTTTTTTTTTAGCTTTTAGTTTGTTTCAATTCAGCCCCTTAACTTTGAAAAGAGAATGTTATGGGCTTAAAATAAAAATAAAAAAAATGTAAGGATTTTTTAATTAAAAAAATAAAAAATGAATGGGAACGACACCTCTGTCGCGTCTCCCTCTGCCACGGCGCCGCCCCTCTACAACTCATTTTGGCGAGCACAACTCCTTCAATTTATAGGCGTTTTTCGACAAATGGATACCTAACTGAGCGATATAATACCGGCTACCGGCAAGAATTCAGGTCTCTCCGATTTAGTTAAGATTCTAGATCCGTAATTTCTATGCGAATCGAGATAATGGGATAGAAGGAATTGCCTTGAAACGACTTTCGATTAATAGATCACTTCGAAATGGCGTCCTTCAATTTATAGGCGTTTTTCGATATAATACCGGCTACCGGCAAGAATTCAGGTCTCCGTAATTTCTATGCGAATCGGGAATACGGGATAGAAGGAATTGCCTTGAAACGACTTGTCGATTAATAGATCACTTCGAAATGGCGTCCTTCAATTTATAGGCGTTTTTTGATATAATACCGACTACCGGCAAGAATTCAGGTCTCTCCGATTTAGTTAAGATTCTAGATCCGTAATTTCTATGCAAATCGAGAATACGGGATAGAAGGAATTGATAGATCACTTCGAAATGAACAGAAAGTGTATTGATCTCTTATAATCTATCAATCTAGTCAAATAAAAAAGAGAGATGAAGTTCTGGTAAAAGAGAAAGGAGGAAAGAAGACCATTCATGTAACCTTTCTTTACGAACTATTAATTTTGTGGTTAGATTCAATGTTCAAACTCCCAATAAAAATTTATATTTCGCATTCATCATTTATCATATTTTTATTAAAATATTGTTATATAATATATTACAAATAATTTATCTTTTTTATGAAAATTTTATCTTTATTAATGAAAAACCAAAAAAAAACCTTAATGAATAAACAACAGTCTCAAAATTAGCGTGAACAAAAAAGTCAGATTACAAATTAATTTTGTGTTGCGACTCCAAAAGCATTAATTCTTGCTTGAAGCACTTTTTTATTTTCCTCTAATGAATAATAATTAAACAAATTAAAAACAACTAATTAATTAAAAGAATCATATCTGCTTAGAAAATTAAAAAAATAAACCAGCAACAGCAGCCACGCCAGCAACAGCTGCAGAGATCTTCAAAGTAGCCGCGCCACCTGCAGGAGCCTCAGCCTCAGGGGAGCTAGCAGGGGTAGTAGCAGTAGCGGCATCAGTTGGTGCATGTGATTCGCTGGCAGGAGCAGGTGGAGATGATGGCTCTTCAGGGGAGCTAGCGGCGGTTGTGGGGCTCTCAGATGAAGAAGCCTCAGGAGTAGGAGCAGCTGCGGAGGAAGTGGTGGGTGCGGAAGTTGGTGAAGATTCCGATGTAGATGGAGCGCTAGCTTTAGGAGTCGATGCCGATCCCGATGCCGCCGCCGCCTTTGGAGTAGCTGCAGGTGCCTCTGTTGCCTTAGTTGGAGGAGCTGTTGTCGGAGCAGTGGCGGCGGTTGATTCTTTTGGTGATGATGCAGCGGCTGATTTGGATGGAGATGTGGCGGGTGATTGGCCGGATACTAATCCGACGACGGCGACAAAAACTAAGGCAAGAACGAACAATTGACGAGCCATTTTTTTTATAAAATATGAAATTTTTTGGTTTTTTTGGGATTAAAAGTTGAGTTTATTCTTGAAAGATTGCAGTACTTCTCTAGATGGAATTAGAGAAACACTGCTACTCAACAATAAATAAATAGTTGATGATGGATGATGAAGGAGATTAATGTTGGCTTTTAAATGGGTACTTGGAGGTTATAGAATGCAGAAATGGAGGAAAATTTGTGGCCTCCATTTCCGGTAATTCAAAATGCCGTTAATTTTATTTAGGAAATTTTAAAAATAAAAAGAATGCCGTTAAAATTTTTAACTAATTTGTTGAGAAATATATTATTGGGAGAGGAGAGGTTCTATTTTTGCGCTTGACTATTTCTTTTTTCTTTTTTATTCGTTTATCACATTTTTTTTTCTAGTGATTCGGCTATCTTTATTAGCCCGACTCTTTAGTCTCGAGTGAAAGCCCAAATTCAACTCTTTAGTTCACAAAAATGCGAAATCCCTTGCCTACAGAGTCTCCATTAGACTGCCGAACGCTCAGTATGAAGCTTCACCCTCATATATATATATATATATTTATATATTCTCTCTGTTTCATTTTATCTTTCGGTTGGACATATTTTTTGTTTTAAAATGTTAGTCACATTAGTAAATTAAACGAGTATTAAATGATATTTTTTTATGTATTATGTTTTTCTTGTTGAAATGGAATAATTGTCTAAAATTTTTATTATAATTATTAATGACAATCAACGGTAATTTAGTTCATTTCATTTTTTGGTAACACGGTAATTTGGTATCGGATGGTACAAAGCCTCCAAAGAGTAGCACAATACTGACATGCAATATTAAATCGCTCCTTGTGTGACTCGAACTTAGAACCTCTCACTTAATATAACATGTGGAGGTACCTGAATGAGATAACTTAGTTCATTTCTTTTTAAATCCAGACAATCTAATTATTTTTTTAATTCTTGTATATTGTCCTAAAGGGAGAATCATTAATATGAAACGGAAGTAGTATATATTACGTGCCCAAAGCCAATAATAAACCTCTACGTGGGATTCTTTTTCTAGCATTTAGCTTCACCCTCGTGTATATATATATATATATATAGCTTATTCTACCCATTTATATATTCTCTCGATTTCATATTATCTTTCAGTTGGACATATTTTTTATTTTAAAATGTTAGTCACATTAGTAAATTAAACAAGTATTACATGATACTTTTTTTTTATATATATATATATTTTTTTGTTGAAATGAAATAATTTTCTAAAATTTTTTATTATAACTATTAATGACAATCAAGGGTAATTTAGTTTATTTCATTTTTTGTAACATGGTAACTTAGTATAGGAGGGTACAAGGCCTCCAAAGAGTAACACAAGACTGATATACAATATTAAAATTAATTATGAGACTGTAAAGTTAATAGTAAACACGAAGGTTTAAATTTTGATAGCAGTAATATGCAAGTTTCAACCCGTCCAATGTAGAGATAGTTCTTTGTATGCATCAGAATCTGACCTTCAGTTTGCAAGATCATTGAGTCACCATAATTTAGATCATCCACTTACGCGTTAAGTAGTTTAGTGAGGACCCTATGAGTCAAGAAATTCGCCTTTTTAGTAATAATTAAATCACCTCCTCATGATTAATTTCATTTCTTTATTTAAATTACCCGTTTCTTTAACGTGTATCTCTAAAACACACATTAATACAAGATAGAATGCATTATATATAAATAAAATATGTCATATATGATAGTTAAATCTTATAAAATTTAAAAATCTAATCAAAATTGTTTAACCATTAAAAAAACGTATTCTTTTTCATATTTTTTCTGAGGTGGATCAGGACGAGAATGAATCCGGAAATCCAGGCGTTTTCGTTCTTCTTTACCTGTGGGGCGCGGAAGAGTTTTTCTGGTGTGAATGCTCGTTCCTGTGCGCATCCATCATTAGTCAGTAATGTGGGTTGGCTTGGATTACTTAGTGTTGCGCGCCTAGGAGTTATAACTTCAAATTCCCACGCCCAATGAGGGAATGAATGAATAAGTAGCCACCCTAGTTCTATCTATTCAGGTAGGTATGGGGTGGAGGAGGAGAGCGGGCATGAGGCTCTGCTGTAAAAACCAGCATTGATTCCTGCTGCCTCCAAGAACCCGGCCTTGTCGAGCAGCCCTTTCGCCCCTACCTTGATATTCTCTTTTTGGCATTAGCCTACCTTCCCCACCCCCACTCACTCCCCCTTTTTTAAAACATAAGCCCCGCTCCGCTCCCTAAAGGGCCCCTATACATCCCTTATTATTGATTATATTTCTAATTATGAAAACAGGAATTCTAATTATTTATGATGTGAAATAATGAGGTAAAAAGTCCATGACTAAAAGTGTAAATCTGATTCATAATAATATTTTTCAAGAGATTAACTATGAATACCTCATGATTATAGCCATGTGTCGTTTTGGGATGATTTATAGGATTTTCGATTCTCTCAAATTATCTCTAATTAATTAAGTCTCATTCTATTCTTTAATTTATTTTTGTTTAATTATTTCATATTAAATTAAAATTACCGATAAAAAATTAATTTTTTGGGATAAATTCTCTAAGCTTTTTCATATAATCTGTACATGAACTCTTTAAATTGGCTCTGATACATCTTGCCGTGACTAATTACTATTTGATATACGAATTTAGTTAATATAGTGGTAATTTTAGTGGAATTTCATTTAAGAAAAACAAACAAAAGAATTTATTTTGCTTTGTTTTTGTAATGGTGAGTGTGTTTTTATAGAGGAGATCGCCAGATTTAGCAGTACACAACATTGATTCTGACGCTACTTTTATGTGGCTTCTCCGCCCAAATGAATCTCAATCTTCCCATTTATTATTCCTCCACCATTTTCTTTCTCCCATTCTCCTCCTCCTCCTCCATTCTCTCTGTTTTTCCATTTCTTGATGATGGCTCCATCTTTGGAATCCCAGCAGCAGCTGCCATTGCAAGAGGAAATTGCATCTGAAAACATCAACAATAATGTTGTTGCCCATCATCAACCTGAAGATGAGTCTTCTACCAAATCCAAAGTCGCTGTTGTTGGTAGTGGCAATTGGGGTAGTGTTGCTTCTAAGCTCATTGCTTCCAATACCCTTAAAATCCCTTCTTTTCACGGTTTGTGTCATTCCTTCTCCTTCTTCTTTTTCTTTTTTATTTCCTTTGCATGTATTTACAATGAAATTGGAATGCAATTGAGTTTTGAGATTCTGGGTTCTTTTGCATGAATTTCAATTTGGATTGTTAATCAGATGAAGTGAGGATGTGGGTTTTTGAAGAAACTCTGCCTAGTGGTGAAAAACTCTCAGAGGTCATCAATCGAACAAATGTAATGCTCCTTTGCTCACTTCACTTCTTTTCTTCCTTCTGAATGTGTTTGGTTGGAAATTGGGAATTTTTCTGTCACTTCCATCTTTGGTTAATGCATATTGTAAGCTGATAACACTGTGTTTAACAGGAAAATGTTAAGTATCTACCTGGAATAAAGCTTGGTAAAAATGTTGTGGCGGACCCTGATCTTGAACATGCAGGTATTCTATTTACCTGATTTGATTTAGTGTAATAACTGTGCAAGATTGTCAATTTAGGTAAATTTTTTTGGCTGCCATTTCATTTATTGTTGTGGGTATTTGCAGTAAGGGATGCAACCATGTTAGTATTTGTGACTCCTCATCAATTCATGGAGGGTATATGCAAAAGGTTGGTTGGGAAGATACGGAAAGATGCTGAAGCAATTTCTCTCATTAAAGGAATGGAAGTCAAGAAGGAAGGTCCTTGTATGATTTCTACACTTATTTCTGAAATCCTTGGAGTCAATTGCTGTGTGCTAATGGGGGCAAACATTGCTAATGAGGTGATCAGTTAAAATATCTGTGCTTTGATCATGGATTGTTACCTTAAGACCAGCAAATTTCCTCCATTCCGAAGTTGATCAGTGTTGCCTTCGCAGATTGCTGTGGAGAAATTTAGTGAAGCAACAGTTGGATATAGGGGGAACAGAGACATTGCTGAGAAGTGGGTTCAGCTGTTCAACACTTCTTACTTTGTGGTCTCACCTGTGAGTATCAATATATGCTCTTTAGCTCATTAGCTTACTTCGAATGCCTTGTAGTCTCTCAAATCGTGTAGTCATTGGAATAGATAAAAAAAAAACTTAGTGCTGATCCTAAAATTTAAGGAATTTACTATGATGTGTTTCTGTATTATTATTTCGATCCTCAGCTCATGTTAAATTTATGAAAAACAGGTCCAAGATGTGGAAGGAGTAGAGCTATGTGGAACCTTGAAAAATGTTGTTGCTTTAGCAGCAGGTTTGTGGTTGTTTTTTCTATTCTTGGAGCTTTTGTTTCCATCCTTGAAGAGTTTGAAAGTTCGTTTATACAAGTAACGGAAATGTAATTACTTTTACTGGTTGAGACAGGATTTGTGGATGGTTTGGATATGGGAAATAACACAAAGGTGAAGGATAAAATCATTGTTTTACCTTCAAACTTATCGCTTAACTATTATTGAAATCAGTATCCGTATAATCCAGCTTGACTAAAGGCGTGGTAATATTCTAGGCTGCAATAATGAGAATTGGTTTGAGAGAAATGAAGGCCTTCTCCAAGCTGCTGTTCTCTTCCGTAAAAGATAGCACTTTCTTTGAGAGCTGTGGTGTAGCAGATCTTATAACAACTTGCTGTGAGTAGACCGAATTGTTTTATTTCCTTGTCTTTTTGGGCTTACAGAAAATGAATTTTTCTATGATTTTGACCTGCAGTGGGTGGAAGGAACAGAAAATGTGCCGATGCTTTCGCTAGAAATGGTGGAAAAAGGTTCAGATAATACAAGCTCTATTAAGCAGGCAACATGTATTGGAAGCACAATGTACTGACACTATAGTTAATCTTGTTATCTGAGCAGGTCCTTTGATGAGCTTGAAGCAGAGATGTTGCAGGGTCAGAAACTGCAGGTGAATAACACTTAACAACACCAATTCTTCTATGGAATTTGCATGATCAAATGGCTATTAGTTTATTTCTTGATACTTCTGTGTCGCTAACCTCACCTCGATTGTCTTGTAGGGTGTGTCGACAGCAAAGGAGGTCTACGAGGTCTTAAGTTATCGCGGTTGGTTAGAGCTGTTCCCCTTGTTTACAACAGTGCATGAGATTTGCATTGGCCGGCTCCCGCCCTCAGCCATAGTTGAGTATAGTGAACACACACCTAAATTTTCCTTGGTAGAAGGCTCTGCTCAGTTTTACTGAATGGATGAAGCTAATATACAACCTTTTGTTTTCACTTGTTCTTAGAAGGAAAAAGCAAGGCTCAAGGCAAGAGCCCTTTTACTTGTAATGTCCATCTTTTGAAACAAAGTTTGAATCAGACTCTTGTTTCTCCTTGGATCATTTCTTGCTGTTTTGTGTGTTTTATAAAGGGCTATATAAAGGGCTATAAATACCCTTACACTATTTACAAGCCGTTCAAAATGCCCTTAAACTATAGTGTGAGCGTATTTATAACTTTTTAACTAAAGCTAGGCTTGGTCCCAGATTTAATCATGGCTAAAGCAACATCAAGGAACAATTAAAAGAGGTTTAGAGTGAAGTTTATGGAAGAAATTTATTATAAAAACACACAAATTCCAGTTTCAAGCATTCAAGAAATGTAAAGAATAGGCAACAAAGACCATATCCTTTAAATTTTGCTTTTCTCCACACCAACACAAACCATACATAAATTTTACATTTGATTTCTTCTGTGTAAAAAAGAAGATCATCGTCACCCTGTTCGTATTCTATCTAGTCTATCAACACTCTTCCGTCCTCTTTCTAGTTGATGATCAATGCTTTTTCGAGACTTGTCAATGCAATCAACACTTCTCCGGGACCTATCCAGATGATCGAAGGAGATTCTCAGCTTATCGAGTTTATCAGTGTTGTTATTCGACTGGTTCTTTAGTTTCTCCGGTCTGTCAGTACTGTGTCTTGGCTTTTCTCGCCTATCTGTGCTCTTACGCGAAGCTTCAAACACATCTGTACTCTTCCTGGAAGGCTCGAATTGATGGTCTGTGCTTTTCCTAGAACTGATCCTCTGTGAAGGAGGTCTCTCAACAGTGGCAACAAACTTTTTAAGATGTCTGATATATTCAGGATAGAGCTCTAAATCACAGTGGTTCCCTCCTTTAATCCATAGAGGTTCATACTTCTCTTTGCATAGCTCCCAGAGCTGCTTACCGTGTGAAAAATCAACAACTTCATCCGCAGTTCCCTACACGAAAATTGATAACAAAATCTTAAGAGATGCAATATTACGCGGAATTTGGACATAACCAACAATTACAAGCCTCAAGTGGATTCATCTGAAACGGAAAAAGATAGAAGGATGTAAACAAGAGGGACTTACATGAATAATAAGCACAGGACAGTTAACCAGTGGAATTTTGTCAATGTTCTGCATCATCATATCAAAAGACGATGAACCAGTTCAGCAGATTAACAAATAAGACGTGAAGTTTTTTGCAGGGCTAACGAATGGATTAAATGAACTTTTTGTACCTTATAAATGTCAAACCAATATGTACGTTTTACAGGGTACATTACTCTTACGCCTGATAAAATGGGACTATGCAGGACAACAGCTCTTAGCCGAGGTAAACGAGCTGCTAAATCTAAAGTAGGGCCACTTCCAACAGATTGACCATACAGGATAACATCTTCCTGCTTACAACCATAGCTCTCCTCAAGACATTTGTATGCAGCCTCGATATCTGCATATGTATGTTGCTCACTGGGCTGCAAACAGGATGTCGTAGCTTTAGTTTTTATCATTTGAGGTATAATATCGGTGAGAAACTATTAAAACTGATAGATACCTTTCCAGATGACTGCCCGTAACCAGAGTAGTCATACCTGCATAGGATCAAATCATTACACAAAGGCCGATCAATTCCTTAGTTTCTTGGTTGGCTAAAATGTAAAGGCAAACTGCACTCTAGGCTTCTTGAGAGCATTGGAAACATAAAGGGGCATGAGAGGCTCAGGTGTTTCAATATACTTACTAATATAGAAGCAGCAGACTACATGAAACCAAAGAAAATCACATGAATACCTAAAAGGGTCAAATGATGGAAAGAAGGAAATGATAGCTCAGAAAGTAGTTAACTTTAGCATTCTCGCTATTGGATTGATAATGAAACAATTACAAAGGACAAAATCTAAATTGTTTTTCCGGTTCCTTTTATATACATTCAAAAACATCAGATAGTTTCTTAAACTGCGGAAGTATGAACATCTGACATTGAAAAAGTCAGAGAAACACTGGCGATTAAATCCAGTATAAGCATAATATGAAAAGCAATGTCTTGGAAAAGTCCCCCCATGAGGCTCAAAGCTCACATAGGCAAACTACCTACACCGCAATTACAAGGCAACAAGGCGAAAAAATTTGAAGAGAAGAGTTAAATATGGGTTACAAAATTTACTATCGCTACTTTCCCTCCATTTTCAGAATTCCGGAGAGGCTCAAAGCTCACATATTTAAACTACCTATACTGCAAATACAGGGCAACAAGGCGACAAACTTTGACGAGAAGAGTTAAATATCAGTTACAAAACTAACTATCGCTATTTTCCCTCCATTTTCAGAATTCCGGAGAGGCTCAAAGCTCACATAGTCAAACTACCTATACTGCAAATACAGGGCAACAAGGCGACAAACTTTGACGAGAAGAGTTAAATATCAGTTACAAACTAACCATTGCTATTTTCCCTCCATTTTCAGAATTCCGGATAATAATCATTCGAACAAGTGGGAAAAACTTCATGACCAATCAAGTTGCAAAAATTGCCAATTTTCAAGCTATTAATACATATAGCAATTGATAAGAGGTAAAGGCACACTACTCCAGACAGCACACGGGGACAATTTCGCAAAGATCTTGCATAGATGTCCCAATTAGGTGCTAAGAAATTAATTAAAGCCTATACCTTTATTTCTAAAAAGGATCCAAGAAAACACACATGACTATAAGCAAAATCATTCAGGAAAGAGAGAGGCTGAGAGGGAAACAACTAGATTTTAACCATTAATGCAGCAAAAAACAAAGCAACAAAATTTGCATATTATCATCAAACTCCAAGATCCCAAATGATCAAATTTGAGACAGTTAATTCATCTGAATCAATATAAGGATGGTCTATAGAGCTCAGCTCCTCCAAACAATTGGCTTTGATTAGCAAGAGCAAGAACAATACTGTTGGGCAGCTAATACAGAAAGAGGAATAGAGAAAGAGGAATACCCCAAGAGATTTACACGCAAATGGATGCTCAATTCGATGAATAGCTCGTACATCTGACCCAGATCGGCAGCGTTTCCATGGGAATAAAGAACAGTAGAGGTAGCCATAGGATGTCTTACATACATAGCCACTATCTCCGTCCCTTTTCGAGTAGGCAGCTTAAGAACCTCAACGTTTTCACGGTGGGGAAAAGGGCTAAGCAGCAGCAAACCAGTGACATCGTCATTCACCAGCTTGTACGACGGCGGGTTCGGCGGGAAAAACGCGAACTTCGCCGCCATAGATGAGGTTACGCCGCCCATATCCAATTTCAGCCACTAAAAATTCCTCCGTTTCTGGACTTTAAAAAAAAAAAAAAAACCCTTTTCTCAGAAAAGAGAATTCTACTGAAAAACAGGAGCTGAATTAGCTGTAATCTCAATTTATGTATCCATAATTCCTTGAATTGATAAGAAAAAACTAGAATTTCTCCAGTAGCTGGGTTGGGCAGTATTTCTTGATTCTTTTTTGAGTAAAAATAGTGAAAAATTTTACTCTTACTATGGTGGGATTGGAATCAAATCAACAGATGAACATTCCTTTCTCTTTTACTAGTAAAAAATTTCTAGAAGAATGAAAAAAAATGGTCAGTAAATCATCAGTAGTGACAGTGAGGGGGAGGCCCAAATAGCAGAGCATAGGGATTGCATTTTTTCATAGGTGAAGATGACACTTTACACTCTGTCTTTCTTTCTCTATTTTATTGATTTCTTGATTTTTAATTTTCTTTTTAATTTGGTATTTGGTGTTCCTTCTTTTCTGGGATTGGGGTTTTATTTATGGTGGCGTGGGGGAAGCTCCATTGCTTTGCCGCATGCTACTTTCTCCATTATTATTTTCCCCCCTCAAAAGCCATCACTCCATTTGTAACATTTCTTCCGCCTCCCAACTCCCCACTCTGACTAGCTTAAAATGGAATAATAGTAATCCATTGATAAAAGTAATCCTTAATATTAATGAAAAATTATTCTATTTCGTTACCAAAATACGAAATCTCTTACCCCTCAAAGTCCTCATCAGATTAAATGTAACAGCTCTATAATTGGAGGCCATGTCTTAATGCGTACAAAGAATCATATAAGACGTGATATATTTTCATTTAGTAAAAATAAAAACATATAAGACGTGATGGGAAATTAAAAGATACATATGTGAAATGTTTAAAATATTTTATAAGTTTGAATTATAGGAATATAGTCGACCTGTACTTTCACAGATCTATATACCTATTTATAGCGAGCAAAGTTAAAATTTTATATTCGATGATCCGTACTCGTACTTATACCATATAGATTCTATTAAATGAATGTAGACAGGGTATCATGATGCTTAGACTCATATACCTGTATACCTATTATAATATATATTTATTATATTATTTTTATATATTTTATTAATACATAATTTATATATTTATGATATTAAGTGGTTTATTTTGTTAGTTTAAAGAAGAGAAGAGAAATTTTCTTCAAAATTTCTTCTTCTTCGAAACATCAGTACCGGTGGTGTTTATTTCAAAGGCGAATTTCAAGAGGCGTGATTTTTTAAGGTTAGATTTTGTGAAAACTTTTTTATATATATTTTTGTTTAACAGGGAAAAAAATGGCATATGGATACAGGTATACTCAGGCCCCACACTAGACTTTGAAGGGTCGGATTTAGGTCTATAAATTTTATACCCAAAGGGTTTAGGTCTAAATCTTCCTTAATTTGTTTATACTTCATATACAATATAAAATTATAAAATTATGTTATTTTATACAAAAATCAATATAATTTTCTATCATAACTTCACAAAATTTTGTATTTAAATTTTAATCCATTTAAATTTTAATCCCCTACGGATCAACATTTGGCTTTGCTCCTGCCTTGCCAGCCCGTATGGACGTAGCTTAGTTGGTTTTTGAGCTGCAGAGTTGGTCCAAGAGCTGACTTTGTGCTCACCAAGTTCTGGCCTCCAGTCTGCAGAACTGTTGAGTCACCATGATTTACATCCTCCACTTGGGCGTCGAGGGCGAGAGATTTCGCCTTTTGGTTCCATAAAAAGCCAACTAAGCAGAAAATAGTGTATATATATATATATATACACACACATATAGCCGTTAATATCTCATAATTTGACAAAAAAAAAAAAGAAAAGAAATTGAAGGTGTATGACACGTGTTAGGGGTGGAAAAGTAGGGAGCAAATTGTGGAATTTGAAATAGAAGAGGCGCCGGGGAAGTAAGTAAAAAAGAAATGTGGTCACCATCTTCTTTTACTTCCTTTCATTTCATCGTCTTTTTTACAGAGTAAAAGATACCATTTCTATCTCAAGTCCATTCCTTTCATTTCTATAACGCAGACCGGAGGCCAAAAATTGGTGCGCACAAGGAATCACTTTTCATATTGGAGAGGTTGAAATCTCCACATTGCCGCTGCCAGGATTTAAACTTTGGTCTTGGATACCAACTCTGCAGCCCAAAACCAACGGCTCGTTTTGTTTTCTTGTATGTGAATGTGGTTATATTCAGTCTCCATCCAATCTGCAGGTTTACAGCAAAAGAAAGATACTGGCAAAAAGGAAAGTTTAACTTGAATCCAGGAATGGGGGTTTGGCATATCCCCCTTTGGAGGTTTCTGTGAGTCATTTTGTCCTCAATTGCAAATGGGATTTTCAAACAAGCACAAAAATGGTCTGTTCTTGCAGAAAATAAGGCTTGATTTGATGAACTAATTAATCTGTGTTAGCTAGATGATGGGATATGTCTAAACAATTCAATTCATTTGGCTGATTCCCATTGTCATCGTCCCTATGAAAATAAGATTATCAAGATATGTTGGCATGCAATTTAAGCAGAGATTCTAAGCAAGCAGTTGTGGCCTTCCCTGTTCTGTAAACAACAGTGGACATAAAAGAGTGTCTCCTCTCCTCTGTGTAAGGCAGCTGGCAAGGAAAAGCATTGCACGTGTATAGATTATAGCTAAAAGGGATGCCTGAAAAGGCAACCCCGCTAAATTAGGGGAAAAGAAAGCCTTGCAAATCTCACAAAATGATTTTATTTTGACCAAAACATTGGAGTTTTAGAGATCATCTGCTACAAAAGGTTCCCAAAGAAATGTTTAAACCGCCATGATTAGGGAAAAGAACAACTTATCAATCAGTAAATCTACTAGGTGAATTTCCAAAATGGGACACTATTACCTTACCTTTCTGCAGAATCTAATTTTGGGACAAACCAAGAGTTTCTGAGTGAAGGGAGTGGCAGAGAGGGGTCTGTAGCAAGCATTTGTGTTCCATATTATGCCAGTATATGGTAGCTGCAGGCAGATTCATGGAATCGGAAACGATGGAAGCAGAGTAATGCAAACCAGAGGGATAGGCATATAATTTGGCACAAACATATCAGAATTGTCATTCAAGCTGAATTCCTTTGCCAAAAGAGAGCCAAGTAAAAGACTAAAAGCGCTAATAGAAAATTTGGACACAAAGAAGCAAACAATATCAGCAACCAAGAGAGATTTTTTTAATAAGAAAGCTTGGGCTGAGACAATAGAGGAAAACAAGATAGTAAAGGTTCTCAAGAGAATATGTAACAGTTAGCTCAAAATAACAGATAATTCAAAGAAGAGAGAGCTGCCTCAAGAAGAAAATCACTAGAATTCTTAGGGCCATAGTGATCAGTATGGGGATCCAGTTTAAATCTAAAATTCTCATCTCTTTTGTAAATTTTACCAAAAAAGCAAACACCAAAAAACTTCAAAATCTGAATACCAAAACTTGTATTTTTTGAAGATGATATCATTGACGAAGGGAGGCCAACTATCATGCACTCCCCACCCCCCACCCCCCCAACTTCGAAAATAATAAATAAAACAAAAACATGTGAAATTAGGTTTTTTAACATTGACAAACCAGATAACTCCAACTCTACACTACTTCAAAAGAGAAACTCATAGGGAAGAAGATGAAACAAATAGACACAAATACAAGTTCATAGCAAGAATAATGAGAAAGTGATGTCATATCCAAACATATCACCAACTGCAAGAGCAAAAAAAATATCATGAACTGCATACTCAGACCGAAAAACAAAACATCAACTGCATAATGGTTGATTGAATAATTGACTTGTTCTCTCTATAACGGTTAAATTTGTCCACACAGAAGGTAAAATAACATTATTAGATGAAGAAATCCACTGAAAAGCGAAACCCAGATCAATTTTTACATCAACTCCTCATTCCTCATCTCTAAAAGTCAGTTAGTTGTCTAAACAGTGTCAGCAACAATAATATGGCATCAGATGAATCCCGTTTCTTTAAAGGTTAGGTCCAACCACAGTTCTTGCAACTAGAAATGTTATTGCCATGATTCATTATTATTTAAAATATTAAGAGAATAACCAAGCCAAATATGCCCAAGCTAACAAACCTAAGAACATAAAAATCAGTTTAGTTGGACATGTGCATTATTCCTATTGCTGCTGCTCCAAACTTCATATATTAGCACAGATCTTATCAAATGAGACCAGTAGCAATTCAAGATGGCTGGCGAAGATAGAGTATCCAATTATTTCAACTCAAAAACCAAGCAATCCGTGCCACAAAATACAGATGAATATCAAGATTCCTAGTCGATACAAATTAATTCACAAAAAAGAAATATTTTTGCGGCCAATGGGTATTTTGCTTTAGTAGGAAAATGGATTATCCAATGCAGCTCAAAACATCATTTCCTCACCAGAAAGAGTTGAACTGAAGAAAGACTACGTTTTCCTCCTAAGGCGCCTCCTTAGCTTCCTCAACTTGTGCTTGTTCATCTTCCTCTTCCTCTTCTTCTTCACACTATCAGCCCAAATAGTACTGGACTCATCAGAAACGTCATTGAGAATATCATCTTCGATTAACCCAGTAGAAGAAATTGGATTCAGAAACAAGCTAGCAGAAAAACTCGGAAAAAACAGAGTTCGGCTTAAGCTCGAATTTTTCGTCCCTGATGGATCAAGGGAAGAATTTTCAGCCGGTCTGTTCTCAGATTCAAACAAATGGGCCAACGCCGATGATGTCTGCAATGGTGGCGGCTCATGTAGAATTTGTTTGTTCAGCAATGGTATGATTTTCTTGGCTGGCTGGCATTGGCTTCTAAGAAACCTTGGCAATACAGAAGACGCCATTTTGATTCGATTCACTGAATTAACATTACAACCCTAAAACCACAAACATTTGACTCAGCTTTCGAATCTCAAGGTTGCAGAAGAAAGAAGACACAAAACGCCAAAAGATCGAAACTTCGAAGACGTTAATTCTACAAAATCAATGAATTTTGCAATTAGGGTTTATGATTTGCCAAAGCCGCAATAACAGGGTTTTGGGGTGAAAAAAGGGTTGTAAATATTGGTAGCACCGATATATCAGATAACTTGACCCATCCTCAACAGCATTTTATAACAGAGATCAAATGCGTTCTTACCTTAACGCATTATACAAGTGTCGGATAAATGCGTTCTGTATTTCTTGATAATTTGGCAAGTAGACCAATGCGTTAATGCTATTTCGGTAGCTATAAAAAAATTAAATGCCCCCATGCAGGATCGAACTACAGACCTTCAGTTTACAAGACTGACGCTCTACCACTGAGCTATAGGGGCCTCATGCGTTCATTTCTTTTAAACTAATTTTATATCACTTAGTTTTGGATTTTGATCCTCAACCCCAACTTCAATCTAAATTAGGGAAATTGTCAAATATGCCCCTTCAACAATGTCCCTGAACTCATATTTTATTTTTTATATCCTTAAACTAAAATTATGTATGATAAGAATAGCCCGTCACTATAAATAGCCGCGTCACCACCTACCGGTTATCTATACTACTCAGGTCTATGTTTGTGGATTGGTAAAATTATTCATTAAAAACTTTTCCTGCACAATCTAACGTCTTCCACACTGCAAACACACACGTGGGTAGCATGTGATCTCCGGGAAATGGTGCAGCCACTATTAATGGACAATTTTGCCTCTCCACAAAATACACGTGAGTTTCATGTGGAATTCGGGAGGTGGTATATTCGCTATTTATGATTGTAGGCTACTTTATGATACACGATTTTAGTTACGCAATATGGAACTACATCTTGTTTAATTACGAGGTTGAACCTTTAATTGAGTAAGTTCACCAATTTTTTTCCTTTAAATGTGAATTAAGTTGAATTGATTGGAGATATAATTGACCGTAAGTTATTAATGTAAAAAATACTCATCAGAAATGAGAACCCGTTATCCAAGTAATACACGAGACAATTTAAAGAAATTGATCAACGATGAATTTGCCAAATAATTTAGAGATGAGGTAAGTACATTAAATCATATAATAACAGTACTTTGTTTCAGATTCATAATCCCTCATTTCCACATAGGAAGTCGCTACCAACTGCTTAGAAAACTTTCTCGGGATCCGTGTATATATATATATGTAAATACATGAAATAGTTATATTGCTAATGGTGCTTCAAATTTAATACACGAGAGCATGACTATAGAAAATGTACTAATAATTGTGGCATACGGGTGAAGGAAGGCTATTATGAGACTTTAACTGATGTCATTAAGGTTCTGTTTGTTAAGGTCAGGCCACCGTGTCGCTTGCTCCTTTGCCGTTTTCCACTAATGCTCTTAACCGAATTGAAGAAAAAGTTAATTTTGACAATCAAGTATCCAAATTAGAGTTTCGTCACATTAATTTTGCGACGAACGGTAATTTGAGTACTTGATTATCAAAATTAAAAATTTAAGTACTCAATTGATAAATTAACTTAACATAGAGGGGTGTTTTTGGAATTAAGCAAAAATTGCGTACGTGTAGTGTAAAGGCTGCAGCTGTAAATGAAAAAAAACGGTAACAAATGGCGGTTGATTTTTAAACACTCGAGCTAATATTGGGACTTGGGAGTTGCGTTACACCACGGCACGGAACCCCTCCATTACATTGCTAATTGTTCCCTTAAACCCTTTTGCCCAAATCCAACATTCCCTAATTGCGTGATTTTATTTGAGATTAGAGCGTTTCAATCAAAATCGCCAAGTCTGCCGATGATTCGATTTTCGAATTCTAACGATTTTTCCTGTTCACATCCCCATTTCGAATCCAGAAACCAGAATCCTCTGTGCCGATAGAGCAAATCGGTGGATATAGTTTTACTCGATTGAGGTAACTTTTTCTTCCTCTTTATTCTTGAAATTCATTCATTGGGTATCATTAATATGTAGTTTTTTATTGATTATGTTTTTGTTTTAATGGATTAGGGCAAGAGTGAGTATCCCTGTCCCAATTGCGATTTCTGTGATGATATTCGTCTTGATATTATTGTTTTGCTTGCTTTGTAATTGCCTACTGCAATTCTTTTGTTTGTAGCTAGGGCAAGAATTTACAAGTGTGAATGAATATTATTTATAATGTCCTCAATACCAAATTCTATTTGGTTTAAGATAGAAACCATTACTCTAGTCTACCCATATTCTAATATGACTGGAACACATAAATGCATAAAACCTCTTGTACGCATTGGAAGACTGTTTTAAACCACAAAGGGAGTCTTTTTCAGCAAAAATACATTTTACTACCTCTGATAAAAAATATAAGAATATAAGGGGGTTTTAGGGGTTGATGATGATAAAAAGTATAAGGTGTGAGAAACCTTGGGTTCCATGTCTTGTTCTTCTCTAGAGATTGCATTTCCGCATTCATCAAAGTCAACCAGTCTGTTGCTTATTTATTATGTATTGTCTCCTTATATGATTGTTATTCATTTGCATCAATACTCTCTGATAGTGTTAAAAAGCATAAGCAACTGAATTAGTATCTAAAGAACTGATACGATTGGGAATTTTCTTATTGTCCTTTATGCCTCCTTGCTATTCAGGATCCTGTACATCCATAGGTCGTTCAACAAGGTACGTATTTTTTCTTCTTTGGAGTTTCAATCTCAAAATCCACTTTCTGGCTAGCACCCTAATATTTTCCTGCAAGATTACCAAGTTCCTCTCTTTGGCCAAACAGAGTAGACCCGTTAAGTGTTAATGTCTTTGTTAAAAAGAATTCGGACTTCTATCATTTTCATTACACCAGTCTATAACCTATAACTCCAACAGCATACCCTAGAAATATGCATTTTATTGCCCTAGGCTACAGTTTACCATCATTAACATGAGCATAAGCAGGGCAACCAAATATTCTCAAGCCAGGATAATCAGAGGGAGAATCCGACCATACCTCTTGAAGAGTCTTAAAATCGATTGCAGTTAATGGAGATCTATTCACCAGATAACAAGTAGTGTTAACTACCTTGGCCGAAAAGTGCTTTGGGAGACAAGTGCTAAGTTGCATGCATCTAGCACACTGTAAAAGTGTTTGATTCATCCGTTCTGCAGCTCTATTTTGTTTTGTGTATTGTGCGATGCAATGCCTTACTACCTTCTTTCTTACAAAACTCATCAAATGGTGCATTAACTCTAATCCATTGTCAGTCTTGAGTGTCTTAACATGTTTTCCAGTCCGCTTTTCAACCATAGTCTTCCACTCCTTGAACTTCTCAAATACTTCATCCATAGATTGTAAACGCCTATTCTTTCCTAGAGTAGTCATCTATGAAAGTCACAAAATACTTGCATCTGCCCTAAGATTAAACAGGAGAGGGACCCCACAGAATACAGTCAAGGACTCCAGTTGAGGTGTGTTTACATAAGGATGAATGAATATTTGTAGACTCTAACTGCCAAATCCTATTTGGTTTCGGATAAAAACCATTACCTAATAGGACTCTAGTTTAGCCATAGTCTAGGATTGTAATTCATACAAAATCTTATATAGTTTAGGAAACATAAATTCAAGACCACTTAAGCCGTAGTTTTCGTGGAGGGGGAGGGGGAGAGGGGAGGGGAATGGCACCATTTACTTCCACTAGGGGAAGCATAATCATTTACTTCAAAATTGTTTGGTAGGATTGGAAGGGAAGGAAGTTGGGGTGATAAGTGGACGATAAATAGTTTTATTATATTTAAATTATCATTTTATCCATTGCACGAAACTAAGAATATTATATATTGGGTAAGATTTTGGTTTAAGATAGATTTGTAATAAACTATTATGTAAGAGGATAAAGTTGTCTTTTGAATATCATTTACATTCCAATTCCTCTGTTTTGGGAGGGACGTGGAAGGGAAGAGCTCTCCCTCTACATTTACATCACACTCACTTTTATAGTGCAACTAAACGATGTACATAAGACATTTACGTCCTGATTTACATCCTCTTTTCATCCCCTACCTGTTTTCACCTCAACCAAACTAGAGCTAACAGTAATTTTCTGCAGATTTGGTATGTCAGAAACTTCTCAGTTCCTGAGTTCTTCTCCTTCTGCCAAACACAACGCATTAGGTCCTGACTTCTTTGGCTTTTATACGCGAGAGATATCCGTGTTTTTATCTCAAGATGAAGATTATCTTCCCGAAAATTCTAACTTTGAAGGGAAAGACAGTTTAACCAATAATAGCCACAAATCCACCGAGGACTATAAGATTGGAGGTTCAACACCCTTATTTTCTAATGCAATAGGAGCTCATATTTCAGATTTCAGAAAAGAAAGATTAAGGTCATTGGTTTGCCAAAGTCTCTTTGCTTTTACAAAAGAAGTTGATGAGGTATGTGCCATCTGCAATCTTTCCCTTATTTATTTATTTTTTTCGAGGGGAATGAGGTGATAGCCATACCTTTCTGACTACACTTGGTAGCTAAAAAGCTTCTGTGATCTTGCAAATGTCAGTTTCCTTGAATAAGCACCGCATACTTTCTTCCCCTTTTTTTGGAAGATTAGTTCTGGATTTGCTTGCTCACATCATTATGCTAGTCAACTAAATATTCTTGTCTCCTTGTTAGGCCCTCTGAATTTGGATGTAAAAACTTTGGAAGATTGAATAAGCACATACTGTATCTCATATTTATCAAATTTGAAATCTTTAAGTACCTGGCTCAATATTGCAGTGCAAATTGGCCAATGGGTTAATTTCATCTTTCATTTAAGTCTAGACTGTTGATTTGCTGAAACAAGATATACTATACTTATATGCCGCAATGTTATCCTTCAGATACTAAATCCTGTTCATCGAATATGTCGGGTACAATCACTTCTGAGGTATAAAAAGAGTATGCTGAGGCTTTCTGGTGGACTATCTGAGCCGGATCATGGACATCCTCCTGAAAAGAAACAGAAAACGTCTAATTTGTCTTCTGTAAGTACTTCTCTACGAGAACACCATAGATAGAGTTAATGTTGAGGTTGATTTTGTTTCCCCAAGTTTTGTCTCTATACCACTGGTTTCCCAGATTCCCATTATCTATAGCAACAAGCTGACCAAGCAAAAGTGGCTTCTGCATTTGCTCTCTTTGTTGGGCTGCAGTCAGTTTTTGTCCTGTCATCTTTTACCCAGGACTAACCCATAGGTCTTGTTTACTCATATTGTTCTATTGCATCTGAGATGTCTAACTGTGGCTTGCACTAGTATTTATTTACTTTGACAAATAGATCCTTTATGCCTTTGCATAATTTCCTGAAGATGAGAAATCAAACTATCAGTTTTGTGATGGTGTGCACCAAGTGCGATGAGCTTCTACATGGATAGTTAGTTATGAGGGTTCTAAAACTCTTAAAGTTTTTGTTTGCTCCCTCTTGATTCTATTCCTTTTGTTTTCCCATATACTTCTTTTTTGAGCTTCTTTTTTCCATATAGTTATTTTTATATTTCTTTAGTCCCTTTCAGGTGCCTGTGGGATGAAATGTAGACCAGATGAGGGAACTCCACCAGCAACAGAATTGAATGAGCAACTATATTTGGATAAAACTGGAACCGATTATGAAAAAGAAGTAAGAAGACAGGTGTTTCTTTGCTTGTAAGCATAGGATTTATTGCTTTAGTCCAGTCTGCATCTTAACTCGACTTGTCGGCAATATTCAACTCTGCGAGTTGAAAGTCTTTTAATCATTTAGTTGTTTCAAAACCTTTTTGTAGCTTTGATAATTTTAGACATGAATAGTTCGTTGTCATCCTAATCTTCATTGTTTTCTAGATTGATGATGATTTGCTGGTCCTTCTTGACAATGACTGCACTATGGTTGAGGAAATGACGAAGAAGCACTCTGAAGAACTTTTTGCTACAGTAAGCATACTGATTCTCATATATATATATATATATATATATATCTGGAACTCATGTTTCATGAGAAAGAATAGCTACTGAATGAGCTTGATTTTAATTGGTTTCGATATCCAGAGAACTTTCTATTGATGTTGAGGTTTTGCATACTTGCATAACTTATTCTCGAGTGCAAGTTTTGCAGATTAGGCACATGGAACAAAAACTTGAAGAATTTCTTGATATTCTGATGTCTAACTGCAGGTATTCTTCTTAAACCATATGAACAAATCCCAAGCATTGCAGCTGTTTCTATAACCTTTTCTTGTATGCAAATTCTTTTTGTCTAATATCATAGTATTCAAGACATCTTTATTGAAACAATATTCTGTCCAAAAGCAAACACAGTTGATGGGTTTCTGGAGTGCAGTATCCACTGGAATCGTTAACCCTCCATTCTAAATCTTATTATCAGGTCAATGACCCTGGCCGAGAAGCAACAGCTCCAAAAGCTAATCCAAGATCTTCCACCAAGAAACCTGGACCGAGTTGTGGAAATCATACAACGTAATAAGCCAATTGATGGACGCCCCAGCAACAATGAGATTTATGTTGATTTGGAAAACGAGGTGAGAGCTAAGCTAAGTAAACAAATATATTATCATCGATCATGAGTGAGTTTTAATTCTCATCACATAATCTCTTTTGGCTGGTTTTTCTGGCAGAACAAAGTAACATTATGGAGATTATATTACTATGTAGAGGCTGTTGAAAATGCTCGAAAGCTTTGCCCGGATTGATCAATAATGAACGGACTTTGCCTGCCGTTTTCAAGAACAACCACCGATACAATTCTGAGTTTTGTAAGGATAGAATTTCCCCACAGATAGCAGCAGACATGGATGGATGCTGTAAGAAGACTGATCATCCTACAACAGATGATTATACAATTTTGTCTTAATACTTTCTTGGGAGCAAAAATTTAGTACACAAAAAACTCAATACTTCTTTTTTTTTTTTTTTTTTTGGTAAATATATATTTTTTTGGGGAAGAAAGTGAATATATAATTTCTTTGGTGTCTTCAAAGGTTAATGTGTAGTGTAATATCAGATGTTATGATTGATTGTGCTTTTAAAGCAACAACTATTCTTTAAAACATCAATTGCTAATGCGTTGTTGTTTACTTCTAATAGTCATAATTCAATTGAAGCTTTTGCATTGCCCTCATTTTCCCTTCAGCAATTGATTTTTAAATAGAATTTCTTGATTTTTTCTATTTGGAATTCACATTTTCTCACCCAAAAAAGAAAAGGTTATAAATTTGAAGGGAAAAAAAAACAATTTGGTCTAAGGAAAAAAAAAAAAAAAAAAAAAGAAAAGGCCGATGCTATGAATTAATTATTACGTTTTTAATGATTTATTATATTTCTCATGTTGTAAATATATATCTCACAACATTTCACTTGTGCGTTGAAGTCTGAATTCGTGTGCTAATTATCACGATTTTTACAAAATTTAGGTTCGAAAAACATTTCTTGGCAAAATTGCTCAGAACAATTCTCTATGTTTTTTATGTTGTATACAAGGCTAAATCCGTGTGCTTTTAAAAAAATTTATGTTCGGAAAACATATTTTCTATAAAATTGCTCAAAACGATTCAACATATTTCTCATTATGTAAAGATTCATTGTAAAGGTTTGACTCGCCCGTTGAAACTCGAATACGTGTGATAATTATCATGATTTTCAAAATTAAGGTCTGAAAATAGTTATCTTTAAACGATTTTTTATGTTTTTCATATTGTATAAATACATCGGATAGTTTTACTTTCCCCTTTAAAACACGAATTCGTTTACTAATCACCACGTTTTTTAAAAAATATTGGTCCAAAAAATAATTCTCTATAAAATTGCTAAAATTAATTTTGTATGTTTCTCATGTTTTAAAAATAATCGCACAAAGTTTCGCTTGTCCTTTGAAGGCTGAATCTCCAAGTTAATCATTACGATTTTTAAAAAATTTATGTCCGAAAAACAGTTCTCTATAAAATTGCTTAAAATGATTCACTATATTTCTCATGTTATAGAGATATATCGCATAACGTTTTACTTGCCTGTTGAAGCCTGAATTCATGTGCTAATCATCACGTTTTTTACAAAATTTAGGTCCGAAAAATATTTCTCGACAAAATTGCTCAGAATTAATTCTCTATGTTTTCTACGTTGTATACATATATGGTACAATGTTTCACTTGTCTGCAGAAGGCTAAATCCGTATGCTAATTATTACTTTTTATAAAAATTTAGGTTCGAAAAACATATTTTTTATAAAATTGCTCAAAACGATTCAACATGTTTCTCATTACATAAATATTCATTGCAAAGGTTTGACTCGCCCGTTGAGGCCCGAATCCATCTGCTAATTATCATGATTTTCAACATTAAGGTCCGAAAATAGTTATCCTTAAACGATTCTGTATGTTTTCATGTTGTATAAATACATCGGACAAAGTTTCACTTTCCCGTTAAAACCCGAATTCAGGTACTAATCATTACGTTTGTTTAAAAATTTTGGTCAAAAAAATAATTCTCCATAAAATTGCTCAAATTAATTCTGTATATTTCTCATGTTTTAAGAATAATCGCACAAAGTTTCGCTTGTCCTTTGAGGGCCGAAACTGTGAGTTAATCATTACGTTTTTTAAAAAATTTATATCCGAAAAACAGTTCTATATAAAATTACTCAAAATGATTCACTATGTTTCTCATGTTGTAAAGATACATCGTACAAGGTTTTACTTACCCTTTGAAGCCTAATTCGAGCGTTAATCATTACGTTTTTTAAAAAATTTGGGTCTGAAAAATATTTCTAGGAAAAATTACTCAGAATAATTCTGTATGTTTTTTATATTGTATAGACATATGGTACAATGTTTCACTTGTTTGCAGAAGTCCGAATCCGTATGCTAATTATTACTTCTTTTTCAAAATTTAGGTTCGAAAAATATATTTTTCATAAAATTGCTCAAAAAGATTCAATATGTTTCTTATTACGTAAGGATTCATTTCAAAGGTTTGACTCGATCAAAATGGTTCACTATGTTTCTTATGTTGTGAAGATATATCGCACAACGTTTCACTTGCGTGTTGAAGCCGAATTCGTGTTACATCACTTTTTTGAAAAAATTTAGGTCCGAAAAATAGTCATCCGTAAAATTGCTCAAAACGATTTTGTATGTTTTTTCATATTGTATAGATACATTGGCACAGTGTTTCACTTGTCTATAGAAGGTTGAATCCCTATGCCAAATTAGCATGTCTTTTTTCAAAATTTAGATCCGAAAAGAAGTTTCGTATAAAACTGTTCAAAACGATTATGTATGTTTCTTATTACATAAAGATACACCGCACTAGGTTTGACTTGCCCGTTGAAGCTCGAATTCAAGTGCTAATTATCACGTTTCTTACAAAATTAAGGTCCGAAAATAGTTATCCTTAAAGTTGTTGAAAACGATTCTGTATCCATAAAGTTCCAATTTTTCGTTAAAACCCGAATACGTGTGCTAATCATCACGTTTTTCACAAAATTTAAGTCCAAAAAAAGTTTTCCACAAAATTGCTTAAAATGATTCTGAATGTTTGTCACGTAATATAAATACACCAGACAAAGTTTCACATTCCCATTAAAGTCCGAATTTATGTGCTAATCATCACATTTTTTTCAAAATTTAGATCCAAAAATTAGTTCTCCATAAAATTGCTCAAAGGAATCGGTATGTTTCTCATGTTTTAAAGATACATCATACAAAGTTTCACTTGTCCTTTTAAGGCGGAATTTATGAGTTAATCATTACGTTTTTTTAATAATTTATATCCGGAAAACAATTCTCTGTAAAATTGCTCAAAATGATTCACTATGTTTCTCATGTTGTAAAGATACATCGCAGAACATTTCAATTGCCTGTTGAAGCCCGAATTCGTGTGCTAATCATCACGTTTTTCACAGAATTTAGGTTCGAATATATTGCTCCGTAAAATTGCTAAGAATAATTCTGTATGTTTTTCATGTTGTATAGATATATTGTACAATATTTCACTTGTCTGTACAAGGCCGAATCCTTATGGTAATTATCGTTTTTTTTCAAAATTTAAGTCTAAAAATAAAGTTTTCATAAAATTGCTGAAAAAAATTCAATAAATATAAAATTTAAATTAAAAACTAACCTAAAGAGAGTATTTTTGTATAAGTTTTGCAAAGTTCTGTATTTTATTCTACGTCTATTTATATGAATTGAACGAATTAAACTAACTTCATATCGCATGAAATTCATATTTTCTTTTATGAAAAATTAACTATAAATAATCATGAACAATTTAAAATTTTTATTTATGATTAAGAATTTTTATTTTTATTATTTTTTAACTACGAACTATTTTATATCTTCTATTTATAATCATGAATATTTTTTTCCTTAAAAATAGCTATGAACTATTTTCAACTTCTTAAATATATCTATAAACTCATGTCTATATTTGAGAGGTCGAAAATAGTTCATGACTATTCTAAGGAAAAAATAATCCATGCCTAAAAAAAGATATATTCAAAATTTGTAACTATAAACAAAATAACAAAAATAGCTAATGGTTAGAAAAAAATAAAATAAAATTTGTGGTCCTGATGCGTACTAGATTCTGGGCCTCTAGTTTATAGGACCGTTAAGTCACCATAATTTACATCTTCACCTGAACGTCAGACAGTTTGGTAAGGATTCTAAAGGCGAGGAATTTTACCTTTTTTTGTACCAAGAAAAAAATAAAATAAATATTCATAATTATAAACAGGAAAGTAAATAGTTCAAGGTTATTTAAAACTAATTTTTCTTTTTTTTAATTATAATTGTATCATAATATTTTAAGACAAAGTTTGACATGACAATTGCAAAATATTTGAGAAATGAACATTCACAATGTGTTGGACCAAAAAATAAATTTTCTTTTTTTGAGGGACCAGAATGCAAAGAAAAAAGATAAAGGTAAAAATAATTGCGGTGAGCGTGGATCGAACACGCGACCTTCAGATCTTCAGTCTGACGCTCTCCCAACTGAGCTATCCCCGCAACTGCAATATTCTCATAAAAAGAAAAAAAATTAGTAATAAAATTTCTTTAGAGCTCTGCTCCGGAGCAAAAATGGAGTCCTTTTATGTCTGTGTTTCCATCAAGAAAAGGATGAAGGCAGGCGGGCTTAGATTCTGGCGAAATTCTGCATAAGCGAGTCTCTTTAAGATCAGAATTCCGTTCATTACTGAGTGTTGAAGCGAAAAAGCTTGAGTCTTTAGCAAAGAAAACAATAAGTGTGAGTAGCCATGTGGGCAGCTCAGTTAATGTCATAGGCGTCGTGGTTGAATTCTCCATTCCATTCCATGGAAGTCGAGCGGAACAGGTTTGTCCACTCCTCTTCTTCTTCTTTCTCTCTTAGTATGAACAGACGAACATTATTTTGTTACTTTTACTAAGTGATGGAATTGGGTCTCTCCTTTTTAGGGCTATTAAAATGTAATCCCAGTTAGAATTAACTCAAAAGGTGTTTGCTTTTGTAGATTTCTGTACGATTTTGAAGATTATAGACCAAACTCAGCCGAATTTCGAGTTATGTTTTCAATAAAACTCTTAATGCACTTGTTTCAGACTAAAAAACGCTGCCTTTGTTCACACATTTTTCTTGTTTGTTCACAGGTTCCATGTCAGGAGCAATCCGTTTTGCAACACTAATGGAGCTTCTCATTATGTGACTTGTGGGTACTTTTTTTATCGTGATTCTTATTGTTTCAGCTCTTCAACTTAATAATGGCGATCAGTAAGTAGAGACAGTAAATTTGAGTTTAGTCCTAACGAGATCTTTGTCATCTAAAAATGAACATGACTCTGATTTTACACTTACCTGTTGCATGCTAATGTGTTTCCTTATATTAAGTTTGAAACAATTCACAGCAAATTCTCTTCTTGATTTCATCCATCATTGAGCAAAACATTGATTGATACCTCTTTAGTTCGAAGTAAGTGAAGATACATTCTCTCTTTGATTTCGTTATCAAACGTAAACTTAATTCTTCTACAGAAGTTACTTTTTGGAGGCTAGATAGATGTACATGCTGCAAAGATGAACAAGTTTTTCAACATACCTGAATATGAAGGTCTCCAAGAATCCATTGGGGAGCTTTTTGTACAAAGCTCAACCTTATTTTTGTAGACGATTTGGAAGGGTGTTTTTAAGTACAGAACATTGTATTCAGATTATAGGGGACATGAAGATGTGTGTGTATTTTGCCTTTCTTCCTCTTTGAATGTTCCAACAGGTTTCAAGAAACATCGGCTTATCTTTTAAACCGAGAAACTTTTATTCATCTGCATATATAGGCTTGAAATTCTTGTAAGCTACTACAGCATAGAAGGGATCTGATCCTGAGAATAGTTTTAGCAAGTTCATGATCAATTCAAAACCGGGTTTTTTCTGCTGATCAGCAGGTGGAAATTTGCGAATAATTTCTGGCTGAGTGAATCCCTCAATGCATTGAAAGTATTGAACTACTAGCTGCAGGCGACTATATGAAGTGCCATCTCTCCAGGCACTTGTGGCCTTCTCATAGAATAGTCTATTACTAAAACTCACAATGCAGATTCCCCCTGGTCTCAACACCCTGAAAATCTCACCAAATACCTGAGAATTTTATCGCGAAATATAAAGAAACTTTGTTAAAACCCGTCTTTTGATTAAAGAAATAGAGACTAATCCGCTCAAGATCGTCTAGTAAATCACTAACCTTTTCAGGTTGTTGAAGATACTGGACACTAACAGTGCATAAAACTGCATCAAAACTGCAAGTCTCCATCTGTAATTGTTGATCTTCATTCAAATCCTTAACAAAGAAATAATCCAACCTGGGATTTCTGGAAAGTTCTTGGGCATTGAGACCATGTCCAACAACCCTTTTGAACTTAACATCATGAGGCAAATGGCTAACCCAAGAACTCATAAGATCAAGAATCTCAGAATCTGGTCTTAATCTTTCCCTGTAAAGATTTGTCAATATGGAGATGAAATTGTTATCCACATGGGTCACAAAGCGAGGGTAATCATAAAATTCTCTATCAGATTTTGGGTTGAGTTTAGTTCTTCCTTCTTGGGTAAGTACTAATCTTTTGATTCTTCCTCCTCCTGAAGAAGAAGAAGAAGAAGACGATAATTCTGCATTAGAAATTGTCCTTGGCAGATGAGTTTTTGAGGAGATTGATGATGAATAATACCAGTTCCATGTTGTGGGATTTGGACAACTATTGATTAACATCAGATTCTGACCCCAATTCAATACTAAATTTGTTAAGAGTTCAGACAACAGTGGATTCGAAATCGAAGAAAGAGAATGGATGACATTTGAGTGGATAAGGTGTAAGTGAAGGGTAGGGGTTTGTTAAAGGGTTAGTTCAAAAAATATCCCTCCTGGGACTAAAAGGCGAAATCCCTCGCTCTCAGGCCCCCCACCAGACTGCCCGACGCCCAGGTGGAAGATGTAAATCATGGTGACGCGGCCCTACAGACTAGAGGCCAGGGACCTGGTGCGCACAAGGAACCAGCCGCTGCCAGGATTCGAACCTTGGCTCTTGGGACCAACTCTGCAGCCCCAAAACTAACTAAACTACGCCCATGCGGGCAAAAAAAAAAATATATATATATCCCTCCTATACTTAGCATTGTCAATACGGCCTGAGCCCGTGGGCTGGCCCGGACCATCCGCTATATGGACGGATATGGATTCATATTTTTAGGATTAATGTATATTATTATTATAGTTAATAGGCAAGATTATAAAAAAATCAGAAAATTAGCCCCGCCCCCCAAAAAAAAAAAGAGCAAAGCTCGCGGGCTGACCCGTTTATCCGCAGGCTGGCTGCGAACGGATATGGATTCCTTTAATTTAGGCCCGTAAAAAATGAGCCCGGACCGGACCGAACCGTTTAGGTGTGGGCTAGACGCGAGCCGGTCCGGTCCGATTTGGCCCGTTTGACAGTGCTACCTATACTTTTACTTAATCGTGTGTTCCCCCAATCAAAATAGCTGTTAAAACCTAATTTAATATTTAATTGTCAAAATTAAATGTTTATTTTATCAGCAAAAATAGAATTCTAATTTATGTATTTGATTGTTAAAATTAAAAAATCTTCTGAATTAACCGTTTGTTAAATCGTCCATTTGTTTTTCTTGTAGTGGAATATGGTCTGTTCTTCATTGCTTATGTCTTTTTTAAGCAATTAAAGATAGGTACTAATAAAAATGTTGTTTTAAATAAATTAATATAGCAGTTTTATTTTTAATAATATCAAAAAATAGAAGCTAATGTTTTGGAGCATATTAGATGCAACGGTTTTCTATTATTCAGTTCTAATTTATATAAAAAACGGGAGTCCAAAATAGGGATTAGATTAAATCCAGCTGTCGACCTTAGCTATTTTAAAAAGCATCCCTACATTAACTTTTCAAAAATAGCTTCTTTTAACTGTTTTAAGCTAAAATAAGATATAATAAGCAGTCAAAAATAGCTTAAAAACAATTTATAACTTAAAATAAATTAAAAACTATTGATTTTAAGTAATGGAGAACAAGGTCTACGTTGGGCTCTTGGACCATCCCATTGAGATATAAGGCCCATTGGTACTTTTGTTATTATTCACTGAATTTGTCTCCGTGCCTTGAAAGCATATGTTAATGAAATAAATTTCTAATTTAAGATATAAGTTAACGTTCAGCTATTTTTTATTAATTTTTTAAATTTTATAAGATTTATTAAACTTAAATTATGATAAATATTAAGTTTTGTATTCCAGAATTCATAATTTCATAACCAATTTTTATCATTCTCATCTTCTAATACATCTCTTATTATATATTCAATATTTTTTCTCTTAAAATTTATTTTTTATTATTTATAATTTATCTATTATTAAATAAAATTTATTAATAAAATTATTATAAAAGGCGCGTTGTAAACAAAATGCAGCAATCCTTACCTTATTTGGAGAGAAAACATATATATTTTCCCCTATGAATAATGGGACATGTACAAAGTTAAGTGAGATTGTGAGAGTCAAGGATGATGAATAGGAATGAGTAGGATTAATTTAATTAATCCTATGAACAAATGCTTACTAGAATTGGCCCACAATCTTGGACTTTTTCAAATAAAGATTTAATACAAAATCTTGTAGCCCTTCGATGTTTATTATCTGTCACGTTAAGATATGATATAAGTATTAAGAAAAAAATTATGTTTGAAGTTAACTAGATTAAACTGCCCTTCGTTGGAAATATAATTTTATCTGAATTATTTCTTTTTTTAAGGGATATTTGAATTGTTTCTAAACATTTACAATATTAAATAAAGATATGTGTGTAAAAATGTCATTTAATACTCTTTCTATTTAGTATGAAACGAGGATGATACAAGTATTAAAAAAATGATTATGTTTGAAGTTAAATAGACTAAATTGCCCTTCGTTAGAAGTATGATTTTATTTAAATTGTTTCTAAGTATTTATTATATTGTATCATCTTGGTACAAAAAAGGTAAAATCCCTTGTCATAGGGCCCCACCAGACTGTCTGATGCCCAGGTAGAGGATGTAAATCATGGTGACTCAGCGACAGTGTGGAAATTTCAACCTCTCCAATATGAGGAGTGGTTCCTTGTGCGTACCAATGCCTGACCTCTAGTTTGCAAAGCCGTTGAGTCACCATGATTTACATCCTCCATCTGAGCAATTTAAAACAAGAGTATATGTATGAAACTATAATTTAATTCTCTTTTTATTTACTAAAATGACAAATATTTTGAAATAGAAAAAATATATTCAGAAGACAGGTAGTATGAAACGTTTACCCATAAGGCCCCACCAGACTGATGTAAATCATGGTGACTCAATGGCAGTGTGGAAATTTCAACCTCTCCAATGTGAGGAGTGTTTCCTTGTGCGCACCAGTACCTGACCTCTAGTTTGCAGAGCCGTTGAGTCACCATGATTTACATCCTCCATCTGAGCAATTTAAAACAAGAGTATATGTATGAAACTATAATTTAATTCTTTTTTTATTTACTAAAATGACAAATATTTTGAAATAGAAAAAATATATTCAGAAGACAGGTAGTATGAAACGTTTACCCATAAGGCCCCACCAGACTGATGTAAATCATGGTGACTCAATGGCAGTGTGGAAATTTCAACCTCTCCAATGTGAGGAGTGGTTCCTTGTGCGCACCAGTACCTGACCTCTAGTTTGCAGAGCGGTTGAGTCACCATGATTTACATCCTCCATCTGAGCAATTTAAAACAAGAGTATATGTATGAAACTATAATTTAATTCTTTTTTTATTTACTAAAATGACAAATATTTTGAAATAGAAAAAGTATATCCAGACGACAGGTAGTATGAAACGTCTCTAAGTATTTATTAAATTGTATCATCTTTATAATATTAAATAAGGATATATATAGAAAAAGTATATCCAGACAATAATTAATATGAAATGAAGAAACTAATAATACGCTGTATCTATATCTCTTTTTTCAAATAATAAACTTAAAAAAACAGGTATTTTCCCCATATTTTTTCAAATCTTACAAACTATTTCCAAAATATAGAAAAGGTAAGCTTTTCATTGACTAGATTCATTGTAAAAAATTACCTGTTTATAAAAGCCAAAAAGCTCTTTAACATTTGCATCAAATTATATAAAGTCTCCCATTTTTCATCTCCAAAACAATATATGCAAAAAATGTTTTCTTCTACTAGTGTTATAGACCTAATTCTACCAATTGGATTCACTCTCTTGTTGGGATTAGCAATTTTCAAATTTATTTTATCGCGATTCTTATTTGTTAAAAAAGAGCCTGCAAATATACCTCATGGATCCATGGGATGGCCTTTCATCGGGGAAACTTTAGGTTATCTTAAGCCACACAATTCTAACTCCATCGGCAGTTTCTTGCAAGATCGTTGCTCTAGGTATATATGATCATTTTTCTTTTTCGTACATGAAAATTTTTGACATTTCTATATATCGAGAAAAAAGAATGCGTCATTTTTTACGAGTTCTGAATTAATAAATTAATTTTTTTGAATTTGTAGGTATGGGAAGATCTTTAAATCACATCTTTTTGGTACACCAACAATAGTTTCATGTGATTTGGAGTTGAATACATTTATTCTCCAAAATGAGGAGAAATTTTTCAAGGTTTATTATCCAAAACCAGTTAAAGATATACTTGGGAAGTTTTCTATGATAATTGTTTCTGGTGAAGAACATAAAAAGTTAAGAAGTGTTGCTGTGAATTTTATTACCATTTCTAAGTCAAGTTTGGATTTTCTTGGATATGTTGAGAAGTTGGCAATCAAAGTAATGGAACCATGGAAAAATCAAAGAGAGGTTTTCTTTTTTCAAGAAGCCAAACAGGTACTTAACTTTTTACTCCCCCGATATTTCTTTTACTTGTCACATTTTATTAATTCATCTTTTTTTACTTGTCACATTTTCCACTGGTAACAAATTACATCATCTTTTTATTCTTTTAATATGAAAACTAGTAGAAATAATAAGGGTAAAAGGCTATGAATACCCCAACACTATTTACAGGCTGCTTTTAAACTTTACTTTTACTATTTTTACCATCCAAACTATTTTCGTGTCACTAAAACTGTCATTTCGACAAATTTTGTAGTGATCTCCATCCTAAACCACCACAAAATTAGTCGGCTAATAACAAATTACAACATTTTTTTATTTATTATTTTAACATGAAAACTAGTAGAAATAATAAGGGTAGAAGGCTATGAATACCCCAACACTATTTACAGGCTGTTTAAAATGCTTTTAAACTTTGCTTTTACTATTTTTACCATCCAACTATTTTCGTGTCACTAAAACTGTCATTTTTCGACAAATTTTGTAGTGATCTCCATCCTAAACCACCACAAAATTAGTCAGAAACTGCCAAAAAATCTTAGTCGGAAGGTAAAATTTGTGAAATGTAAAGTTTAAGAACATTTTAAGCAGTCTATAAATAGTGTGAGGGTATTTATAATCTTCTATTCAAATAATAATATAAGAGAAAATTTTTAAGGGCATTATAATCTATACAGAATGATTTTTTTATACAGTATGATATTCAAAATGTGATAAGAAAAAACCGGAGAGAGTAACCATTTTAATTTGGTAATTTGGTGTTTTAATTATTTGGTCATCTAATCTTATAATCTTTTGATAAAATGCAGTTCACATTGCATTTGATGTTAAAGAATTTGCTAAATATGGAGCCTGGAGATCCATTGGCTTCAAAAATTCTCCAAGATTTTTTGACATTTATGAAAGGGTTCATTTCAATCCCAATTAATCTTCCTGGAACTTCATTTGCAAAGGCTTTCAAGGTATGTGTTATGAATGGAGTTCGAATTACATTCTTTTCGTATAATATATTAAAAAACAAATAATACGTCATATCAAACGTTATTTATTACAAAAGTAACGGTCAAGCATTTATAAGTGTTTACTTTTTATATTTATAGATATAGTCGGACCCACTTTGCCGCAATTATCTGAAATTAAAATCTTTAGTTGAATCCCTATTATTCGGAGATTTTGAGTAATAAATGTTAATGGTTAAATTACTTTTTCTTTTACTGTACCTAGCGACACGAATATAGGAACCGTACATATTGTCTTTATTGCAGTAGTGTGGTGCCTTGACCAGCAGCTTCTGAGTGGGACCGAACCGTTTATTTTCTGAACAATTTTGAAATTGTTGTTTATATATATATATATAATTTTTGTCTCTCAAAATTAAAATTACGATTCCATCTATAATTATTCATTTTGTGGAAATACTCACAAAAATAATGGTCCCATAAGTTTATTTCCAACGTTTATAAAAATATTGTATAAATGTTTACTTTTTATATTTATAGATATAGCTGGCTCACTTCACCGCAATTATCATAATCATAGTTGTCTCTTCTGAAATTAAAATCTTTAGTTGAAACCAATCATTAGCAGGTTTTGAGTAGCAAATGTTAAAGGGTTAAATTACTCTTTCTTCTACCGTACATAGCGATACAAATTATACACGTTGTGCCTTGACCAGCGACTTCTGAGTGGGACCAGACCATTTATTTTCTCTTCAATTTTGAAATTGTTTATATATATGATTATATTATATATATATATAGTTTTTCAATAATAAATGTGTAGGGTTAAATTACTTTTTCTTTTACCTTACATAGCTATACGTATCGTACATGTTGTGCCTTGACCAGCGACTTCTGAGTAGACCGTTTATTTCCTCGAAAATTATTATATATATAATTTTTGTCTCTCAAAATCTCCATCTGTAATTATTTCTTTTGATGATCAGGCAAGAATGAGGATTTCATCAACTTTAAGAGATATAATAAGAGAAAGAAGAGGAAAGAACAATTTGGGAGTTTCTAAAGAGGATTTTTTGGATTCAATTATGAAAAATCAAGAATTGAATGATGATGAGAAAATAAGTGTTTTGCTAGACATTTTGCTAGCAGGCTATGAAACCACTTCTGGACTTATGGCTCTTATTCTCTACTTTCTTGCCCATTCACCCTCTGCCCTTCAACAATTAAAGGTAATTAATTCTTCTTAATCATTTCCATATTTATATATATCATTATAGGTCTATACAGACTCGAACCGTAAACTTTCTCAGTAAAACAGATCAAACTGTTTATTATCAAAATGATCTGAACTGTTTCTTTTTTGTACTGGACTCTTTCATTAACTAATCATAAAAAAGATAAGTAGAGGCTCCGTGTGTTCTAATTCATTACTTAAGATTCAGATCCAAGAGCACTACCAAAGTATTTCAAAGGTAGGGTTACCTTGACGTAAGTCTGCCTCTGGCTTGGATCAATTTAAGTTAAATAAAGTCTCTATCGTTCTGATTACAAAATGAAATATGAAAATTCGTACACCTTAAAGTTCATAGGATGAAAAGAGATTTTTGGAGGTCCTTATACTCGTTATGCCTAGCATTGAACAGACTGGATATTCACTTTATACATATAGTAGTTCGGATCATTTGTACCATTATTCTGAACAAATATATTATAAAAGAAATTGAATAGAGAATAGTACAAGAAAATAATACCGGTAATTCTAAATGATATATATAATTGTATTATATTAAATTAATTATTTCTTTAATTCTTGACAGGAAGAGCACCTAGAGGTAAGAGGGTGCAAGAAAGATAGTGAACTCTTGAATTTGGAAGATTTTAAGAAGATGGAGTTCACATCTCATGTACGTTACTTCTTTCGTTTTAATTTATCTGTTGTTTAAATAACATAATATAATTATTAAAAAGTAATTAAATTATCTTATTTAAATAATTAATAGAGTAAATTACTCGGTAAGATGAATTTATTTAAATTAATTCTAAACATTTTTTATAGTTTATCATCTTAATACTAGCAAAGAGATATATGTGGAATAAAAAAATATTTGATTTTTATTTAGAATTATTAATTTATAAAAGTGAAGAATATTTCACAAATAATATATAAAATGAATAATTTCAATTTCGAGCTAAGGGAATATTTCACAAATAATATAATAAATTTTGAGTTTGTTAATTAATATTTAGGTTATAAGTGAAGCTCTCCGATGTGGAAACTTGGTGAAATTTGTGCATAGAAAGGCTATCAAGGACGTCAAGTTTAAAGGTTAATTTCATCTCTCTCTCTCTCTCTCTCTCTCTCTCTCTCTCTCTCTCTCTCTCTCTCTCTCTCTCTCTCTCTCTCTCTCTCTCTCTCTCTCTCTCTCTCTCTCTCTCTCTCTCTCTCTCTCTTCTTTTATAAATGGTAATTAATTTTATGACGTTTTTTAATACTCTTCGTTATTTTACTTTTTAATTACTAAAAATTTCCACTTCTCAAAAATTATTACTGCCTCCGTCCCACAAAAATAATTATATTTCAATTTTTATATAAAAGTTAGTTAAAGTAATAAAGTCTGTTTTGATTTCTCTTTTATAATCTTCCTTTTTGTTTTAAAAATTGTGTAAAGTTGTGTATTTTATTAATATTTCTTAGCAAGTGAAGATTTTTTATTAATTAAGATATACAATAATGAGGGATATATATGAAAATTAACATGTTAATTAATATATATAAATAGAAATATGACCATAATTTGGGACGAAATAAAAAGGAAACTAGGACCATCTTTTAGGGACGGAGGGAGTAATAAACACACACTATTCTACTACCTTTATTTGTATTTTCAATTAAAAAAATCAAATTAATTTAATATTAAAAAAGATTATAAAAGAAAAATCTATGTGAAAAATGAAATATGACTATTTTGGGGGACGGAAAGATAATAATTAAAAGGGTTGAATTCAAAAAATTAAGGGAATAAGCCTGTAACTCTTATATTATTCTTTAATAAAGAGAAAAACGTCAAGAATCTAAGTTTGAAAATCTATTAAATTGTTGAAAATTCATCAATAAAAATATAACTGTTCAATCTTCTTAAAGAATTATAATCTTGATTGGCAATTTCGAATTTATATGCATAATGTTTTTTTCTCCGTCAAAGGGTATTTTAGGAATTATAAGCTTATTTCCGTTAATTTTTTTAACGTACAAAAATGTTGAGGCTAAGGGTTGTTTGGTGGTGCAGAATTTGTGATTCCAGAAGGGTGGCAAGTTCTTCCGGTGTTCTCCGCCCCACATCTCAATCCATCTCTCCATGAGAATCCCTCAGAGTTCAATCCATGGAGATGGAACGTATGTAAATGCACATTCAAATTTACCTTTTTCTTTTTATTATTTCCGAGAGGCGTTCAGTATCTACAGATGCACGATTTTAATATTAATCCAGACTCAATCTATCGATTTTCCTTACAGTTTGATTCATGTTCGTAAGTTAAGACATGACAGTCATATATATATTACTTCCTTAATTTCTGCGAATTAAGTTTTGTCTCCAGTTATATATATTAGAATGATGTTTGCAGGATGCAGCGACGAGTAAAAAAGTGACAATGTTTGGTGGTGGAGTGCGACTTTGTCCGGGAGCAGAACTTGGTAGGGTTGAAACGGCTTTCTTCCTACATCACTTGGTCCTCAAATATAGGTATGTTTTTCCTGTATTTTTTACTTGTCACATCGTACTTATTTATATATTTTTTATTTGTCATATTTATAAAACAATTTAATCAATTCTTTTTAAACTTTTCTTATTATTTTGTTACTGGAATTTATAGAAATAATAATGAATTAATAGATAATTTGAAAGATGTTCTAATTCATATAAAAATAAAACATTAAAAATTTTTTAGTTTTCTTTAAAAGTACGATATATGTTATATGATAAATAAAAATAAACACGAAGAGAATATAAATATTAAGTTTGAAACTAATTGAATTAACTTTCTTAACTCGGGATATGAGATATATTTATAGCGTAATGCTATATGGATCAAGGTTGAATCAACATTTGGATAAGACAAAAATAAAAGTATTATTTATAAATACGAATACAAACTTCACATATATATATATATCAGAATGATATGGAATGAAACTATTTACTAGTCGGAATCTTTTCTCATTCAGAAGGGAATAGAATCCTTTTTCTATTCTAGTGTTTAGAAGGAAAAGATGATTCATTTTCTTTTTTTTGAAAAACTTTTCATTTTTATGTCGGAATAGAATTATATATAATATGACTTAAATGCCCTTCTAGTACAGAATGTATTTTTCATACCCTATCATCCGATATATAATAGTTTAGTATTTTTTAAAATGATTCCCAATACTGCTCTTGAAAAGACATTTTCATAAGTTTTAGTGTACAAAGACCTTTTCAACTTCTTCTTGAAATAAGTTTTTCCGTAAAAAGACTATTCTTACTTCTAATTTGAATATCAAACATTAAAATGCAAAAAATAAATTAAAAAAGTCATTTTATTCCACTTCATTCCCGCGCACTAAACATAGCAAAAGTATATATTGATATATGAATGTTGGTGGAATTTTTCAGGTGGAAGATAAAGGAAGATGAGTGCCCAATTTCATACCCATTTGTGGAATTTAAGAGAAGTATGGTGCTAGAGATGGAGCCCATTGGATAATAAGATGATAATGCTGGAAAATAAATTACATTTTCCTCCTTAAGGTTTGTCAAAATTACAATTTTATCCATCTATTTTATATAAATTACAAATATATCTTTATCACTTATACTTTTATAACTTATTAGTCTCTATTACTAATTTCAGCGAAAAGATTTTATCAAAAAATAATAATTATATGGTAAAAAGTTTAAAATCTTTTTAAAATATTAATTTACAAATTTATTTCTTATTTATTGTCATATATTAAGACAATAGTATCCTCCATTACGAAATTTATATTAATTAAAAAAATTTAGAGAGGATATTATTATCTTTATATATATGATAATAAATAAAAAGTAAATTTGCAAAATGATATTTGTAGGAAGATCTTAAATTTTTTAACCACATAATCATTAGTTTCTGATAAAAAATTTTCATTGAAATTAATAGTAGAGACTAATTAGTTATTTAAGTATAAATGATAAGAATGTATTTGTAATTTATATAAAATAGAGAGATGAAATTATAATTTAAATAAACTTCAAGAAGGAAAATGTAATTAACCCTTTATTTATTTATGGAATAATTTCTTTATTTATGTATGGGATAATTTTTTTTATCAAGGAGTTCTTTCCCATGCCATGCCATGCTGGTTTGGAATAGAAAGAAAATCTTTTTTTTTTTTTTTTAATAACAAACTCATTGATTTTAATAAAAAAAAAGTTCAGTATCAATTGATTCTGATTTGAAGAAGCAACAACCACTAACTCGGGTGTACTGCAACCCCCCGTTCCGTGGACGGCGAAGGCATCCTAAAGAATGGAACTGCAGCTCTCCGTTGCGAGGATTCCATCATATGAAATCCGAAGCAATGGAACTCTTTCTTTTAAAAAGAAGACATAAATTCTTATATGCACGGCATGAGATTCTTCCCCCTATTTCCGATTAAGGGAATAGAATAGGGGAAGTACCGCTCCTGCAGCTAATGTAGCTCAATCTCCCCTGGGGGGATTAAGGAGGGAAACGATCATTTACTGTAGCTATTGTAGCTATTGAGTTAAACCCATTCCGAGGATTCCAGCCCGATGGAATAGAACTGTAACTCACCGTTCCGAAGGAAGGAAACCCCGTTCACGGTGCGCAAAACAATGAATATAAATGCATGCTTCATTTAAGATGAGTGCTTTAAGATCATTAAACTCGCCACGCATATTAGAAGCCCTGTCATAACCTTGGTCTCTAAGCCTAGAAAGTGATAATCTATTCTTGCAAAGAAACCATTAATAGTATTTTTCAAAGACTTCGTAGATTGATAAAGATAACTTGAAAATCTATAAGGATAACACATAATCCATCAACCATATCTAAGGGACTGATAAAGATAACTAAAAAATCTATAAGGATAAATAAATTAAAAACATACTTGATCCGTCGGTGATTGCATGCATCATTTCCTCGTCATCATAGCACCAAAACGTTGACGTTTTTTGTTTTTTTTTCCTTTGCCGTGACGTTGCTTCCCATTCCTTTGATAGAGTTCTGTTTGGATAAAAGAATTTTAAGCCATGAGAAAGAAAACGAACATAAAAGAAACTATTTTGTTCCACCTTTATTTTTTTCTTGAAAAGAAGTTAATTATCCTTAAATTAAAAAGAGGACTTTAGAAGCAAATGAGCAGGGGAGAGTTTATTTATTTTAAATATTTATAATTTTCGTAAATTAAGAAAATATTAAATAAAATATATCATTATTTATTATTTTTTAGATGATACAATCTAATACTGTCGTCATTTTTTTAGTTTTTTTAATTGTTATATTTTAGACATCACGATATTTAAATATTATATGTATTTCATATTTTTTTCTGTGTAATTCAAAGTACCCTTCAAATTTTATCTCCTTTTATTATTATTTTTACAAAATTTTTATGTTGGAAGAGTTAAAGGAAAAAGTTTATTAAATGTGCATTATTTTCATAACATTTTTTGTATGAAAATTATTTTCGTACCATTGACTAAACGGTCGCTACCTAAAAGAACTATGTCTAGGGACCGTCGCCTCAGCCCCCCTTTCCCCCAAGGTACATCTTGTGCCTATGAGCCGCTATAACTATCAAAGAAGACACTCGAAACTGTAAGAATAAACAAATCCATGATTGTTCCAGAAGAAATGAAACAAAAGATATGGTAGAGTTAGGACAGTTATTGTATGAAGTCTACTCAATGCTAAATACAGATGTGCATAATAGATCGATATGAGCATCATGAGCTGTCTCGTAATAAAACCAGTTGTTGCTGATACTTTCTTCTTGATTCCTTCTTCCATAACCTGAGCTCGGAGAAGGAAGAGATAAGAGGCTAGTCGAAGGTTTAGACCAATCGCAATTTATTACAATCTTTTACTAATGTGACGATTAATTGAAAATTAGGCAGAAAAGAATACACGAGAAATTTGTTGATTCAAACTTTTTAGCCTTATACTTTTACGTGCCAAACAGGGTGTAAGCGGCTGCGGTTGAGTACATATATATACGTACGTTTATCTGGCCAATCGTATTTCTCGAAGGTCCCATCTCTGTGAGTTCTGTGGAGCAACCTACTTCTCACGCTGCTTCTCGACGGAGGAAGGTAGTTGTCATCGCCGGCCGGAGCATTTCGCCGAGGAGGAAACATCATCGGACCTGAAGAAGAAGATGTCTTACGACTATCTGTTCAAATATATAATTATCGGTGATACTGGTAATAAACACCTTGTCCTTTCATCCGTATTTTCTCTGTTTCGTTATCTTCCAGCCAGCCCTAATTTTTCTACTCCAGTTCACGTGTCATTGGATATCCATCTCTTATGCGTGTTGGAATTTGGGGAATTATGTGTTAGGTGTTGGAAAATCATGCTTGCTGCTGCAATTTACTGACAAGAGGTTTCAACCGGTTCACGATCTTACCATCGGTGTCGAGTTCGGTGCTCGGATGGTCACCATAGAAGGCAGGCCTGTTAAACTGCAGATTTGGGATACGGTGTGCAAAATTTCTTTCCCTCCTCTTTCTCTTTGTTGGTTCAGTTTGTGATTCTTTTATGAGAACTAGATTGGAAGCTGTATATATAACTTCCGTACTTATGGTTTGTATGTCCAGGAATAAAGTTACTTTGCATATCTCCTTCGTTTCAGGCGTTTACTTGTCTTTCTACTATTGAAGCAATTCTTCTTATTGGTTGAAAATCTTTTGCAAAATGCATTTCAGTTTGCTACCCTTCCCTGATTGGTGTTAGCATTTCATCGTAGCTTCTTGAGGGGTGAGTCAGTGAGAACGATGTTGAGTTGAACTCTCCTTAGACAATGTGTCCTCAGTCCTTGCCTCCTAATTTTATTATTACCATAATATAATTGCTGTACTGGTTTCCTTTGCTTCTAAGAGTATATGCTTTCAAGTACTTATATCTTTTTCTGTTTTAATGTTTGTAACTGGTCTGGAAAATGTTTTATGCTTCTAGGTAATCTTCAGAGTTCTTTAATATGAATATTCTTGTTTTCATGTCTTGTTCTAAGCATTTTAATTTGTCTCCCTGCCTGCCTGAAGCAGTAATTCTGTAACCTGAGTTAGTTTTTAAGATATTAGTCGTATCTTAACCCAGAAATCCTGTTCTGAATCAGGCTGGTCAAGAGTCCTTCAGATCCATTACTAGATCATATTACAGAGGAGCTGCTGGAGCACTTCTTGTTTATGATATTACCAGGTTAATCATCTATTCACCTTTTGTATTGTTAATTTAATTCTTACATGGAATGGCGGCTTCTCATTGATTCTCTGAAATGGTTCATTGCCTTTTCACTGTCTTTCTTGGCTGAACCTCTCTGTTAGAGACATTCACTTGTGGCAAACTTTTACCAATCATGATAGTGGTTCTCTGCCAGCTTTTGTCCACAATAGAAACTCTAATTAGTGATTATAGATATTTCTTACTGCCCAGTTTTAGTCCATGTAAGGACACAAAAATGATAGGTTAAGTTAGTGGATCAAATTCAATTATTTGTTTAGGGGTGAAAATAATTGTTTATGGTATACAGAGGGTCTATTTTTGAGTTCCACTGATTCCAGCAGCAACTTCATTTATTTGGAAGAGGCACAGATGAACAGCTAAATAAGTAGTGCCTCTTGTTTTTCATTTTAAAACTCTGGGTTTGCTATTGTATTCGTATCACTCATACATGGCAATACACGACCATAAAATTTGACTTAAACCTTGCTTGTTTGTTTTGTTCTGCAGGAGAGAGACATTCAATCATTTGGCAAGCTGGCTGGAGGATGCTCGACAACATGCAAATCCTAATATGACAATTATGCTTGTTGCTAATAAGAGTGATCTTTCCCACCGAAGAGCTGTTACTAAGGAGGAAGGTGAACAGTTTGCCAAGGAACATGGTCTTTTATTCTTGGAGGCATCTGCAAGAACTGCGCTTAATGTTGAGGAGGTAATGGGTTTTGTTAATGTTATCTTATTAAGTAATGTTTATTCTCTTGTTACGTAAGGGGCTCTTAACATTCGGCAATTAAGCAGGCTTTCATAAAAACTGCTGCGACTATTCTTCAGAAAATCCAAGAAGGCGTTTTTGATGTCTCACAAGAGGTATTCATCTTCTTTCTCAGTTGGGATTGACCATACATTGACCATACATTGAATTTAAATCAAAGTAATATACTGTTGCTTTAACTTGAGGCTTATATATAGTTGCTACCAAGTGTTGTAGTTGTTCCTTTTCCTCCTCCCACTTAAGCCTTGAGGGTGGTGTGTGGTGTGGAAGGGGTAGAATGTGATGTTTTTGAAGACATCGAATTCGAGTGATGAGTGCAGCTATGTCCAGAATGGTAGAAATGTAAAGCATTAGGCATCCTCTCTAAGTTGCTGCTTTTGTCTTTACTGTAAAAAAAACTGATCACTAATTGCTTTCTCTGTATACCAATGGTAGTCATCTGGAATCAAGGTTGGTTATGGGCGACCGCAAGGTCCAGCTGGAGCACGAGATGGAACAGTTGCTCAAAGAGGCGGATGTTGTGCCTGAACGAACACGGGGGCAGGGCAGCAAATGCGATTTTGCTCATTATTGACTTGGAGCTTGATTGATCTTGCTGTTTACTAGTTGAATTTTTGGGAAACATAGAAGGTACAGACTGACATACAATCGTTCGTTCTAGTTATTTGCATACCGTATCTGTATAATTCTGTGAAGGTCACATGCGTGCACCATTTGAGATGTAGGAATGTTAATACTCAAGTATATATTACTTGTATTTGACTGAATTGTATTTCTCAGCCAATTGATTGTAGTATCAATAGGCAAGGAACAAGTTTTTGAATGTTAAAAGACTGTTGCAGTACCTTCTCATCTACATAGATGCAAGCAATTCTTTAACCTTCTGTCAAAGCTACATTTTGAAATTGCAGGTTTAAATCTTGACATTTCTGGGATTGCAGAGTTGGTAAGGATTAAGGTTTAAATCTTGACAGTGGTTGTGTGAAAATTTTAACCTCTCTAATGTGAGGAATGGTTTCTTATACGCATCAGTGCTTTAGGTGAGTATCAAGTTTCCTTTCCTAAATGAAAATTGTGAAATGGATTTTGGCTCAAAGTGACTCCTCCATGGTCAAATTTTAACCCCATAGGCTATAGCTCAACTTGAGCTAAATAGCAATTTCCTTCCTAGATTTTGGTACTGACTTGCAAAGCACCTGGAGTTCGTCTTTCTGATCAAATACCCAACATTGCCTGCTAATGGTTATAAAAATCATAAATCTTTGCAGTAGAACCCACAACTAATAGAAAGGCATAATAAGATCTAGAAATGGAAAGTAACTGGACATCTGGAGTGTGAAGTTTACAGAATTAAGCATCTGCATGGGTGGACACAACACGAGCAGTTCCACAACTGGTTCTGATACAATGTTAGAATTTCAGTTTGAGTCTGACTCACTCCAAAAGGCACCTCAAGAATGGAGTACTGCCCGCTCAAGCCTTTATAAGGAGTAAATATTTCTCAAATACTAACAATGTGGGATTCTCAACAGTAAAATTTCCAAAATGAATGTGAGGACCTTAAGATCCAAAATATGAAATAGGATAAAGCAAAACCTTTCAAAATTGTTCAGGGATTTGTATAGTGTCCTAAAGTTCACATAATTTCTTGAGGATAAAAGTAAGTCCATTCCATCCTATCTACAGCTGCATACAAGCGTTAACAGCATCATCAAGAAAATATCTGCAATGGCCAAGTCACATTGATTGAATTAATACATAAAATATCGAAACATAGACATACATATTTTGACAAAGAGAAACTTACGCCAGCCAACAAATCCTTGGACAAGCCCAGCTTTCCTTCTCCCTCTTTAGCCCCAACTGGTTTTTTCTGGGGATATTGGCGGATTGTCTTTGGGACGAACTGGGGTTCAGGGACATCAGAAGTTGCTTCTGGTTCTTGTTGGACCTTTCGCTTCTGCCAAAGTAGTCAAATCAGTTATGTAAAACATGAAATTTCTAGAGTTATATACAAATTGTGATGAAATGGACCAAAGAATTACCGGTCACTGCTCAAGGTCAGTACAGCAAGCTCATACTTACAAAATATAGAACACACAAAATTTCTAATGTATACCGATTTGAAGCTATATAACAGTAATAGATCTATATAAATGGCATAGTTAAATGTTCTAAAAATACACATGCATCTATCTTATATTTGTAGTACAAGTATTAACCTTCTTTATCCGTTCTTCAATGGAGCTTAGTGCACGGGATTGATCAACTTTGGACAGGTAGAAAGAGCTCTCCCTCTTGGCTGCAGATATTTCTAGTGCTAGTTTTTGCTCTCGAATGGCATTTTTGTATGCTGCAGAAAGGTCACAAGTCAGCTTGGAGAAAATGTGGTCGTGCACCATTACGTGGAAAACAGTGGATTCAATCAAAAGGGATCAATACCTATCTCTTCAGTAAGATCATCCCACTTGAATTTACTCAAGTACTTTATATTCCAAAGGTCATAGTAAAACATTGACCTTTTCCTGCCACCTATATACCAAACGAGAACGTGTAGAGGAAAGTTAACTTGCAATTCATTTCTTTTACTAGTGTCACGGAAGGAGAATGTAACATCAGTATGATGTTTTACAGCAAGGAAAATAGTATGCAAGGCTAATGAACTAAGCAATATGATCAAGGACCCCATGAAGGCAGCTATTGGTTCACCAGAAAGCCTGGGTGAGAAGTGACTGAATACGAGCAAAATTTCAATATTCGGTAGATTAACTATGAAATCAAAGGCATTCAAGCACAGAAAACAAACACTATCAAGCAAAGAAAACAAACATGATATAGATCAAGAAATGTAATATAAAGTTCTTTCAAGTCCATGATGATTAATAACACACAACAAAAAAATCATAGCTTAAGATACAAAAATGAAGCGCAAAACTGAAAAACAGGGATGATGGAAAAGGTAAAATCTTGACTCAAAGCAATTTAACAACTTATTGCACAGTCACTTTGTACCATCCCTGTTTCATAAAATCAGCAAATGAAGCTTAGGAAAAGCACCTATTTCTTGTCCATTTAACATCTTTGCAACCCTCTTGGCAATGCTCTTATTTGCGAATTCAACCCACCTGCAAAAACATCTCATTATGCTCATTTTTCTCATATCTTCCGGTATTTCACGCTCCAAATACATGTTACATGTTCTACACATGAGAATTTTAATGTTGTAAAGCTTAAATAACAAGAAATTTCAGGAAAAGCAAGCATGACATGAACACAGTTTCATGATGTTGAACATACCCTTCTGAAAATCCTTGTCCTCGAAATCCACCTCCTTTTTTGCGATGTATTCTGGCAGCCTCATCTGGCAAGTTCATAAATTCCTCCATTAGTAGCCACACACAAGCAAAACAAAACCAGCTAGAAGCTTAATATATCAATCCCAATAGCCCCTAATCTACATAGAAAAACAGTGAACTGAGACCAATGTCCAAAAGACTAACCTTCTGGTGTAAGATAAATTCTTTGAATTTCTCCATACTGAGAAAGAATCTGACGAAGTTTCAAGGGGTCCATGCGTGGAGGTATCCGACTCAAATAGCAAACCCCACGCTTGTCAGCTTTTTCAGCTTCCTTTAGCAGTCTCTTCTTCCTTTTAATCTTCCGCTTATCTCCCTTCCCATCATCTGACTTTGGATCTCCTTCGTCCGGAGAGCTCCTTCCGTCAAGTTCTCGTTCTTCTTCTTCAGCCATTCAATCTGATAAAATTCACATGCAATTGGAACAAAAAGTTAAATTACCGTACATATACTTCGACTCCAATTTACAAGCCGGCAAGAGCACTCACCGGCGTTAAATTCTGGCGGCGGCTATCGACGGTTAGCAGGTGGAAAGGAAATCTTTCATCAAGAGAGATGTTTGCCCCTAGATAATTTGTTATGTGAGTGAATCCTAACTAGAATGCGCTGAAGTCGAATCCCAGAATCTTATTGGACCCTGTCATTTTGGGCCCAACATTTAAACTTTGGAGGCCAGATTAATGGGCTTTTTCAAATGGACTATAAAATAAGCCCAAGAATCTTATTGGGCCCAACAATTGTTCACAAGCTAATTCCATCAAGATTTTTTTAATTTTTTTTTTATAAATAAATGTAATTCAGGCTTCTTATTTACCTCTTGGGATAATAATTTAATTTAATTTTATAGATAAAGGAATGTGTTGGTAAAAAAATATAATTCGAATATATAAAACTTTGTTGCTTACTAGCTATATTCCCGCGTCTTTCTTTTTGTGTAAAACAGAAGTCGTAAAGCAAGGACACATTGCTTCTTTTGGAAAGAGAAGAGAATCGGAGACTTGAAGCCTCCGAACGCATTAGAAGTCGTTTCGATATGTTTTTCTTTTTATGCTCGTAGAAGGTAATCAGCATTGATGTCAAAAATCCATTCCGAAAATGTAAGTCTCTCCATGAGATGAGTCTCGTGCATTAAACTCAAGGACAAAAAAACTGAATTGACTTAAAAAACACTCTGACGCGCTACATACGATGTAGACTCCATCAAATACATAAAGATAGTTTCTATTATATTTGAACCTTACCATTAAGGGCACTTTGACAAAATTTTATTGGATCGGGTTTTGGAACCCTTTACACACCAAACTTCACCTTACAAATAATTTAACTTTTACAAATCGTAAGAAAACAATCCGTAAACAAATCTCAATCTAAACCAATCGTAATTTGTTGCACTAATCAATCCTAAATTTTCCAAAATCCTCAAAAGTATGAAGAAAATAAATTATGATAACAAGTGCTTAAGAAACAAGAAATTTAAGCAACCTATATACTAAGTAAATTACTTGAGCTCAAACTAAGAACAACTCAGGAAACTTCACAAGCAATATGAAGAAATTATTCAAAACTAAAAGGGGTGGGGGGGGTGGGGGGGGTTTCCAGGTGCTCCAAAGGAGGGAAAAGGCAGTATAATCTCTAGTATACAACAACAGTAGTTCTGGGGAAATCAACTGCCAATGCTTTCATTAATCTTTCAAGGAAAATGGTTGAAGTCAGTACCAATGTTGTCTTCACTCTTCCATCGTTGCCAATCTATGGCCGTGCAGATCCAGGGCCAGGTCTAAATCGCAAACCATCAAGGGTCCGAGAAACTTGTAATAATCTTGGATCATCTTCAGGTATCTCTCGCCTCTGAAACTCGAAGCAAAGAGAGAAAGTTCATACCAAGCAACTTGTGGTTAGAGGTGTTGCATAAACCAAGTAAAATATCGATGATTTTTTAGTTATAAAAATGCCTAGGAAAAATGTATCCAGTTTACTATCAATGTATTATTTGCTTTTATTTTACTTGTACGCTTGAAAAGAATCCACGAGTTATATTTTTGACAAAGTACATAAACAATATACGTTGAACTGATGATGACTAGAAAAAGAAGAGGGAGAAAAGCATCGTACTTTTAAGCCGTTGTAATATGCTTCTACAGAAGGAAGTGATGGGGGGACTTTACGTGCTTGCATCATATCCCATATCAAGTTGGCAATTGTATATCCACCTTCCTGCAAAACAAAAGCATCAGGAAGAAGTAAATAGAAGGTTGAGCAAAACCAAGATCTAATTGGAAAAGCCAAAAAGTTTTTTTTAAGGGCTGAATTTCGTCCAATTTGCTTACTTTTTCACCAGCAGCTGCAAGGAGAATGTCATTTCCCATTTTGCGAGTCAGGAAAAGGTTCCTAGAATTCATTTGAAGCTGAAAAAGAAGAGGCATTAGTAAAGCTAAAACTAACATAAAAATCTACTCCAACAGGAAACTACACATACCAGGGTATCCTGCGCAAGTTGCATTCCCTTGGGTGTATATCCTAACATTGCTCCCTCTATAAGTGTCTGCAACAAATCATCACTAAACATCATCAGTTAAAAACTCCCATGCACATTTCAGGCAGGAACTTTTCCAAGAAAAAGTATTACATGACAAAAGCTGATGTGTCATGATTTTTATGCATTAGGCAACTGAGGAATTAGGAGTCCTTTTTAAGTGTCATGATTCCCATGAACAAAAAATAAAACACTCACCACGTAGATTTCACTAAACGGTGGTTTCCCTGAATTAATATACTCTTCAAAGGTCTGACGACCACGGTCTATGTCTCCAGAATGTAGATAGCACCTGCAGATAAAAATGGCAATCAGAGACCATACAAATGCAATTACCAAACATTAATAGAGAGCTTGGATCTTCAGAGCCACTTTATGCCACAACCATGGAAGTAATATACCAAATATATGTCACTAGAGAGCAAGAATTGTATGGATACTGCTCAGCTAACCTAGGACAATGAAGGACTCTCATACTACATACTGCCTATAGAACGTACAGAGATAGATATGTAATTTCTATCCAATAGTTGGAAAAGTCAATCCCCACTAAGCAAATGATGCAACTAGATGGCACATGAACATAACAAACCTAGTGTATCATCTTTTTCTGGGCACACCATCCACTGGCTTGATATATTTACCAAAAACAAAAAAGGAAATTGATATTCAAACAATAAAGTACCTCATAATTTGCATCACCATGTACACATCAGTAACTTTGCCATCCTTTTGAAACATGTCCAGAAGAGTTTCCATTGCCTGCAAAATAGGGAGTGTCAATTCTATCATGGAATAACATTAGCAACCAGGAAAAACAGGGAAAACAAGAAAAAGATTTAAGGACATGAAAATCAGGTTTCCTATTCCCTTTTCTTTTTTTTTCTTTTTGGGGGGGGCGGGGGGTGGTGGGAGCAGTGTCATGGATACCAATTTGTTATTGTAACTAAAAGTCTATCCTGGTAAAATAATAATGAATAAAATAACTTGTTTCAGATAACCTTAACATCCTTAAGGTCTGCCAAAGCATGAAATGCCACATGATACACAGTAAACTGCCTAGCAACAAATCCCCGCCGTCGAACATAATCGGCAGTAGGGATGTTGTATAATTCTTCTTCACTAATGCCCATCATGACACTGTCAGCCACATTATTTGGTCGATCCATCGATGACCAACCCTTTGACTGCTCAACTAGCTCAATGATCTTTTCCAGGAAAAAGAAAATTAGAGATTATCAAAAGAATAAAAGAAAAAAAAAATCATAATAGCGGGAATCAAATGTTGTATTTTACTGTGGAAGCCAAATCTTCAGTAATCGGAGTCTTATTCTTGTGTGCAGCAATAAGTCCTGCATAGCAAAATCTGTTCAAACCAAGCCCAGCCGCAGTCATATCCCGAACTATTGCACGCCTAAAACATGCAAAATGTTAATACTTTGTTGTTATTAAGACAGAGACAATTGAAGGTGGTGATTGCAATTGATATCAATTGCTTCAAAAACAGAACAATAAAAGGTTGCAGAATTAGGCATTACAAATTTGATTTAATAAACGAATTTGCTCAAGTTACTCTTATTCGGGGCACAGCCCATCATCAGAAGGAGTTTACATAAATATATACATGAAAAAGGATGCATTTGAGTCTCAGTATTAGCAAAACACTGTTGATAAATAGAGAAAGACTGAACTGCACTAGATAAATAGCTTACACTCGATCTAATCGACCACCCGCAGCACATGAATTGAGTAGACAGATATAGGTTTGTGCAGTAGGTTTGACTTCGAATCTCTTCATTTCTTCTAAAATCTTTAAATTAAACAAAAGGTTGTTAAAGCATACTGCCCAAGTGGCCAAATTTTAATGCTGAAAATAAAAAACATATCAAAATTTCAAGGGGAAAAGAAGACCTGGATTGCTTGGTCGGAATTGTGGCATTTACCACATGTTGAGATTAAATAATTGTACAACGAAACCTAAAAGCAAATGAAGACAAGGAATTAACACTTTGCAAGTCAGGATTTATGAACCCTAGTGTATATTATTAGTACGTTGCACTTGCTCCCATGCTTTACGAGAAAATGGAAATGGAAGTGTGTACAAATTAAGGTGGTTTGGCAGTAGCACTCTTGCAACATTAGATCACAAGAAATGCCTCTGCCCAAAGAAGCAGATAAGTTAGGAAAGGTCCAAATACATATCAACCATGCCAAACCCAACCACCCGAAACTGAAATCAAAAGAAACTAAATGAAAAATGTTTGATGGTGGCAGTGCTGGGAAACTATGGGGAGATTACGTAACACAGATAGAAGCAACATCAATCTCAGGAATTGTGCTCTTCCATATGGTAAGACTTACTCAATTTGAAGCAAGATTCACAATGCGAAAGTAAGAAAAAGATGTTATGTAATTTCTGTAGAAAAGGAGAAGGTAAGAATGCTAAAGCAACAATCAAGACGATATCTTTAGTGCTGACTATGCAGTTCAGTAGAGTAGATAGTATAAAAGGACATATTGAAGCAAGAATATATGAAAGAAAGGAAATTACATCAGGAACCAAACCCATGGTTTTCATCTCATCTCGGAAAAAGAAAGCGTCTTGAAGGCAAGCTCCTCTCATCGACCCAGCAATAAGCGAATGGAAGGTATCCCTCTCTGGTTTTACCCCATCAAGAACCATATCATCATATGCATCTCTCAACAAATAATGCCTGCTCATTCATTTCATTGGTCATATTATACTCCACCCACCCAGAACTCAACCAAGCAAGATAGAAGAATACCGAAAAACGAGCAAAAATAATAATAAAAATAGAAGATAATGCAGACCTGCGCTGAGCAACGAGAGAGCTAATAACAGTGTTATATTCGCTACCATTATTGGCGTAATTTCTCCGACTGTACTCCTCCGTCGAAGCCGCAAAGTATCGACGTCCGATAGCTCGAAGCGCCCATCGGTTCTGCCCTACAGAAATTGAAAAAACAAAAAGGAAATACAGGAATTGAGATCAGAGAATAGAAACCTATACAGCTGAGGACGATGCGAATTGGTCTAAAAAGGGAAGTACCGGAGAGGCCATGGAGGAGCTTCATCATCATGGTGGTCGACATAGCTGACAAAGTACCGGAGTAATGGTTTCGGGTTTTAGGAGTTGAGCTTTGGGGTTTAAGCTTAGGAGTATTGGGCTGGCTATTTCTACAGCCCAATATCTAATGGCTCAGTGAGATGGAATCCTTGACTTCTATAAAAAAAAAAAATTGATAGCGATAAATTAAATTTACGCTACTAAATACTTAAATACATGAGAGATTAAATATTCAAATCCTTCTCGTTCTCGTAGTGTAGGTCTTCTAGATTAATTTTCTCCTGATATTTTCATTTTTTTAATCCAATGATGAATTCATGGGTCTCAAATCAAGATAGGCAACTAAAGTTTGAATGAGTCAGAGATGTCGGGCCGGACCGGACCAGCTCAAGCTGTCGTTGTGACTCTTGATCTATTTATGTTTTTATGTTACTCCTTCTCAGCCTTCTCGAGAGTCATCTCTGTCTCTTCTTCTTCTCCCCTTCTTTACCGCGGCTTCTGTTGCTCTCTTCTAATGACCTCCGTGGTCTTCTGTGACGCTGTTTCTGAAAGCGGTCGTCTTGTGGTATTCTTGTTCGATCGTTTTTTATCTTTTTGTGAGGAGAGTCGTAAGGGTGAGAGAGAGGTCTTTTTCTGTTTGAGGCCTTGATATGAGGTTGTTATTCTTACTGTTTAAAGCTTATACATTTTTCTGCCGGCGCCTCGACACGATCGTCATTCCACGCCACTATTCGGCGCCGTCCATTCTCAGTGTACCGCTGGTGGTTTCGACATCGCTACGACAAGTAAATTCCCTTTAACGATTGTGTTGGAGTGATTCAATCTTGTCGATCGACTTGAACCGAAGGCAAAAGGGAAGAGAAAGAAGAGTATTTTTTTTAATAGTATATACTATTTATTTCCGCTGCATTTTTCATTCTTTTCTTTACTGATTGTAATAATAATTAGAGTATGTAACAGTAATTAGGTCCTAACAACACAACACGTAGTAGTGATGTTAAATGCTCTGAGGAGGCAATTGTTCTTGATGTTTTTTTCTTTCTTTAAAAGAAAATTCATATTTTAGTAGGATTGTGCTTGAATTATCCTGCAAATGAGAAAAAGCATATTTAAAATTTCTGATCAGAATCGTTGAGAAAAATTTTCATTTCACAGAAGACAAAAAAAAGCCTGCAAATCGATATGTATTCATTCATATAAATTGATCGATGAAGAAGAGGCAAATTACAAGTTGAAATCGTAGCCACCAATGTTGAAGAGATTCGCCACTGATGAGATTTGAGTTATTCCTCGACGGCGGCTTCAGTGAAACATGAACAGAGAGTCGCCATTGATGAGATTTGAGCTTTTCTTTCAACTCGTTGGGGGAAGAGAATAAGCGTGGAGAGATTTATGAACAATTCCAGGTTTGAATTTCAAAGGAGTAGGATTCACCTGCATAAACATATAATTTCCAGCAAATAAATCTCCGAAATGAGACTGAGATTCCTTCAATCTCTTTATTACCTTCACCCAAGCCAAATTAATTAACCTAACTTTTCTTCTCAGAATTCTTCCAAATCTCGGAATTCGTATCTTCAATTTCCTTCTAATATGGACCTTCCTGAATCTGTAGAAGCTTCTCTGTTTCCCAATCACCTTCTCTCTCAAATCATCAAATTCGTCATCAAACCAACCTTGTTCGTTCCTCAATTTTTGATATGAGAAATTGGAAACTGCGGAATTCATCTATAGTTTATTGGAGAGGATTGAAGTGAAAGGAAGATGGAAAAATTTGTGGATTTTGTTTGTTTTGGTGGTGATCTATCATCTACCATCTGCAATGTAGTATATATATAGTAAGGGACAGTAGTAGGAAGTAGTTGGGGAAGCATTGATTTCTGTTGGAGGATGGAGAGGGAAATGAAGCTTGTTCTTGTGTTGAGTTGGCGAGTGGTTAGCGGGTGATTACTACCACTTGGTAGGCGAAATCCCTCGTCCACAAGTCTACACGAGACTGTCAGACGTCCAGGTGGTGGAACATATAAATTATGGTGACTCAAACGGTCCTACAGACTAGAGGTCAGGAAATGGTGTGCATAAGGAATCACCTCTCAAATTAGAGAGGTTAGAAATTTATACACTGCGGCTGTCAGAATTTAAACATTGGTCTTTTGTACCAGACTGCCCGACGTTCAGGTGGAGGATGTAAATCATGATGACTTAGCGGTCCTGCAAACTGAAGGCCAAGAACTGGTGTGCATAAGGAACCACCTCCCACATTGAAGAGGTGAAATTCCTATACTGCCGCTGTCAGAATTTGAATATTGGTCCTTCATACTAGACTGGCCGACGTCCAGCAGACTGGATGACAGAAACTGATGCGCACAAGGAACTACCTCTTACATTGGAGAGGTTGAAATTCTCATACTACCGCTATGATTTGAATATTGGTCCTTGGTACCACAGCCTAAAATCAATTGAGCTATGCCCATGAGTGATTACTACTACTTAGTAAAGCGTGTGCTGTGTCCGTGCAAGTGCAGGTGTGTATATCCTCAAAAACCACATGTTTTACTGTTGAATTTGGTGGCAATATGGTAGCGCAATATGGTAGAGCCGAGGCTAGCACTGCTAAAACGGGCTTATACTCGCAGGACGGTCAATTCGTCGGTAAAATTGATGGATATAAATTTCTAAAATTAGATGCGTAAAAAATTAGTCTAGATTGGATCGGTCCGTTGCGGACTTTTGAAGTGCGGTCCGATCAGTTCGTGGGTTGGCTCTTTTTTTTAATATTTTTTACTGGACCACTTTCCATACGAAATTTCTTCGTTGATCATGTTATAAACGTTATCAACTTAACTGTCTGGGTTAAGGACTTACCCCATTGCATTACTGTCTGTTCGTCAGTCTTTTGCTTAGCAAATACCCTTATTATCGGCATCGGCAGTTAAAGAATCCTCGGATAGCTATTCAAAGTATCTAGGACAAGCGCTTACTCTAGCTGCAGATATGGCTAAAAGAGCAGAAGTCAGATCACTCTTCTGATTGTTTTTATCTCCACAAATGGATACAATCAACACCGAAGATTGATGTGACTTAATACAACTATATGATTCATGAGTGAGTACATGAACCTGATCCATAATAGAAACCCGAAGATGTAGTTTAAAAGCTTTGTGAAATAATCATATATCCTTAGATGCTGTACAAATACACACAGAAAACAATGACAATGATGCCCATGCCCATGATATGTATCTCCAAGTCATTCCTAACATCATTTGAAGGGGTAAATAAGTAAATGAGAGGCCAAAGGTTCCAAGACAAGAAACATTGTTAGTTTACAAAGGATTCCCCCTCTCCCAACAATCAAAAGATCCATTTTCATCCAGAGACCAAACTAACTAATCCAGAACACCACATTTTACAGCACTATGGCAACAAATAAAGAATTTGGACTAGCAAAACTAAATGAATAAACAAATAACAAGGCAGCAGCAAAGATGCCGACTCAGTAAAGTTTGATTCTGGTTTGGATCGGGCTGCGACAGATAGGACACAGCTGAAGTTCGTTTCCACATTCGCAGCATGTCTGGTTAGAGACCATATAAAAGGCAGAAGTTAGTAAAGCCTCAACAACTCTCGCAAAACGTGGTAAGGAATACATTTAGTTAGTTACCTGATGACCGCAACCAAAGGCCATATCCTTAGGATTAGTAAGGCAAATGGGACAAATCTGCAAATGAGAGAAACGATTGGTGAGTTCCAATTTATTTTGAGGGCAGATGTTGTTGCCAAAAGCATCAAAGCTTGAGTTAGCATCCTCATTTATAATTCTATGGTTCCGTAGCCATTCATGGAAAATATCTGGAGAAAAACCTATACCTGGTGCTCATAAGTAGAGCTTGGGGCAGATGGAGTTGAGCTTTGGGCAGATGGAATTGAACTTGGAGCAGAAGCAGCAGTGTCAAAGGAACCTCCATAGTCATAATAAGAACTTGACGTCTTCTGGAAACTAGGTGCATGGGAAGGTTTTGAACTGCTAAAAGAACCAGTACCATATATTGGAGGTGGTAGAGGAACCCTTCCAGGAGAACTAGATTTCCTTCCACTGTTAAAAGCACAAAGTGAATAACGAGTGCCAGGAATGCAAGCAGAGATTTTTTTCCCCCTCGAAAAAAGCAAGCAGAGATAGCATGACGAAAATAATGTGAGAGAAGGAAAGGTCAGCTAGAGGAAATAAAGTATCGAATTACCCCAATAGACCGAGCTCCATTGTTGCTTTATATTGAGAAGGAATTTCCATTAAGGCTGAAAGAGCAAATTCCGTCTCCTTCCGAGATTGAGAAACACTTTTTGACATGATCTCCGTAAAATTGACAAACTGCAAAAAGAGTAGAACAAAACAAATGAAGCACGCAAGGATATCACTAATAACTTATGCAGAACTTTTAGATCAAACAAATTCCCATATCTCCTAGCTTCTGCAACATCCAACAAAAACAAGCAGCAAGAGTAAAGAGTAAAAGAATCTTACCTGGAAATTATCAAATTCTCTACAAGGAATATTGTCATCAAATTCCTTCATCATATCCCATGGCCCATCACCAACTCCAACTAAAATAATAGACAAGGGAAACTTGCTAAAAAAAAGAAAAGAAAAGAAATGAATAAATCAACAAATAGGAAGAACAAACAAATGTGGCTTGATTGCAAATATAGCATCACAAAAAATTACCTTGCTTGTACAATTGCTTCAACAGTTCTCTGTTCCTGAGGGGACAACTGTCCTTGTCCAGTATCAACACTTCTAGTCACCTGCAGTACCAACCAAAAGCTAAATAAAGGAAGAGACTACAGGATATCCACCGGAATAGCAAGCATAATGACGAAAAAGGAACCAAAAAACCCAAGTATTACAGTCGCAACAGACAAGCCTTCACACGCAGCAGATCATATAATATAACATAAAATCTTGACCATCGCAGTTTTCTAAATAAACAACAGAATCACAAATCTAGCTTGGCAAGGTAAAGGCAGATTCATTGGTGAGTAAATTAATGGCATGAGAGAAAGCATCATCTACTTTGGACATGGCTATATAAGATCATTTCCTTGTTCATTTCCTCAGTGATTACGATACAATAAGCAATATATGTACCTGTCCATCTGCTATTATCACAAGAACATGGTACTGTCCTCCACTCTGTTCAACAATTGTCATTGCCATTTCTATGATGGGACCAAATGATGTTGGCCCTGTAGCAAAAAGAATTAGTAAAATTTTAGCGATGCAGATTGCCGGATCTACTCAAGCATCAAACCAAACAGTAAATCTGGCTAAATTGAATCCGAACCTGCAAGTTTTACATGAGGAAGGATTTCTCTATATCGGCTTAAGACTTCCTCAAAACCATTACAAAATTTCTCATCAGGGTAGAAGCTGAATACATCTTGATCGTGGGTCGAAGCTATCAATTTTTCAAGAGCCAGACATTAGGTAATTCCAAAATACGGAGGGGGGGGTAGGGAGGTATCTAATAAGACAATTGACTATTCTGAAAAGAAAAGATTGTAAGTACCATCTCCAAATCCAAAACAAGGAATCAAGTTATCCTCATCGAAAGCCGCCAAGGTTTTCCCGATAATAGATATAGCTTGCTCATAAGGATTCAAACCACTTCCAATGTGATGTAGGCTTCGTCCATTAAATGACCTCTTACCTGAAATATCCTAGTTCAACAAGTTTGTTGTGATAACAAAGTATTAACCCCTATCAGACATAATGCAAATCTAACCTGTCCATTCATTGCTCTTAGTGAAATCAATGCCAACAATAAGATTGGAGGACTCAAGACCAGCCCGTGCAAGAGCTTCAGTCACCTGCAAAAAAGGCATTATGTCATAGTTTAGCCTATGCCAAGATCAAGTGGATACATATGATAGACGTTTTAACACTCCCCTGCTTTCTTTGGGGGTTAGAATGCTAGTTCCACGTGAGAATTTTACTGGGAGAAATCATAACAAAAGGACATCATCTAGCATCAAATCCAATTATCCAAATTATCTTTGTATAAGGTGGAGTGGCCCAAAGGAATGGAAGACTTCATCTTAGCTTTTTTTTCTTAGTGAATCAAAGAGTTCAGGCCTACCAGTTACCATATGTAAATAAAATATCACCGGTTGCAGAAAAATAGAACACTAAACATTAAAGCTTCTTCTATACATACTTTCACCGAATTTTAGACGTATAAGCAGACTTGTTCTCTATAAAATTCACTTCCATTAGATTGATATAACATATACAGCCAGAAAACCAAAGGGAAAGGAAGGGAAGGGCAGGGCAAAAAACAGGTCCTGCCACAGTTGTCATACCTGGTCCAACGAGTTATAGTTGTCAGCAATCCTGGAATATCGCCTGTCCAACTTCCTCTGCGGCAATTCTGGTCGACTCTGAGCTCCAACACCATAGTTTTGAGAAGAGGCACTGCGGGGCTGTGGTGGTCCATATGCAGGCACAGTTGGACGGGGAGGGTAATCATAACTATCTTGTGAATAAGATGGTTGTGAGTTAGTGTCTTGTGAATAATAGGATTGTGGGTAACTAGTTTGGGGATTTCCTGATTGTGAATACTGATATTGATCCCAATAGGGAGAAGTAGACCGAGGCGATGTAGAATGTCTTCCACTATCCTCCCTTGAATTGCTTCCACCCATCAAGTCAACTATCTACAAAATCTCAAGATTTCTTTAAGAAAATTAACTCAATTCAATCCAAAATACAAACTCTCCAATGAATTGCTAAACCAATATCTAAACAAAAACCTAACCGTATCCAATTGGCCCAATCAATTAAAGATCAATCTCCTGTATAATTGAAAACTTCTCAAAGAATAAAAAACTCAACAGAGTCAAAACAATGAATTCCAAATCGAATCATTAATTTATAGACAGATAAGAGAAGACCCGCGTATAATCGCCAGACAAGAGAAAATTCAGAAATTTGTGTGTGAAGCCATCAACCTGAAGGCAAAAGGCGGCTTGAAGAGTTGTACTCGGTTGAACAATTTCTTCACCGACTCTTCTATAATAAAAATGTCGTTCTCTTTCCCCTTTGCTAAATTTGACTAAGTATCCAAAATAAACCCTCGTGACCCAGAAGGTTCAGCAGTATTATCAACAGAAGCAAAAATAAAGGAAAAATAAAAGAAACGTAAATCAACCAAAAACTTGGTGAGTAAGCAAGTCAGCAAATCAACAAAAACAATTCAGTCAAAACCCGCCCTAACCCAGCAGAAATTTATCCTTTTCACCCCTCATTCCACGCAATTAATTAGCAATTTCACAATGATCCACCAAATTAATTGAAAGATCTAACAATAGAACTATCTATATATAATCATTTCCCGATCAACGAACAGCAAGAACAAGAAGAAAAGGAAGAAAGAATCGGTTGACAAAGTAAGACGGACCTGAATAGCTTAAAACAGATTCTCTGCTGCATATTTCTTCAGAGTGATGGATGGATAAACAATGGAATCGTTTGAAATAATTGGAAAAAAGGTGGGAAATTTATGATTAGTTTCAAAGATTAATAAAAGCAAAAGGCAAAAAGAAAATTGACTTTTTAGAAAAGATTCAATCTTTTTTATATATACATTGGAAAATGGTTGCCACTTCTGAGTAGGAAGTTTCTTGTTAGGATCAATGGATAGGGGCCGTTTTCGGGTCTCCGTGGGAAAGTATTTGATTATGATGAAATAAAATAATATTTTGTTTGGGGTTTTGTTTGGTGGACAGGACATGAGAGAGTGGGACCCACACTCACTCATCTCGTCGCCATAAGGGATAGACAATGTGAGTCGTCACATGTTCCTTACGCTTTTCCAATCTTTATAGATATATTTTAAATAATAAATATAACTCGGTAATCTATAAATTAAATGTGAAAATTTATTTTTTTGTTAAATTTCTCTCTTTAATTTAATTTTTTAATTTTATTTGAAAGTAGATACGAATGATTTTGAAAATTTTTGTAAGAAAATATCGATTTTGTACTAAAAAACTCAAAAATTTCTTTAAAATCATAAATATCTACCTTGAGTTTGTATTGAATGTGAAAGATTAGAGAGAGAAATTTTACGGGAAAAAATGAATTCTTTCGCGCTATTCTTATTAATTCCCAAATTATATTTATTATTATTCCCTACCGTTTTACGCCTTTTTTTTTATTATACGTTCTCATTAAATACATCTTTTTTTATTTTGCTAACATAAAAACTACTATAAACAATAATAAATAATAAGGAGAGAGAAAAATTATCTAAATTCTATATTTTCTTGGTACCAAAAGGCGAAATCCCTCACCCATAGGGCCCTCACTAGACTGCCTGACGCCCAGGTGGAAGATGTAAATCATGGTGACTCAGCAGCTCTGCAGACTGGAGGGCAGGCATTGGTGCACATAAGGAACCAACCCCACATTGGAGAGGTTGGACCTTGGTCCCAACCTTTTATTCTGTATGAATCGATATTATTATTATTCCATTCCAATTCCTTCCCGATACCTCCCAAGGAAAATCTCGAATTGGATCCCAAATTGACGGGTTAGTGTGAGCTTATCCATACGGTTATGCACTATTTGAATAGGAATCCGTTTTCTGAAAGATCCTGGCTTTCGTATTTTTGTGGATCTCCGAGATCCTTTCGATGACCTATGTTGTGTTGAAGGGATATCTATCTAATTCGATGATCGATTGCGTAAAGCCCGAGGTAGCAACGGAACCGGGTACAGAAAAGACAGCTCTTTTCAACCCCATAACCAACTGATCTACACCCATGCGGGTAAAATTCTATATTTTCTTAAATAATATGATGTTCAAAATATAACAAATAAAAACGAGAAAAATGTTAGTTATGCTCACAAATAAGAAAAATTACAATAATACCCTCTAACTACTTAGAGTTCGTCAATTATAGCTTAAATTCAGCCACTAATATTTCACCTCTTAATTATAATAAATTATTTCAATATTATAATAAAGTATTTTGGGAATATTAAATTTTATTTTCTACATAAGATTCCTTTTTTCTAATATTTATTTGAACTTTATTAAATTTATTAATATATTGTCTTTATGTAATTGTCAATGCATGAAATATGAAGCAACTTTAAAGTATACACAAATCCCTTTTAGAGGAAGCAACATTAAATTATTCTCCCATTGCTTTATACTACAAGAATTGAAGCCCATGATTGAGAATATACTCACACTAACTATTACATTTATGCCTAAATTATTGCAATTCATACTTTTTTCTTATATTCAAATGACAACTTTAACCTTTTGCACTGTGAAAAAGTCTAAATTGTTATTCATTTTCTCCTTTAAGAAAAGACGTTTTTCAGGAGAAAAAATGACATTTAACGTTGCATAAACAAAACAGGTAACTTATGCTATGTTTAGTACGTGGAAATGAGATGGAATAAAATGATTTTTTTAACTTTTGATTACAGTGTTCCGTATTCAAATTAGAAGTATAAATAGTCTTTTTACGAGAAAGTTCATTCTAGGGAGAAGTTTGAAGGACTTTTTCACACTAGCTCTAGTTTGGTTCGAGGAGGAGGAAGGAGAGGGGAACTATTTACTTCTACTAGGGAAAGTATATTTATCTATTTCAAAACTATTTGGTAGAGGTGTGAGGGAAGTAAATTATATTTACTCCCCTCTGTTTGATTGGGGGTGAAAAGTAAAATGAAAATAGTTTTTATTATATATAATTTACTATTATATCAATTGCACAGGGGTAGAAATGTTATATATATAGGATAAGAGTTTAGTTTATGATAAATTTTGTAATAAAATAATTTTTAAAAGGATAAAATAGACTTTTTAACACCATTTACGTTCCAATCCGCTTGTTTTGAGAGGGGCTAATTTGTTAACGTGGAGGGGGCTCTCCTTTCACTTTTACGTTGCAACCAAATGACGTAAACATGACATTTACTCCTTGATTTACATCTCCTCTTGCTCACCTATATGATTCCACCCCAGAGAGGTCGGAATCATTTTTTAAACATATTAGACTATTATACATTTAATATATGATATATACTATGTTCTATTAATTTTTATATATTGTATTTTTTTTATTTTGATCTTTAAAATAAGTTTTTTTCCTACTATTTATAATCTTATATATAAATATTTACATTTTAATAAAACATTTAATATTTGTTGACTGCTTTAATGTGTACGGAGTATAAAAATATATATTTTATATTAAACGGACATTTTGATCATATTATATAATTTTATTCCATTCCGACATAAAACTGTATTTTTTTTAAACAAATAAAATGAATCGTCATTACATTCTACATTTTCATTCTCATAATGAAAAGAGGATTCCATTTTATTCCGAATGATAAAAATATTTCATTTCATATCATTCCAGTATATCAAACGTGCTGTTAATATATGTAATATATTCTACTAGATACATTTCTTCTTTTTTAAAATTATTTGATACTTTTCTTTTAAATATACATAAAGATGAACAAATTAATAAAAGTAGGTATTGTTCATTGAAAGTTAGCATTCTTTTCTTTTTTTAGGTGGTTAGAAATTCAATTATTGGTACATCTTTAATAAAGTAATCTCAATAAGTTACCATTATTGAATAGGTACCAAAACTAATATAGACAAGAATTTTAGGCCCTTTACAAAAAAGAAATAATTGGGTGTGAGTAATATTTACAAATGCTAAAACTATGGCCAACAGCCCATTTCAAACCTCTCAAATCCATCCCCATCATTAATGACCAAAACAAGAATTTCCAAACCCAACTTTTGGTACTAAAAGTTCAAGAATTGCCTGCCCCAGTTACGAACTTATCCAAGGCTTCTGATTTCTCACGTATCAAATATATATAACTATAACGAGAGTAATTTATCGTTGACCATTCTAAGAAGTTAAAAGAGAATGGTCCACATATATCAGTATGTAATAGTTTTAAGACGTCTTTAACTCTCTCGGCACCTACCTTTTATTTATTTATTAATTTATATTTAATATACTTGACACATATTGTATTATCTAAAGTGTCAAGCGTGTCAATAATTTATTCAGATACAAGTTCGTCAATTTTCCTTTTAGAGATATGATAAGAATATCTTAATCGATAATAGAATTTTTCTTTCACAGTAGACTCTTCATTTTTCTTCCCTTTTTTATACGATTATTATAGATTGTAGATCGTCCTAAAAACATTCTATATATGACTCATTTAATATGAATATATTTATCTTTTACTTATTTATTTTAAAAAATAGGGTTAATTTAATAAATATATTACAAGTTTAGAGCCAATATCAATTAAGTACCGTATCTTAATTTCAATAACTAAGTATCAGAATTAATTTGTCGTCTTTAAATAACGTTAAAAACTCTTTAATTCCATATATAAAAGTCGAAATTTCTCAAAAAATTTGTAGTCTTCCCTAAGTTCCATTTGTTTTTTTTTTTTAATTTTTAAACCTATTACTTATAAATAATGTACTATCTTATTTTTCAAGTTTTAACTGTTAAATTTGAGCAGAAGGAAATTTGTTTTAAAAATTTTTTGCACGTATGTTTTATATTTCCGAATATCTTATCTTATAATTTTTAAAATTTTTTAAAAAATCAAAATTTCTCTTAACCTAAAAAAAAAAAAAAAAGGATCCGAGTTTTGATCGGGTATCCTTAAGACCCACCCAAATCTCTCAATCCCATTGGAGCAAAAAGAACAAAAGTCAATTATGCTATTATTTGTTTGGTCCATCACATCCATGTTCTCTAGTCTCGACCCTACCTGATCTTTACCCCTGTTCCGCAAACAGCGCCAAAACGACCAGTCTCAGCTCAGCTCTCACAGTAGTAGCAACCTAGCAGGCTCATCAGTCTCTGCCTACCTCAAATAGTCATGGAAGAAAGATGAAACGTCCTCCAACTTCCGCCGTTGTCATTGAGGAATTTCAAGGGTTCGTCTTCAAGCTGTTTTTGTTTTCTGAAGAAGATCAAGATTCCACTTACAGTGATTACATACTATATAAGGAAAACACTCAATTTGATTTCCAAAAATGATAACTTTCTGTTAATTGCTAACTTTTCTTTTTGTAATCTGGGGCTGATTCTTTGCTTGGGTTTCGAGTAATGAATCTGCAACTAGGGTTTTAAGTCCCATCTTCGACTTTAAAGCCCTAGTTGCTGTCCCGTTATATATAAAGTGAAAGGAAGAAAGAATTCTTGATGTCGAAAATGAAACAGAAGCAAAAGAGCGAGATTGTTCGTACTAGGAGGTCCCTTTTCACGTATGTCCTGATTGGGCTGATTGTGTTTCTGGGATTGGTTTGTTTCTATAACGGCTCACTGTTTGCTCCGCGTCTGCCGAGAGCCAACGATGTTGTTGAAGATGGCAGTGATCCCGTCACCGGTCGATTCGTTTCCAAACGAGTGGACTTTGATGAATTGCCCGAAGATCAAGAACGCAATCCTGAGGTTCCCAAAAGTATTCCTGTACGTTTGAAATTGGTTTTGCTTTTTAACTATTTCAAATACAGGACATTCTTGTTTGTAAAATTGTCCTTTTTTGTGTTATGATTTTCTAATGTTCTTTAATCTATTTGTGGTGCTCGTTTCAGGTTTGTGATTTGAGATATTCAGAACTGATACCATGCTTGGACAGAAATCTTATATATCAACTGAGATTGAAGCCTAATTTGACTCTAATGGAGCATTATGAAAGGCATTGTCCGCCCCCAGAACGGCGATACAATTGCCTTATTCCCCCTCCAGTTGGTTATAGGGTAAGTAGTAAACTAGATCCCTCTTTGACCCTGTTCATTTTTTAAAATGGTTAATACTTACTAGCAAAGAAAAATGCTATCTTGATTGCTATTGGAAATGATTGATGTTCATTAATGGTTTTCCTGTCCAGTTTGTCTTGCTATATGTTAAACAGGTTTCTTTAAATGTTACTGCTGGTTTTATTAGTTTTGATTTCATTAAGTTTATTTGTTAGAAGTCCAGATCCCAATTAGATGGCCAGCAAGTCGGGACCAAGTTTGGAAGGTCAACATACCACATACGCATCTTGCTCAAGAGAAATCCGATCAAAACTGGATGGTTGTGGATGGTGAAAAAATAAGGTTTCCAGGTGGGGGAACCCATTTCCATTACGGGGCAGACAAATACATTGCAGCAATTGCTGGGGTATAACTAATTCAGCTATTAATATGAAATTTGTTGATTGATGCTTTTGGAGTATTTAACATTTGATTGGATATTCTACAGATGCTCAAGTTTCCCGGTGAAAAGCTGAACAATGGTGGGAATATTCGTAATGTTCTTGACGTAGGCTGTGGGGTGGCAAGTTTTGGGGCATACCTTCTTCCTCTTAACATCATTGCTATGTCACTGGCACCTAATGATGTGCATGAGAATCAAATACAGTTTGCATTAGAGAGGGGTATCCCATCTAGTTTAGGTGTCTTGGGCACCAAAAGATTGCCTTATCCAAGTAGATCATTTGAATTGGCCCATTGTTCGCGATGCAGGATTGATTGGCTTCAGAGAGATGGAATTCTTTTGTTAGAATTGGACAGGTTGCTTAGACCAGGAGGTTATTTTGTATATTCTTCACCTGAAGCTTATGCGCATGATGCAGAAAATCGAAGAATTTGGAATGCTATGTATGATCTGCTGAGAAGAATGTGCTGGAGAGTTGTTTCAAGGAGAGACCAAACTGTTATATGGGCTAAGCCTTTGAGTAATAGTTGTTACACGAAGAGACAACCTGGGACCCTCCCTCCCTTGTGTAGCTCTGATGACGATCCTGATGCCACTTGGAATGTGTTAATGAAGGCTTGCATCACCCCTTACTCTGCAAGTGAGTGGCGTTTCCAACTATGAGTTAATTGAACTTTTGATAACTGCATTGGGAACAAACATATATTAGAAAAAACTTTATAGTATGTCTAATGCGACATTTTTTTTTTGTTTATTCAAATTGAGGTGCATTTATTATTTTTATTTCTTTAAGATATTAGTAGTATTTATTTCCAGAATTACTTTCTTTCAGATGACTCATCAATGAAACTTTATTTTTGAAAACAGGGATACACAGGGAAAAAGGAAGTGGATTAGAACCCTGGCCACGAAGGCTTGTTACTCCTCCTCCTCGCTTGGAAGAACTTGGAGTCAGTCCTGAGGAATTTCAGAAGGATACTGTAAGTGAATTGAAAAATAAGAACTTGGTATCTATAGATTGCATTTATGTTGATTTGTTACTCAGTCTGAAGCTTCTTTTGAGTAGCTAGAGATTTGTGAAATGCAGAGCATTTGGTATGAAAGAGTGGCTGACTATTGGAAGCAGATGAAATCTCTTGTACAAAGGAACTCATTTAGGAATGTCATGGACATGAACTCAAACCTTGGCGGGTTCGCCTCTGCTTTAAGAGACAAGGACGTCTGGGTGATGAATGTTGCTCCTATGAATTCTTCTGCTAAACTGAAGATCATTTATGACCGAGGCCTGATTGGAACAGTTCATGACTGGTGGGTTTCTAGTTATATTTGTGTCTTTCTGCTTTTACAGAATTATCTGTCTCTCTCGTGCTTTTGGCGCATGGTTATGCTATTAAAAATGCTCGAATGGATTTGCTTCATATGTTAAGCATTGCCCCATTTATTTCTTAAGGTCAATAACCAAAATTGAAATAAAGGTGATAAAGAACTTCTTCTTCTGCTATAGTTTTCTTTAACTTCAAATATATATTTCTTTGGAGTAATTTTTTTATCTTAAAATGAAGATAGCTGCCTAAGCCATAGTTAATATTAGGGGTGACTTTTGGTATGGGGTATTAATCAAGATGCTTATGAGAAAGGAAAGCTTTGGTTCTAATTTTTAACTATTGACAGGTGTGAATCTTTTTCAACGTACCCTCGCACCTATGACCTACTTCATGCCTGGTCAGTCTTTTCGGAGATTGAGAAGAGGGGATGCGGTGTTGAAGATCTTCTAATTGAAATGGATCGCATTCTGCGGCCAGAAGGGTTTGTAATTATAAGAGATAGAGTTTCTATCATCAACTATTTACGGAAATTCTTGACTGCCTTAAAGTGGGATGGTTGGATATCCGAGGTTGAACCTAGGACTGATGCTCTCTCCTCAAAAGACGAAAGAGTTCTAATTATCAGGAAGAAATTGTGGGATGCATGATACAGAGTTCTTAGTCTGTGTTCAGTGTTAAGGTATGCATTCCCTTTCTTCGGCTGATTCTAGTTCTTGCAACTAAACTTAACAATCTACACTCTTATATCATATGTTTGCATCTCCATGTCTCACCTGCATATTTGTATAGCGAATATCCTGCCGGTTGCAAAAGTATTTTTGTATAAATGAACAGTGGATCTAGACGCTGTTGGTTTCGTTTCTTTATCTATTTTTATAACGGCTCAGGTTGAGTATGTTAAATTTTGTTTTCGTATTTTAGAATTCGACTGCTCCCTTCTGTTATAATACATATATATCTGTATCTTTTGACACAGACACACGCAAACATGCGCTCACATGCCCACATATTGCATCATTAGTTCAATTATATCAACCATTCTTGTTTCTTTGCCATGATACGATGTTCTGGGTTCGTGTAACGTCTTATAATGGCTTGTGCAGTTTGTGTGCGAAGACAAAGAAACATGTCTGGTTTGTTCAGTAGAGTGCCTTTCCTCTTCTCCGCCTTCCTCTAGTGTGCGGATGGATGGTTTAAGAATTGCAGTTTCCGGTCATGCAGGAGGATGGATGGTTTAAGAATTGCAGTTTCCGGTCATGCAGGAGGGGTATCGGCAGCCATTTGTGCCGATGATCCATTGAGTTTTGGAGTTTTTTCAATGTAGTTTGTTTTGATTTTGGATTGGCAAGATTTTCCAGAGAATTGTTGTGTAATGTTAGATGCCGAAGGCGTTTCCTTTGTTTTAGCTGTTTTCTAATATATGGTTATGTAATTGAATTTTTAGTGTAAATTCTTCAAATAATAAAGCTATTAAAAAATGTGTCCAAATGCCTTTCTTGTACCAAAAGGCGAAATTCCTCTAGACTTGCTCGACGCCTAGATGAAAGATGTAAATTATAGTGACTCAGCGGCTTTGCTGGTGTGCACAAGGAATCACTCCACATGTTGGAGAGCCATGTTGGAGAGTTTAAAATTCTCACGCTGCTGCTGTCAACATTTGACTTTGGACGTGTCCAAATGCGTTTCTTATTTCCACAATTGGGTTGGATTTTTCTTTCTTTTGTGTGCTAGGTAGTATTCTTAATTACAAATTTATTTTTAAATACCTTTACGGTATTCAAGATACACTCTGGTTTTGATTCAATCGAATTTGTTATACGACGTAGATTCTTATATAAATTTAATTATTAATTTTTCATGATAAGTGTAGTTGTGGGAGAACTTGGAGAAATTGAGGAAATGGAATAAAAAAATATTGAAAAAGCTTAAAAAATGAAATAATAATAATAATAATGAGAGTCGATAAATTAAACTCAGAAATCTAGATGTATAACATGAAAAAAATTATTATTTTAATGTTATTTTATGAAAAAAAACCAGATCACCCAGAAACCGGTAGTCCGCGTCGATCTGAATCATTTAAACCATAGATCGGGGACGGGTTGACTCGCAGGATCAGGCGATCGCTCGCCATTCCAGTCGTTGGACCTGATGACTCGAGATGGCCCTGGTTGCTGGACCTGGCGACCTGCCATTTTCTCAGTTTAAAAAATTATCATTTTTTTCCAATCCAACAGATATTTTTAAATTTTAAAACGATATAAATATCAATATATGAGTATAGATCGAAGTATTAACTTTTTTTTCAGATTACAACGGTTGAATCTTCCTAATCGGAAGTTGAAATTTGTGGTTTTAGAAAGAGTTTAGAGGATTTTGTGAAGTTGCATAAATTTTAGGTTCAAAAATGAATTTTTTTTAATATTTTTTTGCACTATACGTTTAGATACCTGAGTTGGGTTTATTAACTTCCTATATAAGAATTAAACCCAAACTGTCTTCCAGTCTGTAGAACCAATGAGTCATCATGATTTACATCCTCCACCTGGGATACCGGGTAGTCTAGTGGAGGCCATATGGGTGAGGGATTTCGCCTCTTAGGTAGTAATAAAGAAAATAAAAACAAAGTCGGGGTTGGGTTGGGAATATTAATAATAAGAGAGGCGAAAAAGGGAACAGTGGACTGGGTCAGTACCAGTATGTGCATTCTCCCGCTAATTCTGTTATTCTCTTTCACAGCCTTGCTGTTACACGGCACTACTGCATTGCAACTCAATCCAAGGTATTTTTCTATATCAAATCTCTAACAATAATTCGGCTGAAATCTCTTTAATTGATGAAAATTCATTGGAGGCATAGTCTTGGAGGAGGATTTATGAAATTATTGTTCTGATTTTTCTATTTTAGATGTTTAACGGTGTCAATAGGCAACAATTGAGATCGCAGATTTCTGCATTGTCTAATGGCGACGAGATTGTAGTTGGCCAGACTTGTCCTCAGATTGATCGGATTTGTGTGATGGATTCCGAGATGGTGAGTGTATTGAAAAACAGTATTGAAGATCATTTTTTCCTTCAATCAAATAATACTTCACAGAAATCTCGACTTAAGCAGCCATTTATAATTGGTAAGTATATTCATTTTGCTTCAGAGTGAACTCTACTGCTTGTAATTGGAATCGCAAAGAATAAACAACCTGTTGATTGATTTTGAAGGGGTAGCTGGTGGTACTGCTTCTGGCAAAACAACTGTATGCAATATGATCATTTCACAGCTTCATGATCAACGAGTTGTTCTCATCAATCAAGTAAATTTATGAATCTCTTGTTCTCTGTTTATAACGTCTAAGACTCAGAATAGGAGAGAAAATCATAGAATTTGAAGAAGTTAATAACAGTAATAATGTACTCTTCTTACAACCAACTTCAATTGCTAACCAAATTTCTGGTTTGGAACTCCTGTTATTGAACTTACCAATATATACTCTGTTTCTGTACATGTTCCAATGGTTAATTAAGGTTACAGATTTGGGGTAACTTTCAAAGTTACATCTATTCTATATTCCTTGATGCTGTTATGTGTCCTTACCTTCTTGGTTTGTTTGGAATTTACTTGTTGATATTGCACAGGCTTCTTAGTTAATACAAATATGTTTTTTTTTCCCAGGATTCATTTTACCACTCACTAAGTGATGAACAAATACAGAAAGTCCAGGACTACAACTTTGATCATCCTGGTGGGGATTTGCTGAATGAATGTTGCTAATATAGAATTTACCAACTTTGTATTTATGCTTTTACTTCTTGCATGTCTTTTTTCAGATGCCATTGATATAGATAATATGCTTTCATGCTTGGGAACATTGAAATTGGGTGAAGCAGTCAGTATACCTAATTATGACTTCGTAAGCCACAGAAGTGTTGAACCGGCCCGCATGGTACTAAACTGTCTCCGCTAGATCAATATCTTCTTTCTTGGCAATGATTTGGACGCTAAATTGAGATGCAATAACTTCTGTGCAAAATGTAGGTGAATCCGGCAGATGTAATCATTTTAGAAGGAATCCTAGTGCTTCATGATTCTCGTGTACGGGAATTCATGAATATGAAGATTTTTGTAGATACAGGTACTTTTCTGTTAGATAGTTTCCTTCTCCTAGTATGTATAGTATTGTAATTGCTCCAATTCCCATTCGGAAAACATTTCTGTTTAAGGATTGAATTCCGCAAATCAGTTATCTGCTTCAGGAATGCCTATGTAGATTTTGGCTGGTATAGAATGTGTTGTTCTTTTGTTGAGATTGATTTAACTTTGTATGTCTTCCATTTCTCCAACCGTTCCTGAATTTCACCAGTGCAGATTCTGATCTGAGGCTTGCAAGAAGGATAATGCGTGATACCGTCCAGAGAGGCAGAAACATCCAGAATGTGCTTGATCAAGTCAGTAGAGTTTATTAGAGTAATACTTCTTTCTAATGCTATTCGACTGCTAATATCTTCTAACTAGTGAGAAATCCACCATTTTGCTTCTTGGCCGGTAAGTACATTTCATGTTCCCAGAAACAGAAGTTTCATTCGCCACCATATAGATGTGTGATAAGATTTGATGCTGAAACTGAATAAATATGCAAGACTCAAAAAGCTGTTGGCTACACCGATACATTCCTAATTTTGAGAATGTATTCTTCAAGTTAATAATACCGGTTCATTCTGCCAGCTCTCATAAAGTTATGCAATGTTTTGCAGTATGATAAATTTGTAAAACCAAGTTTTGAGGAATTTATACTCCCATCAATGAAACATGCGGATGTTATAATCCCTCGAGGAGCAGATAATGAAGTTGCAATCGATTTGATTGTTCAGCATATACATACAAAGTTTGGCCAACATGATCTTTGTAAAATATATCCAAATGTGTTTGTTATCCACTCAACATTTCAGGTACGTTATAGACCGTTTTCCTGCTGATGTATCTTTGAGTTCTGTATTCCTTTCGTTTGCTTAACAGATTTCCAATGTTTTTGCGCAGATACGTGGGATGCACACACTTATACGCGATGCCAAAACAAAAAAACACGACTTTGTTTTCTATGCTGATCGGCTTATTCGTTTGGTAAAGCAGTTCCAAATATGAGAAATTTATTTGTGGTGGTTGCTTCATAGTAAACAGAAGTAAAATATGCTTTTGGCATTGTGCATTAATCAGGTGGTTGAGCATGGTTTAGGCCATCTTCCTTTCACTGAAAAACAGATTACCACTCCAACAGGTAAGTTTCGCGCAATCTTGTTGGATGCTGATTTCAAAATCAATGGCGTATTGCCATTTTACGTATCGCAGCAATTAACTACTTGCAGGATCCATATACACTGGAGTGACATTTGCTAAAAGGCTGTGTGGCGTCTCAGTTATTAGAAGGTATTCATCTCCTGCAATCTGGCTACCTACTTTGTTCGTGTTTCCTCTGTTCTATGATAAATCTAACTGCGAAATTTATTCTCATCAGCGGTGAAAGCATGGAGAATGCTGTAAGAGCATGTTGCAAAGGAATCAAAATCGGCAAAGTACTTATCCACAGAGAAGGTAACCAAGGCCGAGAGGTACGCAGACACTTCTTACTTAATAATTCACTCACTTCTGCTGCAACACAATCAGATCTGCCATTGCTCTAATATTACTGCAGGTGATTTACGAGAAGTTACCATCAGACATCAACAGTCGCCATGTACTATTTCTTGATCCGGTTCTTGCTTCAGGTTTGATACAAATAGCGCGATTCTTGTTCCTTTTTATGGATAAATAGTGTCTGTTAACCAATGATAAAATCATCAGGAAACTCTGCTGTCAAAGCTTTATCTGTATTGCTTAGCAAGGGCGTAGCAGAATCTAATATCATTTTCCTCAACCTAATAGCAGTAAGTGACTTGATGCTATAAAACAACTTAGAAATCTTCTCTTCTTGTCAATTGAAACGAGTACTTTTGGCAATGCTGCAGGCACCCGAGGGAATACATACAGTTTGCAAACAATTTCCAAGGCTAAAAATTGTGACATCTGAGATTGACATTTCATTGAACAAGGATCTTCGAGTAATACCAGGTCTGGGCGAGTTTGGAGACCGATACTTTGGCACTAAATCAAAATGAACAGACACGCTCCAATGCTATCCTATCTACTGTAGGAGTTATTCTTTCATTCTTTTGTAGGAACTTTCAGTCTTTCTGGAGATAACTGAAAGAATTCCGGGTTTTGGTTCATTCTTTTTGCAGAAAAGAATTCTCTTGCCTTTTGAATGTAACCTTTAAGATATATGAGATGTATCTGTGCTCCTTGAGTGCAAGATTGGTCATTTTTCCAGTAGTATAGAAGCTTTCCATTTTGCCGGCTTTAAGCAACTTTTGCATTTCCTGCTGAGATCCCAAGTCTCCAAATGGACCCTCTTGGCCACCCTGACTCGTACCAGTCTCTTTCTTAGTATGGACAAAAGGGATAATGCTGCTACTGCAGCTCAATCTCTCCCGAGGGAAATTAAGGGGGGAAACGTTCCTTTACTGTATGCCTTTCAAACATTTTAGTATGTATTTGGAAACAAATTCAAGTAGACTTGGTGGCAGCCCTTGTTTTGAAATTTTTGCATATGATTTAGATGTCTCATTTCCGAACAAAATTTGCACTCAGGATCGTCTAGCACACCTAATACACTTCTCTACACTCTAATAGATAAATTCTAAGGGAAAAAAAATACACGAGAGAAGTATATTACAAGATGTATTATATAATCTGGACGCAAAATTTGGATCAAGTGTCACATTTTGCATATACCAAATCCATCCAGTTCAAGAGCATCATCATGCCCCAAGATTAAAACAATAAGCATAAACTAAAGGTGGAAATTTACCAATAGAGAAGCTAACATTCATTACTCAAACGAACAAAATTTCATGCCCACAAAACGGAAGGCCATAGAGAATGTTCACTAGTGCTGTAAATACCTTATATTTGCGCTAAAATAAAGTAATAACAAACTTCTCCCTCCCACATCTGTCTTCGAATTGATCATGAGGCATTGGTTTTCTTCTTCTTCTTTCTTGATGCATAGCTACTTGGTCCTATTTCTAGGGACATTCTTTTCGTCCTGCAAATCAGAAAAGCGAAATCTAGGCTTAGATTTGTAGAACATTCACCTCAAACTCATCGCCTATAGTCTTCTTTCAATCCCCTATTGGTCGAAATTTGCATGGCAAAGATAATACAGATAAAAAGTCACATAAAACTAGTGCCAGAGACATTTCACATACCTTTTAGAAAGCTCTCCGGCTTCAACTTTCCCTTCTTCAGACCCTGCATCTGTTAAAGATATATCATCCATCAACTACACAATACAGCAAGAGACATGAAATCCTCGAGCATTAAAATATTCAGTGAATGTTCTTTGAGTTATATAAATTCATTATATCATAATATTATAGCATCCAACATATGGAATAAAAATTTCAAGTTGAGAGGATAAACGATTGGTCCGGACAGGAAGGTGAGAAGGAAGTCAAGCAATGAATATCTTCAAAGTTTCCCTAGTCGATGCAGTTACAGATAATGGAATCTCCTCTTGAATTATAAAATTGTGAAATTAAACAAGCCGAAGATTGAAGATTAATCAGTTCATAATAGGGTCAAATCAGGAGGAAGAAGAAAATTTTAAAATTATATTTGCAGACACCATATCTATGAACTAGCCAAGTTGTCCTTCACATTTATATCCACAGCTAAGGCGGGGAGAAAAGTGCAGGAAAACCAAATCATCACACGGGTACCTTCTCACAAACAATTATAGTTGTACACTCTAAAAGTTAGCTGCTTTGAGGACCAACCAATTAACAATATCAAGTGTTTCATGCTCTTACACATCCCTTCTTGTTCTTTGCTTTCTTTCAACTATCACAGCATTCTTTCAGCGGGTTCTTTTAGGTTTAAGGAGGGATACATACCTTCTCCATCAGCATCATCATTTTCTGGCCCGGACTCAGAATCAGAGCCCCACCGATCACCTCCATCATCATGATCCCATCGTTCTCCCTTTGGGGGCATCCAGAAGTCACCTTCTTCTTCATCTAAATCACTTTCCTCAGAAGCGTCTCTTACTTCCGAGATAACCTCACTAACAGTTTTACCCCGTTGCTTTTTCTTTTTCTTTGAACCATCAGGTTTAACCTTTTTCTTCTTTTCTGGCTTCAAATCATCCTCTTTCCCCACCTTTCCATTTGGCATCTTTTGTTCCGTTTCCTTTCTCTCTATTAACAAAAACATCAAGGAGAAAATTTTGGTCATCAGCTAAACACAATGGCAACTTTAAAAATTAGAAAAATACAATGATTTATCAGGCAATGAATGAAATAAATACAACAAACCTAGCATGTTCAAGAAACGTTTCCCATTAATGTGCTTCCAAATGTGCTCTTCCGATTTATTGATGGTAACTCCTGTAAGCTTGCATATTAACTTTGAACTACAAGAGGATCACAGCCAGGGGAAAAAAAATCGTACGTAAGATTGAGAAAACTAATCCCAATTAGCATTTTCACAAACATGTTTCAGTACAGAAATTTCTCTCCATATATCCTAGTTTTTCTGTAAAAAGACATGTTCTTGAACAAACCTCAAAACAACTCATAACAAAAAACTAAAAAGAAAGGGCAACGACGTTATAAATACCGGGATACTGGGTCTTGATTGAACATATTGAGAGGGGGTTTATTTTGAGCTAAAGCAGCATCGATGAGGCCCAAACGGCAGTGCTTGCTCTGAGCATAGGAGTCTTTGGTGTGAGCCGGCAATTCATGGCCAGTCTCCACGCACCGGAATCGTCCATTCTCCAGCTCTTCAAAGGTCGGCGAGCCCAGTAAGTTTTGCCCTTCTTTTGTCGATTTGCTTTCTGTTTCTTCAGTTTTTCCTCCTCCTCCGCCACTTTTCTTCCCCATTGCTACCGTCAGCTAGGTAGGCGAGGCGAAGGATTAGGGGTTAGGGCATTTCAATTTCAATGCTGAAGAAAGAGTTAGACGACGACGTATTAGGCTCTCCTAAATCGTAATCCTACCCCCACACTTATGGATAATATCATAAACGTCCCCGATTTTATGACAATATCATTATTCTAACCCTTAAGTTTTAAAAATATCCTACACGCCACTTATGACGTATATATTTTAATACTTTCTAAATTAATTTCTTTATAAGGTTTCCAAATACTAATAATCATATTTACCACAAAAAAAAAAAACGATAAAAATCAAAACCTCGAAAAAAATGCTATTTATCAAATATTAATAGCGTTTTTTAGAGAAATAATCATGTATTTTTTGGAAGTAATCGTGATTTTCTTTAGTTTTTTTTATAAAAACAAATACTTATAAATTCAAATGTGGAGAAGAAAAATCACTTATTCATTTCTGTTTACATTCAATATTCAAACACGATCATCCTTTTAAGAAAAAATGTTGTAATGACCATATTTTATAGGTTTTCTTTACCGGTTGTTATAATATATAATTTTTTATCACAAATATATAAATTGCACATTATTATTTATAAATTATTGTATTTTATTCGTGTTCATACTCAAAAGTTTTTTAACTGATCATAATCTTAATAGATAGAAAATTTTGTTTCTTTCTCTTATATTTCAAGAGTTAGAAATAGCTCTCTATTCGTGTTAAAATTATATTGTTAGAACTCCAAATATTTAATTTAACCTCATCAGAATTTGCCTCAATACGAGTCTTTCTTTTCTTTTTTCTTTAAATCAAATTAATAAAAGAAGTCTTTTGAGCCATGAAGATTGGATCATCCGAGTTGAGTCATGAAGATTGGATCATTTGAGTTAGGTCATATAAATTGAGTCAGATTTAGAATTATTTAAATAAAATCTAAACTCACTTTAAATAAAAGACAATACAACAAGACTTATGCCTTTAGGCCCAAATAAAAAGTTATTTTAAATTAAATCCATTAAATGATGGATTAAACTTATTGGACTTCATCAAATAAGGAAATGGGTCGACTCAACATTGTTGATAGGCTGCTTAGTGGCTAAGTTCAAGCATTTCCTCGCTTTCTTCCTTGCAAAGATCGAATAAAGCTCCAGCTATTCTGCAATCCATCAATCATCTTCAAAGTCCATTCGATTTGAGAAGAAACTTCCATGCCCTCAAATCAACACTTTGTCGAAGAACTTGCAGACTTTGATTGAACGATGGGATAGAATACCTCACACGAGAGCCCAAAATAAGGACGATCGACCTTTCGAATGAATGAAGTTATAAGCTAAGGTGCCTTCTAAAGGACAGATCGAAGGGATAATAGAGGCACCGGCGGAGCCTCGCCAGGAGTAACAGGTTCTTCTGATCAGCTCAATTGAAAGAGAGGGCTAGGGCAAGTCTCGGACAGGCTCATATTGGTTGGGTATGCTACTTTTGAGCTAGATATAAGGTCTCTTTCCTGGCTGGTGCAGGATATCGTTCAACCTCGGTACCTATAGCCTCATTGATCTCTTACCCGGCAAAAGGAACTAGTTCGCCCCAGTCGGGTACAACTCTTATTTGAACAAAGTGAAAAAAATTGATTCCTATTCCCTGAAATGCACCTACTCCACTTGTTTTATACGAGTTGAGTGAAAGAGAGTCCTGGGATGAGAAAGCTCCCTTGGTCTCGATGGCTTCCTAGGAAGGCAAGTCGACGTTTTTGATATGAAAGTGAAAGTCCACTGATACCTAATCGATAACAAACCTGAATGGCTTTTTTAGGTCCAATTCCAAAGAATCGAAAGAGTATAATACAGACTAAGAATTTCCCAAAAACTTTGTAACTATTACCATATCATAAATCAAATCACATTATTTACTATTTATCTTTTGCTCGATTTTCAAACAACAATGTAACGGAGTCATAGCTTTATGTTTGTTTTGCTTTCTTCCTGATAAGTAGGGTTCTCAGTAATAAGTTACAGTCCCCACCCACCTTGAAACCTTCCCCAAAAACTTCATTTTTCAATCACAAAACATGTGAGTAGCATAGCATAGCATGGAGGAGTTTTTCTACCTTTTTTTTTCCCCTTTTGTCTCTATCTTGATTTGATTCTTTTTATCTTCTCCTCTGCCTTCCTCTTCTTATTCTTGATCTTAACTTGTTCTTTGTTTCTTGCTGCAAAAACCAGCAGCAGCAGCAATGGACTATACCAAGTTACTTTTGGCTGGTTTTCTAGTAGTCTCATTGGCCTTGGGCGGCGGCGCCGGTGAACCCCTGAGAGGTCCTCTGCCGCCATGTGATTTTCCGGCAATCTATAACTTTGGCGACTCCAATTCAGACACAGGTGGTATATCAGCAGCATTCTTGCCAATTCCTAGACCTTATGGAGAAACATTCTTTCGAAGACCTTCTGGAAGGGATTCTGATGGCCGCCTTATTATAGACTTCATTGGTGAGTGCTTCTAAGTAATTAATTGTAGAGAAATTAGCTAATTTTTTGGTTTATAAATATAAATTTTATTTGAATTATGATTTTTTTTAATATTTTTTTTATATGCGATTCCTTTTGTCAAAATAACAAATATACCAACTTAAAACTCACATGCTACATTTGTTAATATCGAAGTTGAAGATAACTTTGTCATTTTACGAGAAAAATAAATGATAATTTTTGTCATTGAACCCCACTTAACACTCTCCAGGGGCGGAATCAGTAATGGGCTCGGGTGGGCTCGAGCTCCCTCAAAAAATTTTAAAAACTTTAAGATTTTTAAGTATTTTACCTTTAAACTCTCTCAATTTTTTTTTCAATACAGTCCCAAAACTTAAGTGCTGACTTAAAGTGACTTTAAAAAAAAATTATACTAAAATATTTATTATTCTTTAGCTCCCTCAACATTTTGGTCCTGGTTTTGCCACCGACACTCTCAACCTTGTCTTTTTTAATTCTATCAAACCTCATTTATTGATTTAAAGTTACAAAATTACTCTTTTTCGCCTAGTTAAATTACAAAATTATCCTTAATTCCAACATCATCTTGACTTTTAAACTGAATTTGTCGTATATTTACTAATTTAATAAAAATAATTGTTGATGATCCCATATTAGCTAATTAAAGAAAATAATTACTCCTTATAAAAACTTGGACAATCCTCTCCTCTTGAGGTACCTTTTGGGATGAGGTAGGCATAAGCACAAAAAATTCTAACATGGTATCAGAACCGGTTGTTAGACTACCCGTGTTGGGCCACCCGCACAGATGTCTAATCTTGCAGAATGCCACGCTCTAGGCCCAAATGATCAATTTAGGCGTGAAAAGGTATGTTGAGAATCCCGCATTAACTAATTAATCATACTATGTTGATTATGTAGCGGAGAATTTGGATTTGCCGCATCTTGGTGCTTATCTTGATTCAATCGGCACAAATTATAGCCATGGTGCCAATTTTGCCACCGGAGGATCTACCATTAGGAGGCAAAACGAGACCATTTTTGAGAACGGCATTAGCCCATTTTCCCTAGATATCCAAACAATACATTTTGATCAATTCAAAGCTCGAACCCATCAACTTTACAATCAAGGTAATGAAAATTAACCTCGACCCGATAAGAGATCTGTGTGGTTTAATAGCGCGATCTCTCTTTAATTCATCTCAGATTAATCAATGTAACTTTGTTTTAGGCCATGATGTTGCTGCTAGAGGTAGATTACCAAGGCCAAAGGACTTCTCAAGGGCTCTTTATGTTCTTGACATTGGCCAAAATGACCTTATTCTTGGCTTTCGAAAGCTAAGTGATGCACAATTGAAGGCTTCTTTGCCTGATATTGTGAACCAATTTGCCAACGCTGTGATTGTAAGTTAATCCCTTTTGAGTTTTGATCGAACAATTTTAGCTTTTCGATTTATAATCATACTTTTTTTAAAAATATTTTTCTAAGTATGAACTTTTTTTTACGCGTGACTATCTTTGTCAAAATAGCAAATATGCGCATAATCCGACTTAAAATTCACGCAATATCATAATTGAGGGTAATTTCGTCATTTTACAAGCAAAATGAACAGTAATTTTGCAACTTTAAATAAAGGGATGAGATCTAGTTTAAAAAAAGACAGAGGCTAAGGGTCTTACTAGTTTAAGTGGCAAAATTATCTTTCATTTTGCTTGTAAAATGACAAAATTACCCTCAACTACGACATAATATGCGTAATAGCAAGTGAATTTTATGTCGAATTCTGTTGAATATTTGTTATTTTAACAAAAATAATCACATGTAACTAGTAAAAACTAAGATTAGGATCGGACGGATAGAGTTTAGTTTCGAGATTTTTGCGCTGTATTTCGAAAAAAGTAATAATATATGTTATTGGCAGCATTTGTATGAACAAGGGGCAAGGTCATTTTGGATACATAATACAGGTCCAATTGGTTGTTTACCAATGGCCACTTTATTATACATTAAAAATCCAAAAAAATCTGGCTATCTTGATCATTATGGATGCATCAAATCCCAAAACGCCATGGCTGTTGAGTTCAATAAACAGCTTCACGACAGAGTTAGAAGATTAAGATTTGAATTGCCCAAAGCAGCTCTCACTTATGTTGATGTTTACGCAGCCAAATATAGATTAATCAGCAACACAAATAAAGAAGGTATTTTTTTTTTTTTTTCATTTGCCATTTGATGCAAGAATTGTAAGAATTTGATGTTGTTTTTTTGGACAGGATTCATGGATCCCATGAAAATATGCTGTGGAAGACATGAGAAAAACATACATGTTTGGTGTGGACAAAAAGAAATCATCAATGGAAGTGAAGTGTTTGGAGGAACATGTGCAACTCCATCAAGCTATGTTAGTTGGGATGGCTTGCACAATTCTGAGGCTGCCAACCATTGGATTGCTAATCTTATTCTCAAGGGCTCCTTATCTGACCCTCCATTTCCCATCTTTAGGGCTTGCCATAAACCTTAATGTCATCAAACAAACATGTAATAATCCTAAATAGAAATAACAAACAAAGTTTGTCCAAAATGCTTTTCAAAGTTAATCCAATTCTATGTAAGACTTCTATTTCACGTGAGATAAGTGTAACATGCATCTACTATGGTATTAGAGCTGTAAACGGGGTGGGTCTATACTCATATTAAAATTTTATACTCGCGGATCCGTACTCATATCTATACTCATATAAATTCTATTACATGGGTCTGGGTAGGGTACGATGATACCCAAACCCGTATACCTGTTATAATAAAATAATATTATATATTATATTATTTTTATATATTTTTATTAATATATAATTTATACATTTATGATATTGAGTGGTTTATTTTCTTAGTTTAGAGAAGAGAAGAGAAATTTTCTTCAAGATTTCTTCTTCTTCGAGACATCAGTACTACTGTTTTCTCCATTCGATGTTTTTTATGGACTTGTTTCTCTCATTCAAAATTTTATACCAGTGGTTGTTTGTTCCAAAGGCGAATAATAGAAGCATGATTTTTTAAGGTTAGATTTTCTGAAATTTTTTTTATATATTTTTGTTTAACAAGAATCAAAATAGAAAAATATCATACGGGTACAGGTATACCCAAACCCTACCATAGACCATGAAGGGTCGGGTCTGGGTCTGGGTCTGAGTTTGGATCCGTGTTTCGCTATAAGGATATGGGTCTAGATCTGGGAGTACCAAAAAGATCTGGACCTATTTACACCCCTATTTGGCATAGCATACCAAAGTAGTGAATCATAAATCACTTCAGGCTCATATCTTCATTCCACGTAAGATAAATAAACTGTAATATATTTCCATTTTGACATAACAAAATAGTAAATCGTATGTGTTATCAGGTTCAACAGTTACGGCACAAAACTTACGGACACGCGATGTAATTTTCACTTAAAGTGAACATTGGCATTGAAGCACTATCCCCAATAGTGTTCCACTAATTACATTCTTAATGGGGTAGGATTAGTTCAATCTTCCACTTAGAGAGATAACATCAAATTAACAATGCCTATAGTGCAACCAACCACTAATTCCAATGTTGTAAACATTAACTTCATGAGGAAAATCTTGATGAAAAAGGAACCAAACTACTGCTTCTGGCCGGAAATATAAGTCCTTTTAATTTAAATTAGATAGTTAAAATTATAAGTTTTTTTGCACATTTTAATATGTATTTATTATCTACTTTCCAATTTTATCCTCTTTAATTCATTTATTACGTTGTTTCTTTTCTTTCTCTATCCTTATTTATTAAGGATAAAATAAATATCTTACATCAAAATTTACATTGTTTTCTTCAGTTTTAATTCGTGTTCAAAGTCCAAAAAGACTTATATTCTTGACCGAAGGTATAGTAAGCAGTTTTTTTCTACTACTGTCCCAAATAATTTCACTTTTCTTTTCTTCATGCCCAAATTATAGTTTCCGGTAATTAATTTCTTAACTTTTTTTATACCCCTTATTATTCTACGTCATAATTACTAAAAATATTCACTTTTCAAGAAATATTAATAAAACACACACCATTCTTGCTATATTTGTTGTTTCAATACAAAAAAAGTCAAATTTATTTAATACTCCATCTGTTTCATATCATCAAGACATAATAGTTAATAAAAATTTTGAACTGTCTCGATTCAAGAGGAAAGAAACTAAACTATCCTTTGACTGTCATTAATAGTTTTTTAACAAAAGATAAGGGTATATATGGAAAAATATAATTTAATACTGTCTTGATTTACTTAAGTGACAAGCAACAGATAATATGAAACGGAGAGAATATTATAGACATAGCTCTCTATAAATACCATTATTGAGTGTTCAATCTAGTTAGAGAAAACAATGGAATTCTTTGGATTAGTAGCATTGGTTTGGATTCTTGTCTCCTCCTCCTCCATTGTTGTGGCAGCAAAAGCAGCCATAACCATGGTGGATTTGCCATCTTGTAACTTCACTGCTATATACAACTTTGGGGATTCAAATTCAGACACAGGAGGAATAGCTGCTGCCTATTATCCTATGGCGACACCCTGTGGGAATACATACTTTGGTAGACCTTCTGGAAGAGGTTCCGATGGCCGTCTTATCATTGATTTTCTTGGTAAGAGATATATATATATATATATATATGTATGATCAAAATAGCACCAACAATTTTAGTTTCTCGGGTTCATTTTTTCATTTTTTCTGATCACTATTTTTGTCAAAATAAAAAATATGCGTCGAAATTCGATTTAAGAATCACGTGATATAGGATTGAGGGTAGTTTTGTGATTTTACAAACAAAATGAAGGGTAATTTTGTCAAAATAACAAATATACATCGAAATTCAGTTTAAGAATCACGTGATATAGGGTTGAAGATAATTTTATCATTTTACAAATAAAATGAAGGGTATTTTTGTCAAAATGACAAATATACATCGAAATTCGGTTTAAGAATCACGTGATATAGGATTGAGAGTAATTTTGTCATTTTACAAATAAAATGAAGGGTATTTTTGTCACAATAATAAATATGCGTTGAAATTCGACTTAAGAATTACGTGATATAGGATTGAGGATAATTTTGTTATTTTACAAACAAAATAAAGGGTATTTTTGTCAAAATGACAAATACGCGTCGAAATTCGACTTAAGAATCACGTGATATAGGATTGAGAGTAATTTTGTGATTTTACAAACAAAATGAAGGGTAATTTTGTCAAAATGATAAATATGCATCGAAATTCGGTTTAAGAATCACGTAATATAGGATTGAGGATAATTTTATCATTTTACAAAGAAAATGAAGGGTATTTTTGTCAAAATGATAAATATGCGTCGAAATTTAGTTTAAGAATCACGTGATATAGGATTGAGGGTAATTTTATCATTTTACAAATAAAATGAAGGGTATTTTTGTTAAAATGACAAATACGCATCGAAATTCAGTTTAAAAATCACGTGATATAAGAGGATTGAGGGTAATTTTGTCATTTTACAAATAAAATGAAGGGTATTTTTTTCAAAATAACAAATACACATCGAAATTCGGCTTAAGAATTATGTGATATAGGAGGATTGATGGTAATTTTATCATTTTACAAATAAAATGAAGGGTATTTTTGTTAAAGTGACAAATACGCATTGAAATTCAGTTTAAAAATCACGTGATATAGGAGGATTGAGGGTAATTTTGTCATTTCAATCGCTGCAAAATAATGATCCTTAAACTTTTTTTTTTTTTTGGGTTCATGTTTGATGATGAAGCTGATCATTTGGGGCTGCCATTTTTGAGTGCCTATTTGGATTCAATAGGAACAAATTTCAAGCATGGTACAAACTTTGCAACAGGAGGTGCAACTATTACAAGGCCTAATTTTACTTGGTTTCAAAGTGGTCTTAGTCCTTTCCCTTTTGATATTCAAGTTGAACATTTTACTCAATTCAAAGACAGAGCAACCTATTTCTACTATCAAGGTCATTTCATTATCATTCTTCTTCTAGTAATTTGACAAATTTGCCCTTTAATCACGGTCGTTTGGATATACTTTTTTCATTTTAAAATATATATTACTTTCGTAAATCAAGAGAACATTAAATGATACTTTCTTTCTATATATACTCTTATCTTATTGGAACTACACAATTATCAAGAAACTTTTATTAGTACTATTAATGATAGTCAAAGGGTAATTCAGTCTATTTCCTTTTAATCTAGACAACTCAATTATTTTCTTAATTCTTGCATCATGTTCTAAAGCGACACTTAATATGAAACATAAGTAGTATGTATGTCTAATTTTTATTTGTGGTCGAAAATACCTTAATACGATAGAAGTAGGTGTCTAGTGGTGGAGCTGCTCACTTGATTTGCGTCGAGTAGTTAATAAAAGGACAAAATTGGCACAATACTATATTTTTTCCCAACTCTAGGAACGAAAACGAATTTACAATCTCTCTGTTATGCCTATTTTACCCTTTCATAATAGTCTTATATGTATCAGCTCCCTGATAACACACCAACTTTCGCTATGTTAGGATATTTTCGACTATTCATAAATAGTAAACTGACATAAATGAATTAGTGCTCGAATTTACAAAACCTCAACAATTAAAGAATATTTTAAACTAATTTCTCTTATTATTCACTATTAATTTCAAAAGATTAATATTAAATTCGTTGTATATTATTTGAAAATCTTTTCATTGATTCTCATAAATTAAAGACATTATTGAATTTTTTTTTTTTTTTTTGGTATTTAGAAAATAGTACATCAGATAAAAGTAGGCTCCCTAAACCAGAGGAATTCTCCAAGGCACTATACACAATTGATATAGGCCAAAATGACATTGCTGGGATTCTTCAAAAGGGCAAACAAGAGATTCAAGCCACTATACCCTTTCTAATTGCCCAATTTTCAGCACAAATTAGAGTAAGTCAACAAAATCTTTCAATTCAAGATTGGAAATTGATTCAATAAATTTCCAAAAATGCCCTTATACTATTTACTTAATTTCCATTATGTGTCCGTACTTATTTTCGCAAAATGCGATGGAATCACCCTAAAGAGTTTATAGGTTGTCCACATGTGATGATGATTTGAAGGGACAAAACTGTCAATTTAGAACTCTTAATTTTCTAAAATACCCTTATATTATTTACGTATATTTACTTAAGTTTCATTTTATGATGCTAAAGGGTTTAATTTGAAGGGAGAACAATATCAATTCAGAACTTTTAATTTCCTAAAATACCCCTATATTATTTACATATATTTATTTAAGTCGTATTTTATGATGCTAAAAGGGTTTATGTGTTGGGCTACATGTGATGATTTGGAGGGACAAAAATATCAATTCAGAACTTTAGTTTCCCAAAATACCCTTACACTATTTACATATATTTATTTGAGTCGCATTTTATGCTACTAATGAGCTTATGTGCTATGTTTCCAGGGAAAAAAAAAAAAAAGCTTATGTGTTGATGATATGTGATGATTTGGAGGGACAAAATTATTAATTCAGAACTGTTAATTTCCCAGAATACCCCTACACCATTTATATATATTTACTTGAGTCGCATTCTATAATATACTAAAGGGTTTATGTGTTGGGCCACATGTGATGATTTGGAGGGACAAAAATATCAATTTAAAACTTTTAGTTTCCCAAAATACCCCTACACTATTTATATATTTACTTGAGTCGCATTCTATGCTATTAAAGAGCTTATGTGCTATGTTTCCAGCAAAAAAAAGCTTATGCGATGATTTGGAGGGGCAAAAATATCAATTTAGAACTTTTAATTTCCTAAAATACCCCTATACTATTTACATATATCTACTTAAGTCGCAGTGTATACCTGGCATAATTGCATAAATATGTTAATTGACAGGATCTCTATGGAAAAGGAGCAAGATATTTCTGGATACACAACACAGGTCCCATTGGTTGTTTGCCATTGGCAAGAATCAGAGTCCAAAATCCACCAGAGGGTTCTTTGGATGAATATGGATGCATCAAGAATGAGAATGAAGTAGCAATGGAGTTCAATAAACAGCTAAAAGATGAAGTTTTGAAACTTAGAACAGAGCTTTCAGAAGCTGGATTGATCTATGTAGATATGTATAGTGCAAAGTATGAATTGATCAGCAAAGCAGAGAAGCAAGGTAAGCTTTCAATACTAAATCTTGATTAAGACATACATTGTTTCAACAAGGTTCCAAGAAGCAAGACTAATAATATAAACCGGCTCAAGTATGACGTTTACATAGTTTAACTCTTATAAGTCAGCAAATATTTGGGATCGTATTCATTAAGTAGTAAATGAAAGTAGAAATATCTTTTATTGCCGATTCTATGACACTTTACCTTGATTTCAAAAGTAAGATTTTGGGCATTCTTTATTCATGTGTTGTGTTGGGCCAAGGATGAATCGACCGATCCACTATTTAGCTTGCAGATCTCCTGATAGTGTTGGATTGGACCGGTTTATACCCTTATTCAATTCAAAACTCTTTGGGCCTAATAGTTTGGCAAAGGCCGATAGATCGTATTCCATCACGTATCAACTACTTTTTTTGAGTCTATTAAATTAACTCATATTCAGAATGATCTATGCTATATATTCAAGGATGAATCAATCAATTCACTACTTAGCTTGCAGATCTCCTGATAGTGTTGGATTGGACCGGTTTCTACCCTTAGTCAACTCAAAACTCTTTGGACTTAATAGTTTGGCAAAGGCCGATAGATCGTATTCCATCACGTATCAACTACGTTTTTTTGAGTCTATTCAATTAACTCATATTCAGAATGATCTATGCTATATACTCAATGATAGTGTTGGATTGGGCCGGTTTGTATCCTTATTGAGATCAAAACTCTTTGGGCCTAATAGTTTGGCAAAGGCCGACAGATTGTATTCCATCACGTATCAACTACGTTTTTCTTAGTCTATTCAATTAACTCATATTCAAAATGATCTATGCTATATACTCAATGATAGTGTTGGACTGGGCCGGTTTGTATCCTTATTGAGATCAAAACTCTTTAGGTCTAATAGTTTGATAAAGGCCGATGGGTCATATTCAATTAACTTCTGTTCAAAATAATCTATAATATTTTGTGGAACGTATATGTTATATTATATTAGAAATGTTACTGAGACAGTGTTATTACAGGATTTGAAGAGGCAATGAGGATATGTTGTGGGATACATGTAAATGGGTATGATATATGGTGTGGACAAAAAGGAAACATAAATGGAAGTGAAGTATATGGTGGATCTTGTCCTAAACCATGGGCAGTCATCAGTTGGGATGGAGTGCATTACACTGAAGCAGCTAATGCTTGGGTTGCCTCTACTTTAATCAATGCTTCATTTTCAGACCCACCCATTCCCATCTCAAGAGCTTGTTACCCAAATTATGTACATCGTTAACCGACTCAGTTATTTCGTTGTTTTTCATATAATTAATGTATGTATTCGTACGTGATAAAGTTAGTAAAATAAATTTTTACGTAAAAGCATGTAATTCAGATCTGAATAAGTCGAAATACCTTACTAATTTCTATTTGAACTGAATTAATCTTGGCAAATGTAAGCACCTTTAAATCGTATTACAAAATCCCGAAACTCTCGGCAGATGGCCAATGGCCGAAAGAAATGAAAGAATCGGTACTTACCCGCCATGCTTCGAAACTAACTATTCCACGAGGAACCGATTCGAATGAGAGCATGTGGGGCACTAGTAGAAACACATCTAATGATACAAGAAGTCTTAAATTTGAAAAGTATCCAACCCTCGATATAAAGTTTTGGAGGGCCCACATTGATTATCTTATGAGTTCTTGTGGATTATTCTTGGTACCAAAAGACAAAATTCTTCACGGTCAGATTTTTTCATCAAATTGTTCAGATGGAGAATATAAATTATGATGACTCGTGCCTAAGGTTGTAAACGGAGCAGGTCTTATCCTTACCCGCGCAGGTCTATATCCACTTATAGCAAGTAAGGTTAAAATTTTATACCCGCTGACCCGTACCCGTACCCATATAGATTCTATTAAATGGGTCTGAGTAAGGTACAATGATACCTAGACCCTTTTACCCGTTATAATAAAATAATAATATATATTTATATATTATATTATTTTTATATTTTTTTATTAATACATAATTTATATTTTTATGATATTGAGTGGTTTATTTTCTTAGTTTAGAGATGATAAATTTTCTTCAAGATTTTTTTTTCAAGACATCATTATTACTATTTCTTGTGGACTTGTTTCTCCCATTCAAAATTTTATACCAGTGATTTTTTGTTCCAAAGGCGAATAATAGAGGCATGATTTTGAATGTTAGTTTTTCTAAAATTTTTAATAAATATTTTTATTTAATAAAAAAATTAAAAAAATATCATACAAGTACGGATATACCCAAACCCTACCCTAGACCCTGAAGAGTCGGATCTAGATTCATAAATTTTATACTCAGAAGGTTTTGGTCTAGATTTGGGTTAATGTTTCACTATAAGGGTATAGGTCTAAACCCGTTTACACCCCTACTCGTGAATTATTCTATTCAAGGGAATTGAAGAGTTCAAAGTTGGATCAAAGCCCAAACCCTTTTCTAAAGATAATATGGGCCGATACGTATATGCACGGCCCTTTTCATAGTCTCTCCACGTGGCACGTGATGTAATAGTCCTATAAGCTTGTCCTCCAAGGAAGCCAAGGACCGTATTCTCCAAGTAAAATCATCAAAGATCAAACTGTAACAGATTGGTTGATAATCCTATAAATTTCACACCAAATCTTCTCCATTTTTAATCCCTCAATTCTCACCCATTTCTTCTTCTCTCTCTTGATCTGTTTCTGAAAACCCAACAATAGTTAAAATCCCATCTCCATCTGTGGTGGAAGCTTCGAAAGCAAAGAATGGCTCCAAATTCTTCCCTCATCGGCCCACCGGAGATTTACCTTACACCACCTTCCTCCGGCGGAGCCACCGTCTCGCCACCAAAAGCATCAACCTTTATGGATCTAATGGTATCCAATTTCAATTCTTCTGTTACAGAAAATGAAAATCCAATCATGGGTTTTACTGAGAATTTCTCGGCTACTTTTATTTCAAGCGGCAATCCTTGTTTAGATTTTTTCTTCCATGTCGTTCCTGATACCCCACCAGAAAGTTTAAAAAAACGCCTTGAACTTGCCTGGGGTTTTGATCCCTTGACTGCCCTTAAACTTATTTGTAATCTTCGTGGTGTTCGTGGTACTGGGAAATCTGATAAAGAAGGTTATTATACTGCTGCTCTTTGGCTTCATAAAAACCATCCTAAAACTTTAGCTTGTAATGTGGCTTCAATGGCGGAATTTGGTTACTTTAAGGATTTGCCGGAGATTCTTTACCGGCTTCTTGAGGGTCCTGATGTGAGAAAAAAAGCAAAAGAAGAACGGATGATGAAAGGGAAAAAACGTTATCGAATTGGGCACCGGGGGATGGGGAAGAAAAAGGGAAATGGCAAAGGGAAGAAGCAGAATAGAGATGGAAAAGGGGATAGGGTATTGAAGAATTTAGAGCAAGGAAAAACGGAGAAATTGAAGGCTAGCAACGGAAGAAAGGAGAAGAAGATTGTTAAAGCCAAAAAAGCTGTTGAAAGATACAATCGGGACCCGGATTATAAGTTCTTGTTTGATAGAATTTCTGATTTTTTTGCAGATTGTTTGAGAACTGATATTGAATTTTTGAGTTCTGGAGAATTGAAGAAGATCAGTTTGGCTGCAAAATGGTGTCCATCATTGGATTCATCCTTTGATAAATCCACTCTATTGTGTGAAACCATTGCTCGAAAGGTCTTCCCGAAGGAATCCTGTTCCGAATATGAAGGAATTGAGGATGCACATTATGCCTACAGAGTTAGGGATAGATTGAGAAAGCAAGTTTTGGTGCCATTAAGGAAGGCTTTAGAGTTGCCAGAGGTTTATATTGGAGCTAATGACTGGGGCTCTATTCCTTATAACAGGGTAGCCTCTGTAGCTATGAAGAACTATAAACAAAAGTTTCTAAAGCATGATAAAGAAAGGTTTGAGGAGTACCTGGAAAAAGTGAAATCAGGGAAGGCAAAAATTGCAGCAGGGGCTCTGTTGCCTCATGAGATCATCCGGGCATTAGATGATGAGGACAGCGGGCAGGTTGCCGTGCTTCAATGGGAGAGAATGGTGATGGACATGACCAAGAAAGGAACACTAAGGAACTGTCTTGCAATCTGCGATGTCTCCCGCAGTATGGAAGGGTTACCAATGGAGGTTTCTGTTGCTCTGGGGATTCTAGTTTCTGAATTGAGTGAGGAGCCATGGAAAGGGAAGCTTATTACCTTTAGTGCAGATCCAAAGCTTCAGATGGTTCAAGGGGAGGACTTGAGATCGAAAACTGAGTTTGTGAAGGAGATGGATTGGGGAATGAATACTAATTTTCAGAAGGTGTTTGATCTAATACTGAATGTGGCTGTGAGGGGGAATTTGAAGGAAGATCAGATGATCAAGAAACTTTTTGTTTTTAGCGACATGGAATTTGATCGGGTTTCTTCGAATCCTTGGGAAACAGATTACCAGGCCATAGTGAGGAAATTTGGAGAAAAGGGCTATGGAAATTGTGTGCCAGAAATTGTGTTTTGGAATTTGAGAGACTCAAGAGCAACACCAGTACCAAGAAATCAGAAAGGAGTGGCATTGGTGAGTGGCTTTTCAAAGAATTTGCTGACTCTCTTCTTAGAAGAAAATGGGAAGTTGAACCCAGAAACTGTGATGGAGGCTGCAATTTCTGGGGAAGAGTACAAGAAACTCATAGTTCTTGACTGATCAAATTTGCTTGTAAAAATATACCCAAATGCAATCTAGTTCTTCATTTTGACATGTTTTTTTCCTTCCCCTTTATCTAAACAAAAAGAAACTTTTTACAGCAAAAATGATTTCCATTCTCTTCTTCCATACTACTCATGCTAGTATTTAACAAGGCAAAAGCACTCTTCAAACAAACCATAAGAAAAAAGACCAGGGGAAGAAACAGGCAAACTCATCCATCTAATTCAGTTGCAATTGAAAAAATATATTATATAGTTTCAATCCAAATATACCCTTAAAATGCTACACTGTTATAAAACAGAAGCACCAAGATTTGCTTCTTAATAAGAAATAATGTCATTATTCAAGTAGAGGGTAAATAACTCACTAGCATTAACAAGAATATTAGACTACAACAGCACTATTATACAACATAACAAACTTCAGAACCTCGTGGCTTGTCTGGTCCTTAAATATAAAGGATGATAAGAATAAAATACCTATAGAAGTAAGCCATGTCCTCTGTACTAAACTTGAATTTATAAACAAGTATTAACAGCCTCAGATTCACTGCCGATGCCCTTCTGGAAGAGGAACCACTCTGTGGAAGGGTACAACCCTCTGAGGCAAAGATCCATCTTCCTCGTCATCATCAAATTCCAAAACATAACTGCCAGAACAAGCAACAATTTAGGAAAGGATTGATGAACTAATGAAACTGAGTCATAGTAGAAAAGGGGTGTACAGTAATATATGCACTTTATGTTTCAAGCTAGGATATTCTTTGCCATGTTTTTCTTCATGATAGCAGGAGAAAGGGATAGAAACCATAAATGTGTAAAAAGGAAGAGCTGCTTACTCGTCAACTTTTCTCTGAAATATTGAAATCGTTGCGAATATTTCATGCCATGTAAATTGCACAAAAGAACAATCACCGTCAAAATTTTCCCTCGTACAGATTTCTTTAGTAAGAAATTGAAGAGCAACATGGACAATTTTATTTACCTTACGAGCTTGAACTACTGTCGCTTTGTACAGTGCAGTGGTGCCTGGGTAGACAGCCAAAACATGTTTTCCAGGAGGGAAATCCTGGACACTAGAGGGATCATTGCGTTTGGGAAAAGGAATGATGTGTGATATTGGCAGCTTGTATTTTCTGAAAGCATGATGAAAATAGAGAATTAGTGACCGACAATAATTAACAGATCAGAGACCCATATACCAAAGCATTTCAAGATGAGAATGACTTGGAAATGAAATCATTCAAGTTCCACTAAAAGAATCTAGATAAAGTAAATACTATTATAAATTCCACACAAGAATTTTATAAAATCATTGCAGGAGTTTAGGCATTGTATATAAATATGCAAAGCAGCAGTTATATATAAAACAAAGGAAACACGCTGTTAACACAAGGAAAAGGATTACAAGAGTTTCACCAAAGAAATAAAAATGGATTAACTCAGGAATTATAGATTAGCACTACCTCTGTCCGCCACCTTCCTCATCATCACCTGGTTCCTCATCTAGGACTTCAAATCTGCATATTAATAGCCACTGGTGAGAAATATCAAAAAGCAAAGACAGAAAGAGGCAGTTTCAAGGTTCTGCTTCATGAAAGTTAACATGGGACTTTCCAGCTTAGAGGCATGAGATGAATCTGTGCGGAAAAGAAGATGAAGCATACCCGTGATAACAGATATGGCATTTCAACAGAAAAGCACAGAAAGGGAATTCCGAAATGCTGAAGACAACTAATTACCCACCAACACTCTTTAAATTTTTGTGTAGATTATATTATTGCTCCATAAATGACAGAAACATACTTCAATGCAGCAGCTGATTTAAGGAGACTGAACTTACTCTCTTGTTTCTCGGTCAAAGTGAGTAACTTTAACAATAACCCACTCATCTTTATCACCATCTTCTTGAGTGACTCTAGCTGCAACCTGAAAGAAAAAAAAAAAGTTTACAATAGAAACTACAATCCTATTTCAACGCAAATAAACTTTTGATAATGATCAAAAAGGACTTGCAAGCAAAGAAATCTATGCCAAAACCGCTTCCACTCCCCACCCCTAAGTAGAAGGTATCTGGATATTCGATTCATACTTGTTCACCCTTCAAACTAGCCAGAGCATCAAGGTGATTTCGCACAGAAGGAGAAAGCCTCGTGATATCTGAATCAGCCTTCATGCGTTTCTTTTTCTGCTCATTTCCATCTGCAAAAGCAATTAAATATTAGTTCATAAGGTGTGAAGAAATATACACAATACAAAGAATCGTTCAGAAATGCAACAGAAAATAATACATTAACTTAGATTGCACGTTCATTAAACCCAAGAAATTTCCAGCTCCCTTATTAAGAACATAAATTTATTTATTTAATTCGCATCATTAAATTATGTGAACATCTAGATGTCCCCATAACTCAAAGTAAAAAGATGTATTCCTTTGGTTCCAATAAATGCATCAATGAGTTATAGAGCTCAGGCAAAACCACATCCTTTTCTTTTTTCCTCAAAATTAAACCTTATCAATCAACCTTCTCATTAATATAAGCCGCCAATAACCAAAGAAATTATGATAACATGCCTTACTTTGCAATTTAACAGAGCTTATGGACGATTAAAATTTTACCATCCTTCACTTGAAAATGTTAGTCCACATTCTCAACTAGTATACCTATAGATGATACTATTCCAAGGACTGACATACCCATCCTTCTTCGCTGTTGTCCTGGAGGTCCAGAAGGAATTAATGCATCCAGTTGGTTTAACAACTGAGTGGAGATACTGCAGCCAGATCAAAAACACCCACGGTAAACATATGTGCATGAGTAAGTATATGAGTGCATGTTAGTTTGCGGTATAATTCAGATGAGACCATCTAGACGGAGAAAAGGTATAAGTGGTAAAACATCATCTACATCATATAGATCCCATTTCAAAATGAAACACATTTGTAAGTTTGTTCTCTTTCTCTGTAGCTGTAGGATACAAACCTGCATATTACTAAAACAGCTGAAACCACTTTACTTTCAGAGTTATACAAACAATAGGTTGAGTAATGGATTTCAAAACCACAGCTTCTCTAGAGAATAAAAAATTCAGATTGGTTTTGTCAGTGCCACTGATAATAATTGGAACTAAAACTTCAGAAATATTTACTGCAACAAATATTTTCTGCTAGAGTCTGAAAAGGAGATACAAGTAGTAGAAATCATTTTCATTAAATGAAACAAAGCATACCTTACTTCACTTTCAGACAGCTCCTTGGCTTGAGTGTACAACATCTTCAGCTTTGTGAGTGAATTATCTCCAGGCTTCTCAACAACCTCTGGCGCTGCATGGTGAATCAAATAACATCATGCACGGAAAAAACAGTTAAAAAAAAAACTACTTGAATGTAACTGGCACAACATTTGAAGTTGGCTCCCTTTTTACAAACAAATAAGTAAGAGGTCGATCATCATATGTAATAGAATATGTTAAAGATGTGTTTCCCCGGAATATTAAGAAAAACACGAACAAGCACAAGTTTGCTTCTGCTGGTATCTTGAGTTTCATGTCTGTACCTCTATGTCATCAGATTCTGCATAACCAATTAGTCACAAGTCGAACAATTTCTTATACTTTTGTCCCAATTAGAAGATGATAGCTACTTTTCCATCCCTAATTCAAATAGCTCAAGTGATTTCAAATGCTAGGCTCCAGTGCAAAAGTACATAGCCATGTAACGTGGAAAATCAATGTGAATTCGTAAACTGTATCACTCTTTAATAGACGTCACAAAAGCTTGAATCATCAAAGAGCCCATAGCACTCAAGCAGTTGGCTTTAGATATTACCGAAGAAGTTGGCGAAAAGAGACAAACGAACAATTAAAGAGTTATACTGCAAAGAATCAAATCAACACAGGCGACATGAACCCTCAGGCAAAAGGAAAAGCATTTCGATTAATCAAAACGAGAATACAAGACCCGCTTTATCTACGGAATCAGAAGTGGTAGACTCCTATATTCCGGGCTCTACTTCAGTCGGCTTCCAAAAATAAAGCGAAAGTCCTTCTTGAATGATTCTTTGGCAACAATGTCAAAAATTTCCTTCTTTGTTTTGTGTACATATGCTGAGTCAGAGACACATAGAAATTCGTGCCCATTATCCTTAAAGATTTGACTTTTACAAATCTTGATCATCCCCCGGGTCCACAACTTTTGCATTAATCACAGATTAAGTAAACAGTAAAGCATAAATTATCTATACAGAGATTACATGACATTGGTAATCAGCAGTTTGATCGAAGTCCCTCCTAATTCCTCCAAGTGAACCAATTAATCTGAACTTATAAAACATATATCGAATCACATCTAACAATCGCTATTGAGATGTCCATTTATTGACCATCCAATGGAGATAGCAGGTTGGCCTCTTTGACCATCTGCCATCCCTTGAGTTATCAGAAAAAAAAACCATCTGCCGTCCCATCAGAGCCCATTGGTCAGACATTCTCTGCCCATAAAATCCAAGCTTCTTTCGGGCAACAAAATCCAATAAATTCATTTACATTACTTATTCTTCCCCAACTCATATGAATGGTAATTAACCAGCTTCAGAATACTTGGACTCGAATAATTCAATACAAATAAGCTCACATCATGAAATTCAAATTAATAGATATACAAGCGTAGCACAATTAACAATAATTGATAATACTACTAATAACTCTAATAGAAATGACGATTGACTATAAATGAGGGTGTATATTAAGGTAAGAGAGGTAAACTCACTGGATTGTAGCTTCTTATGCATCTTATTGATCTCGAGAAGAACTTCTTCTTGCTCTTTCCTCAACCGATCGAGCTCCTTGGAGTTATCCAATATCTTTCCAATGTCCGGCGATGACATCATCACCGGTAGTCGGGATCGTCGTGGCAGTCGGTTGTTGGAGAAGCTAAGCTTCGGAAATAAAGCAATTAACCCCCGATTAATACTGTTTCTTCGTCATTTATTGACCTGAAATTTGGACAATTCGGAGCAGACTACGAGGGTTTCTGAAAGATAATTCGCCTGAGAATTTGCAGTAACGTCTCAAAAAAGTGTGGTTTTGGAATGAAGAGAGAGAGAGAAAGAGAACAAGAAGAAGATATTTTTATTTTTCCTTTCTATAAATATCATATAATAATAAAATTAATACTTTCCTTTTCATATCATATCATCTCATGCCTCAAACGAAATTTTAAATATTTTAATAATTTAAATATGTAAATTTTTATATTTTTTTTAATTTAATTTAATACTTTCCTTTTCATATCATATCATCTCATGCCTCAAACGAAATTTTAAATATTTTAATAATTTAAATATGTAAATTTTTATATTTTTTTTAATTTAATTATTGACTCTTAATATTAATTATGCAATTATGTAAGAATTGCTAATTAAAAAAAATTAAAATTTATTTTTAATCGAAAAAAATAATAAAAAATAATTTATTAAATATTATATTATTTTTATAATATGATAATTAAAAAATATAAGATAGGATACGTAACCAGTAAAAAAAAAATAGCAAATTTTCTATTTTTAAGAAAAATGAAGATTTGGAGAATCAGCGGCTACGATCAGATGAAGGTATCCACGTGTCGGCTAGGTAAATGAGTTGGAATTAAGATGTGACCCACTCATGCTCCAGCAGATAGTTTTAGAAAGAGGACAATTTGGACAACGAACGGCTCCGATCGGATAGGAGGCATGAATTTCACACGTGTCGAGTAAATAAGCGGTGGATGTGACCTACAGCTCCGCCGCCTGGCTTATCATGTGTAACGCCCGGCCACCCAAAAGGTTTTAATGGTAATTATATTTTGAGCTATTGTCTTGCTGGAAATTTATTTTCTTTTCTTTATAAATGGAAATTTAATTTTGTGTGTCTATTGATTTTATTTTTTTGGAAAAAGTAAGATTTTTTAAAATTAGATTATTTATGAAAACGTATGTAAATTTTAAAGTAAAAAAATAAAATAAATTTTTTTTTTGAGTAAACATTTAAACAGATATAATTTATATGTTTGGAAAAAATATAAACTAAGTATACATAAATAATTTACGGGATGTAATTTCGTTAATGTGTAGATATTAATTTTTTAATATTTTATAAATTTTTAAAATTTTATAAATTTTATTATATTTAAATTATTATATATGTTATATTTTATGTGCATTAATGGACCTTTAAAACTAGTCAATACATTCCCAATATGTAATGAATAATGATGGATTAATAAAGTAATTATATGTTGAACACGAGCCTCCAATAATGCATAATTATTTTTTTTTTCCTTTTCTTGGGCGAAAATCACAACATTTTCTCGTGGAACAAGAGAGAAAGAAGGGACCTATCAAGACTTTGAGTTTGACTAAAGCTTCCGGATTCGGCTCCGACTTGGGACTGGAAAGAAAGTCGACTTGGGCTGGTCACCCGGGAGTCGAGCGAACCCGACCCGAGGATTTAAAATGTTATATCAGTAATAATTTTTTTTCGAGAAGGTCAGTGATAATTGAGTATTTAAATTTATCACTATGATAATTAAGTGTTTAATTTGAATAAAAAAAATTAATTAAATAAAAAATTACAAGTTCATTCCTGCTCATGAAAAAAGAAAAACAGAAAACGGAAGAACTAGAGTAGGCTTTTTTTTAACAGATAATATAGTTGAATCAGAAAAAAATAAAATAAATAGTAGAAGCGAGAAAATATAGTTAAAAAATCAAAAAATAAAGGGTGGGAACGTGTCTACAATATCTAATAATTAACTTACGCATGTTTTTTAAAATTTATTTCTAAAATCACTCAATAGGTATTTGTGGAAATTCATTTCCAAAGCTAATAAATTAACAACTTAACTTTTTAAAAACGATAAATGGTTCTGGTATATTTTTTATTCAAATTAAATATTCAATTGTCATGATAATAAATTTGGATACTCAGTTATCATAGACCAACACTTTAATTGAAAATAAATAATAAGAATTTAATATCAACTTTAATTATTTCTTTAAATAACATGGGTTGTATGAATTAGTCTATAATTAACATAGGATCACCAAAAAATATATATATATAAATTTATGATGAATTGATAAAGAAATTTGCATAATGGGACGAATTGTTTTTGGAGAGAATAATGGAAGGAATTATTCTTCAAATTATATTAAATTGTTCCAATTGAGAAATTCATTAAAAAATTTTAAAAGACAACAAGATAATCCAAAAGCTCCATCCAATATATATATATATATATGTGAGTTACCATTAAAATACGGATAAATTTGTACTATTTTTTTTATAATTTAAATATAACAAAAATCCTACTAAATCACTTATGAAAATTTTACGCTAATTAATAATTATTTATATTATATTTATTTAACGTAATTTTAACAATTAAAATCTTTAATATTCTATCTTACCCCACTCCTTCTCCTCCTTCCCACCCCTAATAAAATGAAAACACTCATAACCTTTAATATTCTTTATTTTTATAATATATTTTTCTCCTTATGATTTATCTTTTATTTAGCATATTAATAAAATATACCAAATTAAAAATGTTAACTCTGAGTATTACAAGGGATGTCAAAGACAATCTGAACAGGAAAAAAAGGAGCATCCTAATTTTTTCTTTCCAAAAGCACTTTGAGTAATGTTCATAATTTGATATATTTTATTAATAAATCTTATTAAATAAAAAATAAACATTCAGAAAGAAAATATATAATAAAAAGAAATATTTTGGGGTGGAGAAGAGGAGTGGAGTGAAGGTGGGGTAAGATTAATAAATAAATATATGATTAAGATAAATAAATGAATATCTTAATCGTGATTGTCACAATTAGAATAAATAAATATATAATTATTAATTAGTGCAAAATTTTTAAAAGTGGTTTGATAGGATTTTTGTTATATTTGAATTATACAGAATAATACAAATTCGTTTGTGTTAATGTGTGCCCCACATGCATACGATTACCACTCATTAATTAGGGCCTCGCTTGAAAAAACTGAAAATTGAAGTGTGAATTATTTAAATTTTAAATGTTACATAAGTCTAACTTTGAATTTGAATGCTTAATTAATTAATCAGTTGATGCTTTGCCATGGGTTGTTATACCGTGCATCTAAGTACACCATGTAAAGTGTACCATATCCAAAAAAAACGTGCGTATCCCACTCTCACCTCATGTGCGTAAAAACGCACGCACCCATAACACTAAAAAATGATCGGTTCCCTCCCAAGACCCTTATGTACTCAACAACAGCAAAAATACAGGCGATTTTCATTTCGATTTTCTGCAATATTTCACAATTAGATCACAAATTTCCTTCCGTTTTCTTTGTTCCACACTTCCATTCTACTCAAGAATTTACTTATTCGCTAAAAAAACCATCAAATATGAGTTTTTCAAGCAATAGAGTGACATACTCAAGCGAACATGAAAAATCTTCAAGCGAGCTTCTTCAAACTGGTAAATATCAACTTAGAAGTTGCATTTTATATTGTTTATTGTAATTTTTGTTTGATATACCTGTTATTTGATGTATTATTAAGTTTTTTTAATTTATTTATATGTTCTGTACTTGGAACGAACTTGAGGTTTTTGTGAAATTGCTGGTGAAATTCTCATATATGACTTTATAAATAATAATGATATGACATTTTTTTTATGATTTGTCTGATATAGACACTAATAGTTTAAAAGATAAGTACAATGTAATATAACATTAGGCACAGATTGTTTAAAAATTAGGTACAAAACAGTGGAAATTTGGGCACGCACTTCTCTCTCTGATACTTTACCTGTTTGCTACCATAGCACACAAATAGTTATAAAGTTTAGCATACAAACTTATATAATTAGGCACACTCCTTTATAAAATTAGGGACACATAGTCATAAAATTATGTACAAATTGTTATAAAGATAAGCACACAGATCAGAAAAATGCAGACACATATAGTTATAAGATGTATATAACTTGCGCCCACTCTGTATATAAAGTGGGCACATACGGTTATAAAGTTAGACACACAATCTTATAAAATAAGCACACAAGTCAATAAACTAAAGGAACACATACCTATAATGCTAGGTACACTCCTTTATAAAATTAGGCACACATAGTTATAAAAGTAGGCACACAGATCAGAAAAATGCAAGCACACATACTTGTAAAGATGTATATAACCTGGTACACTCCGTTTATAAAGTAGTCACAAATGGTTATACACTTAGGCATACAATCTTATAAAATTAGGTACATGAGTCAATAAACTAAAGCCATGCATACCTGTAATTCTAGGCACACTCATTTATAAAATTAGGCACACAATCATAAAAGTAGACATAAATTGTTATAAAAGTATGCACAAACTGTTATAAAAGTAGGTACACAGATCAGAAAAATGCAGGCACAGATACTTGTAAAGATGTATATAATTTGGGCGCAGTGTGTATAAAATTGGTACATATGATTATAAAGTTAGGCATACAATCTTATAAAATTAGGCACACACGTTAATAAACTGAGCACACATACTTGTAAAAAAGGGAAGGCACATTCTATATTAAACTTGGCACATATAGTTATAAAAGTAGACACACTCCTTAAAAAAATCAGGCACAATAGTCGTTGAAAAGTAGACATACTACTTTCTTGTGATATTTTACTTATTTGTTGTCGTATTCAACCTTACTTATCAACCCATTGTATCCCCTGCACGTAAAATTGGGCACAAAAGATTGTAAAAGTGGCACGAAATGCATAATGAATACAAACTGTGTATTGATAACGTAAACACACATGGCTTAAAAACTAAATTCGCACACAATATTACCCTTATGCAAAAAGTATACGCACACAATTTAAAAACTATGCACAATTGCTTACAAAATTAAGTACACTAACTACTGTATTTCGAATACGTAATACAACGAAATGGTAACCAACCATATTAAAACTAAAATTGCTTGAAAGCAAAACATTTCATTAAAATCAGCAAAAACAATCATAAAACAAAGACAAACTTAATTGAAAAACTAGGCACGCTCATTTATCAAACTGGACACACTTTGTAATCAAACTAGGCACTTCACAATTGAAAGTGTTTGAAGGACCACAATTTCCATCCTCCATACTTATAACACGACACATATGCATTCGCTTAAAAAAACCACAAAAATAACAAAACAAACCGAAAAATAAGCAATGTATTGCCTGTAAAAATGTTTTCAACAGATTCCAACACCATCGAGACAATATCTTTGCACGACAAAGGATTTAAAATATCACAATTGACCTTATCAACATCAACGACCGACACAATATTAATTTCTTCACAATTCTCATTGATTACACAATATTACTGACAATTAATAAAATATCATTTCGATAGATGAATACACCTTACATAATGTACTTGAATGCTTCCTATAATTTGCCATTTGCCATTAGGCTGGCAGCCCCCTCGTTGTCTTATTAAACTATTCAAAGAACTCCATTTCATACTGTTACGGCTCGGACTAAATATTACTCCTAACAGAAGAAAGTGAATTAGAGAACTAATTATTACATTAATCTGAATTCTGAAACATCCGAATCAATGGACTTTTTCTTTGAAAAGTCCATCATTTCTCCTTGGATTTGATTGTTCTTCTTAAAACTTTTCTCGTTTGGGTGGACATTGAATCCTCGGATTACTCTGGCCCATTTTCCCTTCCCTACCCCAAATCGTTTTGTTTTTTCTTCTTCAAAGGAATCTCGATTCAGAAATCATAGTTTTTCAGGAGATTCTCATATTCTTGGAGGGTTCTTTGACATCTTTTGGGTGCAATCTTTTTGGGGTTCTTTTTTCCAGTTGAGATTTCTTCATCCACCTCTGGGTAACTGTAAGTAAATTGCCGCTTTTGCTTTTGTTTTGTTTTTTTCTTCATTTTTTTGGGTAGAATGTCGGAATGATGGCATCCGTTACTAGTCCAATCGGCCTTTGCAATTTGAATTTGGAAATGACGAATTAGAAAAACTGAAACTTTAATATAGAACAGGAGATCGGGAAAAACAAGATTCAGAGGTTTTTGGCTATTCTGATTTTGGATTGCAGTTGTTAGAAAACTTTTGCTAGACCCTGAATGATATAGACTTTATTTTTCTGGGTTTTTGTGTGAATTTTCGAAAATTTTAATATTTTTTGTTTATGGGTTGATGCTAATACTATTGGGCTCGCATTTCTATTCTTGAAGCTGCAAGCTTGGCAGCTGATTTGCCTGCAGAGTACCCTTGTATGCTTAGTTCCAGCCTGCATTTGTAAAGCTCTTAACAGAATGATGGCTAATTTGGGGACTCCTAGGCGCAGGTTCACACTTCAAATTCTTTAGTGAAGAATTGTCTGTGAGGGAGAATCAATTGATTTTACTATAGTGAAGACTTCAAATTCTTGGCTTCAGTATGGTTGTTACTAAAGTGAATGAATCATCTGTATTTGTTTATATCTTCCACTATTTACTTTGGTTGCAGCCCGCATTTAAGAAGGCCGAACGAAACAATGAGATTGCTTGTAACAACTTTTATGGGCATTGTGCTTGGATTCTTCTTAGGTGTATCTTTTCCAACGATGTCATTTACCAAGGCATGCGATTTTTCTCCTCCCCATCTGCTTGTATTGCTGCTGCCTAATTTTGTTCAGTAACTTGCTAATGCAGCATTCACATTTCACTATGTTTCCCATTTGCAGATGAACATCCCATCTGGTCTTCTACCTTCAATTGATTTTACTTATATTGAGGATAAGTACTCTGGGATCTCAACTCAGGCACTGTTAAATGTTTGGTCATCCCTTAAGCGTAACAAGGGCAATCCGCACAAAATGAATGCCACAGAGGTAAGTCACTCAAATTCATATTTGCTTGAGCAGTGCTATTGGGTAAAGTTATAATCTTGTACGGCATTTGATTCACTTGTCTTTCATACTCTCTGACCCTAACCAAATATAGTATTATTTTCTAGGATGCATGCCTTTTTCCTGTAATGCAATTGTTATGTTCAGGATAAAATAGTTCATGATGTATGGAGGCATCTCCAACGAAGTGATAATTGTATTTCCGGGGTTAAACAATCTGAAGTGATAATAAATGCAGATTTGGGCCCCTACAAATCCTCGAGGTGCTGAGAGGCTTCCACCGGGTATTGTTACACCGGAGTCTGACTTTTACCTCCGAAGACTGTGGGGTTTACCAAGTGAGGTGTGTATTTACCATGATTCCAGTGCAAGGACTCTTTTTCTCTATATTTTCTAACTGTTGGTAACCCCTATTATTTCTATTTTCCTTTCTGGTAAAAAGATAACTTATTTGCTGCCAAGAGATAGTGGCAAAATTTTGTCATATTGAACATGAAGGAATTTCAAGTACAGTGAATGTCTCACTCTATATAGGAACATGCCTGTCCTAAGAAGATTCTTCATCAAAATACTATTTCTAATTGACAGGGAAGCCATGATTAAGGAAGATATGCTAGTTTGAAGTATGAGAAAAAGAGCATCTATAACTATCCTTAAAATAATACTGTTTAAGGTCTTGCTGAAATTCTTGCATTCCTGAATATAATTATTGTCGAGTTCTTTTGGTGGGATGTCTTTGCTAGTGATGTGGAAGTTATATATTAGGTATTTTACTGCAAATACTCATTCAAAAGTGGTGATGATTAACTGGCTGCAACTTTCCACTAAGTTCATGATTCTGTTCTGGATAAGAATTGATAATCATTGGATGCACTTGCAGGACCTGATGATCAGACCAAGGTACCTTGTAACCTTCACTGTTGGTTATGCGCAGAAGAATAACATTGATGCTGCAGCGAAAAAGGTAAGAAGATTTCCCCTTTCTTCTCTCCAGTCTCCCTATTCTTCATCTCATAAATGGATTATTGTTTGTTTAAAGTAGATATCTATAAACAATTGAACTACTTAATGATCCTTCACAGTTGTCAGAAAACTTCACTATTCTATTGTTTCACTATGATGGTCGGACAAGTGAATGGGATGAATTTGAGTGGTCCAAGAGGGCTATCCATGTCAGTGCACGGAAGCAGACTAAATGGTAAATTTTTATATGACACCTCTTACTCTATTGTTGTAGAAGAATTCTGTGAAGATTTGTTAGGTAATACGTTCTCATCATTTGAAGGTGGTATGCAAAACGATTTCTGCATCCCGACATTATAGCACCCTATGACTACATATTTATCTGGGATGAGGACCTTGGGGTAGAGAACTTTGACTTTGAGGAGTGAGTACTTCAAAAACAATATCCATTTGAGCTTAAAAAGGAAATTGTTTACACAGAGTCAAGTCAAAACACCTATTCCTTTCTGCAGGTATATAAAACTAATAAGGAAGCATGGCCTAGAAATCTCACAGCCTGGTTTAGCTCCAAATAGTGGGTTAACTTGGCAGATGACGAAAAAACGAGATGACACTGAAGTCCACAAGTAAGGACTGAATGAATTTTCTTTTTACCAGTGTCTTTATTTTTATATCAGAAAAACCTCCTGCTTATGTGTTTAATTTGCCACTTTTGTTGTTGGTGTGTGCAGAGAAACTGAGGAAAGACCGGGTTGGTGCACTGATCCTCATTTGCCACCTTGTGCAGCGTATGTATACAGATTGACACCTTTAGCACTTTTACGTCCCTTGATGAGATAATTACTTCTAAAAAAGATTGTTGATGACAGATTTGTTGAGATAATGGCACCAGTTTTTTCTCGTGATGCATGGCGTTGTGTCTGGCATATGATTCAGGTCTTCAGCATCTTCATATTCTTCTTTTATCTGATGAACATCTTATATTGAAGCTAATATTCGGGGGGATATCTGAAAGTATTTCCTTTCATTATTGCAGAATGACTTAGTACATGGATGGGGTCTTGATTTTGCTCTTAGGAAATGTGTAGAGGTGATGAGAACATACATCTTTTCCATTAATGATGCCGATCTCCTTTGTTTGTTGCTTATGCTTCGTCTGCGTCCTTGATGTTTGTACGTCCTTATTTGCCAATTCTTTAAAAATATGTCATCGTTTGCATCTTTTCTCTTTAAATGCAGCCTGCTCATGAGAAAATAGGAGTTGTAGATTCTCAATGGATTGTGCATCAAACTGTACCTTCACTCGGGAGCCAGGTATATATCCCATTATTGTCCCAATTGAGTTATGTTTCGTGTAATCAATATTGTGACATCTTTCTCGTTCAAACAGGGTAAAGCAGAGAACGGCAAGGCACCATGGGAAGGGGTAAGCTGCAATGCAGAGTTTCCTTATGCCATATAGTATCTATACTTTTGCGTGTTTGTAAACAAAACTCGTGTGTTCAGTAGTTCATCCAAAAACTCTACTGATAATGTTTGTGATAATCTGTCATTAGGTACGGGAGAGGTGTAGAAGCGAATGGACTATGTTTCAAGATCGCATGACTGCTGCAGAGAAAGCGTATTATCATGAAATGGGTATCGATCCACCTAATTCCACAGCGCGTTAGATGGGTTAATTGTGTGATTAAGCATGTAATTAGATAGTAATTAATCTTTCCTAGGGTAGTATACATATATGATTCATAGTAGAATCTCCAGGATGAAAAGGATTAGAAATTTTTATCTGTTAGATTCATTGACATTTTTTTCATGTCTTTGTAGAAGAGCAAATGAGTGTATTATTATGTCTAATACCTTTGTAGATTTGATCCTTTGTTTTTTTTTACTGAATCCCTTTTCTTTTTCGACTGAGACTCAGACACAGTGACGAATCTTGTATGTGTTCTTAAGAAAAGGAATTTGTCGTTGCTAGATGATCTAGCAGTGAAAAGATTTCGTTGAAATTGTTTGGTTGGAAATTTCTCCCATCGAGGAAACAATAGCCTAACAGAGGATTCAGTCCAATTGAAGTGCCGACTGTTGCTGAGCAGTTTTTGGATATCAAACAGTGCTAATAACATAGATCATATAGTTCACACGAGAAAGAAATATCTAAAAATTTAGTATTTCTTTAAATAGTGTAATGTCAAAAATGTGAGAACTGATAGAATTGACGTTTCTACTATTTTGCCACTATGGAGTGAAACAAAAGCAGCTACATATATCTCTTGGTAATTGCTTGTTCCAGTTCTTGAAATTCCCAAGCATCATCAGCCAAATATTCACCTGAAAATGAAGCAAATTGGCCAAATATTACAAGTTCTCGAGGGAAAAGAGAGATCATAAGGGGAAGCATATCTCGAGGAGAAGGGACTAGCTTGGATCGTCTGTAACATTCTTTTAACACTATCTCTACGTAACATTCTTAAATAAAAGGTAAACCGTAAAGGAAAAAAGTATTATATAAGAAAATGTTACAAAAAATGTTCCTTACCGATTGAATCTCTTCGCAATGCTGTCAAATGAGCACAACTGCAAAAGAAATTCAGCCAAATGTTAGCTAAAATGGCCTCTTTTGTGTAGAAAATCTCTCTCTCTAGTTACTGAATTGGATTCAGATATGCTTTACCTGCCCAGAGCCTTTCCAAAATCTGCACAAAGTGATCGGATATATGTCCCTTTGGAGCATGTCACTCGAAAAACCACATTCTGTCTGCAGATTCACACAATAAATCAAGATTTTTAGAAAGACGCTCTTTCTTAATACTTGTCAACTGTAAAAAACAAGAAAGGCCTTCATAAACACTAGAGATCATGCAAAAATTCAATGGATACGGCTGTGCGTTTGAGAATTAAGGTAGAATGATCATTTATGACTTATATCGTTCAATATAAAGCCACAAAGCAAACATAATGTCATGTAAAGCGAGCAAATGCCAAGTCACCTGTCCTCTAAGCTTCGCGCTACATCAAACTGGAAGATTGAGATCCGTCTTGGTGAAAGTTCTATGCTTTCTCCTCTTCTTGCTTTTTCATACATCTTCTCCCCACCAACCTACCATAAGGTGAAGAACATCGTAAGTGACCAAATTATCATCACATAACGTACTCTAGAATGAAATGTTTAAGGAAGTGAATTAGGAATCTGTATAATGCAAATTCTCCTCAGATATGTATAAAAACTAAGGTATACATTCATTACTTTGATGGCGGAGAACATTGGAGGGACTTGCCATATTTCACCACAAAATGATGCAGCAGCCTTCTTTATGTTCTCATCCTTGATATGTTCCCACGGTTCTCGCTGAATAACCTATATAACAAAAATTCATGGTATAGAAAGGAAGTGAAAATGACAAACGTTATGGCTTGTTGTTTATCAAAAAAGAAACAAATCTTGAAATTGTTAACACACTGGTGAATCAGCATCCCACGTTGAGGTGGCTTCACCTAAGCGGAAGATGCCACTATAACCCTTAACCATGCCTTGATAACTGCAAAACCATCTTCATATTAGAGAAAATCCATCTGTTTAAAATCCCAATATACATATAAAGATAAACCATCCTCAATTCCTACTACCAAAAAGACATTTTGATGAATGCAGGGGAGAAACTAGCAGGAGCTAAATGTTGGGAAAAGAACTGAAAATTAGCAGATCCCTTAATGCATACACTACACTAAGATATCAATAAATGAATGTACAGGTAAAGTAGTTATAATTCCTACGCGAATGAACTTTACTAAGGAAGAAAATGACGAGTAAAAGAAAAGCAGAGTTCTGGATTTGGAACATTTGCCCCAAGGTGGATGTGCAAAAATGAGTATAAGAAAGGCAAACTTTCTGGATCATGAATGTTCGAACACATTACAAGCTCACCTATCAACCACTTTGGTCGCTTTACCAACGCATACAATAAGCAGACCAGTAGCCATGGGATCAAGAGTTCCAGCATGTCCCACCTGTAAGTGATGATTTGAAGGAGCAAAATCAGATGAAAAGGCAAGAAAATTATCCTCATTCCAGAGATGAAAAGAAGAAAAGCATAGATATGGTGCTCAATTACAAAAGGGATCACCTTTTTCACTTTGACTAACCGTCGCAGCTTGCCACATACAGTAAATGAAGTCCAACCTGTCAGCTAAAATGGCAATTTAGTTATAGGAAGCTTCAGTTAGGAAGAAAAAAGAAGTCAGGAGATACAATTCTTGATCTTAGAAGCTAAAACTTCAGGGAGTCTGATTAAACAGCTAGTAGTTTAACTATGTCTTCTGGAGCCCAATTTTCGCCTTCATCCTTTAAAGAACTAAACTTTTTATCTCATACAGCATAATCTTCCTTATGAAAGTTCATAGTAGATAATTTATTTTAACGTTCATATATCTTAATCTTGATAACAGTTCAACCGCAATTAAAAAGATACCTATTGACCATTCAATCATCTACTTCTCAATGCCACATGAAAAACAGATCCTTAACCTTGTAATTGCAAAATATGTACAAGCTCACCTTTTGGTTTGTTGATCAAAACAACAGTGCCTCCAGGACTATCCCACTTAGGGGGTAATCCAATGCTCCTTGAAGACAGAAATGGTTCAGTACTAGCCATACTGTTATCCTTATTGGGGACTTTCTTCAAACACTTGAAGAACTCCTCAACCTTCTTCTCCGAGATATCACCTTTAACCACACTATTCCCTTCTCTTTCAGCAATTTCCCCATCTTCATCATCAAAAAAGACCAACCCTTTGTTCTCCACTTCCTTCTTCTTTGTTTCCTCTGTCCCCTTCCTTTGCTTTCCCTGTTTTTTTAGGCTTTCATTCGATTGGCCCGGTTCAAGAAACGCCTTATCAAAACACTGATCGGGAAAATACTTCTTCTCCAACTGATAAACCATCTTATAATGCTTATTTTTTTCCCAAGGATATGCAAATGCATCATAGAAATACAATTCTTCTTCTTTCTTATGTAGCGTACGAAGCTCCACAACTTCTTGTTTCAGTTCAACAGAATCATCATCATCTCGACGACTATTTTCATCCTCCGAATCCGAACCATACATTCTCTTCTTCCTCTTATTATAATACTTCCTCATGGACCTGTCCATTTCCTTCAATTTACTATCACCAGGACCCGAACTCAACTTTCTATCAACCCAATCTTCAAATCCAATTTCTTCTTCTTTTTCAGGGTCCGAATCCTTGGAAATTGATTTGGGTGAGCAGAGTCGGGGACGACGGCGAGAAGGGGGTGCAGGCTGCTGCTGCTGTTGAACAGGACGGGAGATGATCATATCATATTGAAGAGGATAAGGAGTTGCTGCAGTGGAGAAAAAGTGGGTTCGGAGCACGGAAGGCAGCAGAGATTTCGGAAAGCGCTGCAACGGTGGAGGGAGCTTCAAGAACGAAAAGGCCATGGTTGGCTTTTGGCGGTGGAAGACAAGAGATATGCTAGAAGTAAAGATTGCCGACTTGACCATGCCTGCAAAAAGTGCATTTCTTTACTGAACCCAACCCAACCGGAGAGGGAAGAAGAGGTTTCGCCCTCTGAGTCTGACTCTGGACTGGACAGACCCTTTTGCTTCCTTTGGCCTTTTGTATTTTAATAACAAGAAGCACTTTAAAATTAAAATATATTCATTTTGCCTCTTAACTATTAATGAATTAATGTTCAAATTAAATAAAATAACTAAATACCCTTTTACGTAAATAATAATTTATTATAAGATAATTCTTAAAATTTTAATCTAAAATCAATTTAATTTATAATTTTTATTTCAAACTCAATTTACTCCTAAACTATTTTTAAGCTCTAAAATCTATCATTTTGATAGAGTAAATAAACTATTTTACAAAATACCATTTATACTCTTCATTCTCGAAATTAACAATTAATGGAATGTTTACTAAGTGCATTTATAACCGCTCCTAAATAATTTAAGAGTGAAATGTATTTTAAAAAAGATTTAAAAATATGATTGATTATACATTAAAAAAAGTTCAAAATTATCTGTTTTTCTATTTTCTTTTCTAAAACAATATAATAGAAACAAATAAGAAATATATATATATAAATGATATAGTATTATTGTTTTGTGCGTCCATGTTAAACAAATATATATAAAATGGCATAATAACTTGTAACTCTTTACAAGGAAGCAGTTCAAGAAATGGGACCAGAAAATGAAAAATTGGACCTGTTCTACCATCTTTCAAAAAGGCGCCTGCGTGTAAATCAATTGATTCTAAGACCGTAAAGTTGGCACCAACAGTTAAAAGGGGTCGAATCCTATGGATCAACAGTCTAGCGGGAGCCTAAAGGCGAGAAATTTCATCTTTTGGTACCGAGAATGGAAAAAGAGTTCACTGATGTGATGAAGTTTTGAGATTAACAACATTTAAACAAGAGGGAGCAACATTAACAGGTTGAACTACAAAACCAGCTTTCTCACAAGCATCCTCCAGAAGCTTTACTTGTGAAGGTCCATCAGGGCAGAACACAACAACAGCACCTCCACTGCCTGTAAATTTTGAGGCGGCGCCGACGCTGCGTGCCGTTTCAACCATCTCTATGTTTAGGGCCCCAAGAGCATCATCACCAAACATGGCCCTGCAGAATTGCCTTTTCAGATAAGAATCTTTTATGCTCTTAACCATAAACCAGATATAAAAATGGCAACAACTTTTACCTTCGCAGGTCAAAATTACGATTCATTAGCATTGCTAGTCTAGAATAGTCTTTCTCGAGCAATGCTGTTCTTCCTTCCAAGGCTATATCTGCAACTTCCTTCATTGTTGATATTATGAACTTGTCACCATCTAACCATCTCTGCCTAACAGTACTGTGCACCTGCATAACAAAAGTGTTTCAATTGAGATTCTACTTCAGCAATCAATTCTGCAGTAGCATAGTTCTGGCGTGTTTCTTTAACTACGCTCTGCAATTGTACATCTTGGGAGAAACCCAAAATATTTTAAGCAAAACATTGATGAATATTATAAGTCATATTCTTCTAAACCAGCAGGACTCATAAAAATATTGAATTGCACGATAAAAGGTAAAAAGATTGACCACAACATCAATTTCATACGAAAGCCAAAAGTATAATGGAAAAGAGAAGAAATCTGAAGGAAACTGCAAGAACAACCGTTAAATTGATTCATGAAGCAACCAAACTGCCAGTGACAGTAAAGTAACTTTCTTAGAGCAAATATATTGAACACAATTGGCAGTAAGAGAAAGCGTTAAGGATACTGACCTTTCCAGAATCACTGGGATTCTCAGCATAAATGAGATAAAGAGGTGGGAGAAGATCAATATCCATTGGTGTATATATTCCATGCCCTAGTTCTTCCATGTGTTTTTGGTTAAAATCCTTCCAAACAAATGTAAGATAGTAGAAAATTACTTTTTTATGTCCAAATGGGATTAACATGCTTTATTAGAATCATGAAATTACATACCATGAAAACAAGGCCGCCATAGACCTGTGCCACCCTATCCTGGAGACCGGCAACAATCCCCAGTTCCTTCTCCGCATTAAGAATAAGATTTGGTCTGACCTCAACTTTAATGAGATGTCTGACATCATAAAAGTCCAGAAGGCAATTAAGAGCAGCACAAACGATAGCACTTGAACCAGAAAGCCCTGCCTGAAATATCAAAGTAAATTGTAACTTTCTTCATACTGTTCCAGAAATCAATAAAAGAAACAATCACTTCAATTAATACATAAACACATTACATTCAGTACCTTGCTGCAAGAAATCATTAAAGAACACTTTTCAAATAGATTAGGCAACATGGAGAAATTAATAGTTTTCATCTCTAAAATCTGGAATAACATAAACTAAGACAGCAAACATTCCAGGAGAATGGTAAACTCCTGGCTATTTAAAGTCTAGACAACCACAGATGTTTGAGGACATCAAGAAATTGTATGAGAATCTGCCTCTTATTTACTAAAGGTAGATAATAAAGCGCTAGGGTATAGGCTGTTTGTAAATAACCTTAGGAAATAAGATGTGTGCAAGAACCACAATGAGTTGAGTAGAAAACTTATGGGAGGGGGTAGACGTAGAGCTGCATACAAGATCATTCAAGTGTGTAGGTTCTCCAAAAAATAATAAAACTTTTAAAAGACGGTGTCCGATTCTAGCTATTTGCTTAGATTCTTGTCTTAACAGGAGCAAGCAAGGTGCAAATGTGAAAAGTAACTCGAGACTCAAAATCCACAACCCAAAATGTTATGTTTTGATTCTCATCTACATTCATGAAAATATGACCATAGAAGAAGCGAGTGCCATGATTGACACTGTAAGAGTTCTTGAAGTACATAAAACTATAAGCAGTAAGAGGAGCAGTTTACTTCTTAATACATAAAAAGTCAGCAAGGAAAAGTAAGAGAACAAAAAATCAAAATCATCAAATCAGCTCTACCTGACGAGGAATATTAGTTTCATATGAAAGTGTGAAGTTTCCTTCATGTAGCTTAATGTTGTTATCCTTGCAATAATTATGAAAAACTTTACAAATCGCCATAAGCAAACGCACCCCTCCATAGTATCCTTCAGCTTTCAACCGATTCACCTGTAAAAACAAGTGTAATAGACAAGAACTTATATGCAAAACTAATGCCAAGCACATCACTTAAATGGCATAAATTTTGAACTATTAACAAAAGGAACTGAATACATAATTCAATCATATCAAACTTTAAAAAATCCCAATCTTGAAGCCAATCCAGCAAGTACATTCAGAAACATTTTAAACTCCAAGAATGAAGTCAACTTTAACAGAGCCTTTGATCAAACAAGATCACAACCCAGATCAGGATCAAATCAAATGCAGCTGAAATTAATCAAACTTATCGACTTAGAACTTAATTAATACAAGGGGCAAAAAAAGAACAGAGAAGAACATCCAGAAGATGCAAAATCCGTATCAGATACAATTTAAAAAACTATTAGATGAAAAAAAAAAGAGGGAAAATTACCAGGTGGGAAAGAGAGTTGAATTGAACAAGATCATGAATTGGGTGAGGAACAATGCGGAGATCTTTGGAAGGGTTTAGGCGCACAGAAGCCCAGAAATCGGCGAGGCTAAAAGAGATTGTTCTGCCATAATAAACATCGCTAGGATTCCCCAGAAGTCCCACTCTAGCGTACGCCTTGTGTTTTATCACTCCTTCTTCTCCCGCCATTTCGATACTGCAATTTCCTTCTCTTCCTTCCTCCATTTCTTGTCTTGGGGACGAACTCACTCAAAGAAAGCAGAGATTGATAGAGACAGGCTTCTGCTTCTATTATACTTTAACAGCCCAAAAATGTCTCCTTTTTAAGTCCAAATTTAAATGGACTATTGGCCCATATAAGTTTTGCAATTAGTGGATCCACTTAGCGGGCTTTTAAATTTGGGCTTGCAAAGGCCCATTACAATCTCCTATCTATACTTTTGGGCACCCCTCAATAATCCAAGCTGAGTTTTTTGGAGGCCTGAATTAGCCTTGTTTTTTTTGTTACGCTTCAATAAGACCTGGTGCGCACAAGAAATCACCACCATATTGGAGACGTCATTGGAGAAATTGAAACTTCAAATATCGATACTGTCAAAATTTGAATATTAGTCCTTATTACTAATTCTGCAATCCAAAATCAACTGATCGCCATAAAAATATGATTCGAATTCAGTATCTTTAAATGAGTCACTCTTTGAATTCGATAAAATTTCCTTTCTTTCCAGGTAAGGCAGTGGCTGGTATTAGAGGCAGATACGTTCCCAACCGAAAAAGCGTTGTGGCGGGAGGGGAGTCTTCACCGTAGCCGAATGTGGAGGTTCCACTGGAGAAAGGCCACATGCTATGACAGCTATGGAAACGGGCCCGGCGTCCTTCCTCCGTGGAGATATGTGATACTTGTCTACGAGTGAGAGGTCGGCAGTGATAGTTGTGTACGATTGCGATGTTCGAAGTGATCGCACTACTATTGGCTTTGGAGATTCCGCGCGGTCAGAAATTAATACAAACACAAAGAGTTTCGACAGGAAAGTCGTTTTGATCCAATCTGGGGTCAAATAAAGATAAAAAAGGATATGACAGCTGGAACGTAGCGAATGCTATCTCTTTCCTGCAACTCGACTGTTGAACAGGATGACACGAATCCGCTCTTTGACTTAGTTAAGAAAGGAATAAATTGTTATCTTTGCGTTTAGTGTCCCCTCGTGTAGAATATTATTAAAAGAAATGGCTCCTTTTATTATTATTATTATTTTTTTTAGGAGAACAAATGATTCCTATTAAATATGAGTTCAATTATTTTTCCTTATTTATCCTTTATTCTAACCAAAAACGATTTAGTTAGAAATTGGGCTTTGGGCCTAACTCACCCCTAAACAGGTACCTGTCAAAGTCTTTACATCATTTGGGTCTATAGCGTGGCATTTTTACAGGACTGGACATCTGCTCGGGTAGCCCAACAACCTATCTCTGATACCATGTTAGATTTTGGGTTTTGGTCTAACTCACTCCAAAAGGTTCCTCAAAAGGAAATAACTGCCCAAGTCTTTATAAAGAGTAATTATTTTCTTTAATTAGCCGATGTGAATGAGGAAACACTTCCATTAATAGAAATAATACGATGAATTTTAAAGTATAAGTTAAGGTATTCGACTCCTGCTAGATGCGTAAATTATCTTTATTTTTAATCGGATTATCGTTTTCCTTAATTTAAAATTATACTTAAATAATTCATTTTTCGCCAAAAAAGGACAAAATCTTCCTATTTGATACCATAGAACCAGCTTTCCTCCTCGAACAAATGTAGATTTTATTTCCTCCCATTTTCAAAATGATTTTCGATTTGATTCCTTTTTTTTTTTTTTTTCCCCCACTTATAGCACTTAGCAATTTCAAGTCACGTGTCTTGATTTGATTCATTAATTATATACACATTTTTTAAACGAGATAAGTATTTAATTAAATTCAAATATTAAATATCATAATGGAAAAAATACCTAAGAAATTAAATTAAATCTTAATAAGTGCCAATATATTTTTATTAGCGAATTGCAAATAAAAATTATAATAATTTTGTTTAAAAAAATCCACCCAAAAAATAAAATAAAAACATAAAAAATCAACACTTGGAAAAGAAACCATTGTTAAGTCAAGCAATGACTTGAAGAATTGGTTGTCATTATCTTTGAAATAATCCACCATTGAGGATTTAAAGAATTTTGAATGTATTTTTTTTTTTTTTTTTGGAGGCAATATATATCAAATATCTCTTTCATAGCAAAGGACTTTCACTTTAATTTTAGTGTTTCTTTCCAAGTCTACTAATAGACTTATTTTGTATTTAAGTAAATTATTCTTTGCATTATTTATTTATTAAATTATTAAAATTCACGACAATAAGGGATAATCTGATGACAAAATATACCTCTTTTGAGTATCTCTTTTTAACTCGTCAAGTGAAATATATTGAGTTCGAATCACTTTAAAAGTAAAATATGTTAAAAATGTCGAAATATCTTATCTTGTGTCATGATATTCATCATATGAATGTACGGAGATGAGCAATAATGAATCTTTCGGAATTTTACATGACTAGTTTATGGTAAAAAAATAATTATTCATTATAAAATGTAAAAAATTCTTTCTTTTAATCTTTAAATATACTCGTTTTAATATAGTGTTAAAGTCATCCGATCAATTAAGTTTTGTAAATTTTAAATTTTAAAGATCGCCTATAAATTCGATAATGCAACTCATAAATTACACATATTTTATGTGAGATACAATATTATATTTATCCCTCCTTTGGGCTCTAACGTCATCGCTAGGCATCCCATAACACATAGCACTTAAGTTTATACACTTCAGGGATGGAATCAGGACAAAAAAATTGGGGTTGAAGAACAATAAAAATTTTGTTAGAATTTCGTTTATTTTATAAATGCATTCCAAGTACAAAACTATTCAAATAATTCCAAATGTACAAACAAAATAGCAAAAAAATATGAATGAGGAGTGATCTCCTATCACTCACGAGGAATGATTACCCGTCACCAGGGACGGAACCAGAACAATATGATTGGGGGGGCTGGAGGAAAAAAAAATTTTGCCAGAATTTCGTCTATAAAATGATGCATTCCATGTACAAAAGACACTCAAACAATTCCAAATTTACATATAATATAGCAAAAGAATAGGTAATCGTCCATTACCAATGAGGAATGACCACTCATCACTCACGGGATAAACATTACAAATTCTAAATTTACATATAATATCGGGGAGAGAGAAGAAGAAAATTGAAAAATTTTCTATTGTTTCTGTTGGCGCAGCCGAGGTTTTTTTTTTTATAAATCAGTCCCTACATTTTGTGGGGGCTAAATTGAAAAAAAAAATTAGGCTTAAATGTAAAAAACATAAAATTAAAAAAAAAATTTCCCGGGAAGGCTCGAGCCCACCCGAGCCCTTGACTAGATCCGTCCCTGCCCGTCACTCACGGGATAAGCATTACAATTCTAAATTTACAAATAAAATAGCAAAAAATAGGTAATTGCGCATTACTAATGAGGAGTGGCCACCCATCACTTACGAGGAATGATTACCCATCACTCACGGGATAACGAAATTGAGAAGGTTTAAAGTAAAATACTTAAAAATTCTAAGGTTCTTAAAATTTCCCGAGAAGGCTCGAGCCCACCAAACCCCTCGCTGATTCCGTCCCTGATACACTTTATATCAGTATGTAATCATGCTTTTATACCAAATATCACACCGTAACAACTATTTTTACTTTATTAAAATAAATATCTCAAAATTAATAGTAAAATATTTAAATTAATATTTATATACTATTTAAACACTTCACGCACACGCATAGAATTTAAAGGAAGTTACGTGGACAGGCAAAGGCTTATCAGCGTGAAGGAATGGGTCCAATATAGTCCAGTCCATGCATGTCAATTTTTGGTCCCCTTTTTAGTTTATTTTTGTTAAACTCTTCTAAACCCTAATCACAACCATTCATATCTTTAAATTCCAAAAAATAAAACCAAACTCATTATATTTTTTTTTAATAATTATCTAAATCAAGTATAATAAGCCAATTGTGGATTCATCTATTACTGCTAACTTTTTTATCAGATAGTGATTTTTTTACGCGTTTTTTAATAATTAATTCTTAACATATTTTTTTGGCTAAAATAACTGACGTGAACTTTAAATGAGTTGTTCTATACGCAAAATGGTTCAGATAATTGCTTTTAAATTAGCTCACATGAAATCTACGTGAGTTATTTTGATCAAAAAATATCTGGATATATAATTCGAAAGCGTATAAAATAATCAGACCTTATTAATGTATACGATTTCTAACTAATCTTGGGAGATCTATGGGACACAAGGTCAACTGTTGCATAAAACTGAAAATATGACATAAAGTCGCTCTCAAGGTGACCTCTCACTTGACAGTTTAGATGGAGATACTTAAAGTAAGAGCTGCTTTACCATTAGACTAACCTTCTCGCTGTCAAGAAAATAATTTTTAATGAAGGCTAAAAACAAATTTTAGGGATCGAGCACTGGTTTTGAAGATTATTTCGGCCATTTCCCTTAATTTTTTACTTTTTTGTCGCTTTCCATTTTGTAAATTGATAATTTCATTCGTGACTTAAACGTGTAATAAATTAAGGATCTATAAAATTAATGAAAAGATATTTAATTTGTATCACTCATTTTGTAGAGATTGATTCTTCAATATTTATAATAAGATATTTTCCTTAAATATTAAAATCCAAGATGTTGATCGAGTATCTTCATTAATTAATAATACTAATTTGAATTATCTCGAGTTATATATATTAGTAAAATTAAACTTTTATATCAAAAAACATTAATTCGGAAAGTTTTTTAATATATAGTGTCACATGCAATAATAAAAACGATATATAAATCTTCTTTTAAAATAGAAATCATTTAGGAAACAAGATATAAAACTTCTTTTTTTGTCAAAATTTTTATTATTCAGAGTAATATAATATCATCGTATCATTAGAGGAGTAAAAAGGAGCAATATTAGGACAACATAAATATTTAATATTAATAGAAATATGTAAAACGACTTAATATGTCTTTTAAAATAATTTTTTTCGAAGCTAATAAAGGTAAAACGATAATATATATAGTATTAATTTTACTTTTTTAAAGGGTAATTAGTAATAAATGGCATGTTGATTTTATCACGTTAAAAAATTAAATATTAAGATCATGATAATAATATTGCATATATTATGAGTATTATTAATTAAAAATATTAGCATTTGTTTTGAGGTAATGGACCTTAATTACTAATTTTTCCATATTGTATAAATAAAGAAAATACATTAATGATAATAAATTAAAAAAAATGGAAATATTGTGGAAAAACTTTCCCCAAATTTTAAGAGGGAAAAGAAAAAAAAAAAAGGAAAAGGGAATGGGCCCACAAGCATTATGGGGTTGGAGTTTTCCATTAAAAGGGCCAACGACCCAAGTAAACAAAAGGCCATCGTCGTAGTCAATGCGTTCGGGTTACGTTGACCTGGCCCTCCACTAAGTCAACGTAGGCCTATTAACGTGCACATCCATATCAATATTTCTTCCTTTTTTATTTTCTTTTTTAATACTAAATAGAAAAAGATAATAAATATTGTGGATTTTATTTGAGTTCGTATTAAATTAAAAATTAATTTCCACTTTTTTCTATTAATATTTATTTAAATTCTTTTTTAAAAATATTTTTTTTATGAAAGTAAAGGAAAATATTCGTAAAAGCACTCCATATTCAGATTTTCGTTTTGCCCTTTCACTGAGTCTATTAAATAAAATCGGTATGACTGATCATCAAAATTCTTGGTTTTTAATATCAAAAGGCGAAATTCTTCGTCTACAGGACTTTTACCATACTGCTCGACGCCCAGGTGAAGGATGTAAATTATGATGACTAGCGTTCTTGCAGACTGGAGGCCAGGAACTGATGCGCACAAGGAATTTGAATCTTGATCCTTCGTACTAATTCTACAACCTCAAAACTAACTGAACTTCGCCATACGGATCTAAAAATAAACAATTGACTCCAACATCTCTTAAACCAAATAATTTAATTTATCAAAAGTTTTGTGTACACTTTTTCAATAAAAAAAAAAAGTAAAAAATGAGCATAAATTTAAAATTACCTCATTGAGAATTGAGTTGGAAAATGTGATAATTTCTTCATTCATTCGGCTGCCTGCCTGCCTAGGATAGGACTATGAGGTCCACAGATCCCCTGTTTTTAAGGTTTCTTTTTAGACATACATAATTTTTTTATACACTTTTGAAATTATACAACATAAATAAATGTTTTTTTTCTTCCTTTTTAAATAGGAATTAGATTATTTAATAATCAATATAAATATTTGACATTTCCATTTCATCTTCATAGATAAATTTTTTGATATTTATAAGAGAAAAAAGTCAATTTATTCATTGATTTATTTATATTTAATCAACTGAATTTTGGTGGGGGTGGGGGGGGGAGGATGTGTCAATAATCATGTTTATCCGCGCGTATTATTCGCATTTCAAATCATTCTCGCTTGGAATTGTTTAATATGTTTTTTTCTGCCCACATGTCCCTCTTTCTCTCTTTCTCTCTCTGGTAAAATTTGTTTTGTTTTTTTGTTTTTAAATTCAAGAAATCAAAAGGGTTCTTTCTGTCCAATTGACACCTTCTCCTTTTTTTCTCTCTCTCTCTTCCATATTAAATACAACTTCTTCATCAGACAGAGGAAGAGAGAGAGGAAAAGAAGAAGAAAAATCCACTCTCATGTAAAGATCTACATATATATATACATACAATATTTGTCATTTTAAAACTTGTATTATTTTGTACTCAAACAAAAGAACCCCATTGAAGAAGAAGAAGAAGAAGAAAAAAAGGGGTTGTCTTGTCTTAGGAGAGACAGAGCACGGTTTTTAGTAACTGTCTTTCCTTCTGATTTTGAAAAATAATGGTGGTTTTGGGCATCCCCATTTTTCTTCAATCATAAATCTCTTCAATTTCAGGAGGGTTTGATCAAGGGTTTTTTTTTTTTTTTTAATTTTTTATTTGAGGGGAAAAAAAGAAGACTTTAGAAGGGGAGGGAAGAAATTGAACAAAAAACAGGAGGCATTTATTTTCCTGGGGTTTTTTTTGTTTGTCTGATTATATGATGGCTGATGAATATTACAATTCCAAGAAGAGTGATGATATTTGTGGAGACGTTTGTGGTGGACGGGTATGTTCATTTCTTTCCTCTTTTCATTGTTGAAATGGTGAAAATTTGGGATTTTTTGCCTCTGAATTTTGGGGGGTTTTGAGGAACAGTCCTTATTTGTCTATAGAATGATGGGCTTTCTGTGTAATCCTCAATTTCTGCTAATATTTGTTTGTCCTGTGCTTTTTTGCCATACTGTTCTTCTGCCTTCTCTTTTATGGCTTTTTTACTTCTCTTTGCTTTTGGCCTTTATCTGCCACATGATGAAAAGTCTAGAAGTTTTTTGTTACCATTTTTAGCATTTTCAACTAATTCTAATCCAAGGGGAAGAAAAACTTGTTGAATTTAGAACTTGTTGCCTTGAAGAGTGCATTTTTCCTGGATTTCATCATTGTTTGAGTTCATTGGACAGAGATTGTTAATACTTTTATTGTTTCTGTACTAATAATGTTGTCTGAGGAAGAAGTTGTTGATTTTTATGCTGCAGAATTCACCATCAGCAATTAGCATGTGTAGGCTTCGTTGCATTCTTCATGGGATAGATTTGAAGACTTTAATGTTTGTGTTTCTAATTGTGCCATCAGCCATAGTAGGCATATATTTTCATGGACAGAAGATCACCTACTTCCTTAGGCCACTATGGCAATCTCCTCCAAAGCCATTCACTCAGATAACTCACTATTACCATGAGAACATGTCAATGGAGAGCCTTTGCAAGCTCCATGGATGGGGAATACGCGATTATCCTAGACGTGTTTTTGATGCAGTTCTATTCAATAATGAGATAGACATGCTAACTATTCGGTGGAAGGAGTTGTATCCTTTTGTCACACAGTTTGTTCTTCTCGAATCAAACTCTACGTTTACTGGTATACCAAAGCCACACTTTTATGCAATGAGTAGAGGCAAATTTAAATTTGCTGAGCCTAGGTTGACTTATGGAACAATTGGTGGAAGATTTCAAAAAGGCGAAAACCCTTTTGTTGAAGAAGCGTTTCAAAGGGTAGCCCTTGATCAGCTTCTTCGAATTGCAGGGATTGAAGATGATGATTTGCTGATAATGTCTGATGTTGATGAGATACCTAGCAGCCACACCATTGATCTGTTAAGATGGTGCGATGAAATCCCTTCTGTTATTCATCTTCAACTAAGGAACTACTTGTACTCATTTGAGTTTCTTCTAGATCAAAAAAGCTGGAGAGCTTCAATCCACAGGTATCAAAAGGGGAAAACTAGGTATGCACATTATCGGCAGACTGATTACCTCTTATCAGACGCAGGCTGGCATTGTAGCTTTTGTTTTCGATATATCAATGAGTTTATATTCAAAATGAAAGCGTATAGCCATAATGATCGCATAAGATTCTCTCATTTTCTGGACCCGAAAAGGATTCAGAATGTTATATGCAAAGGAGCTGATCTATATGACATGATCCCAGAAGAATATACATTCAGAGAAATCATAGGGAAGTTAGGACCTATTCCTCATTCTTATTCAGCAGTTCATCTTCCTGTACATTTGTTGAAGAATGCTGACAAGTATAGGTATCTTTTGCCGGGGAATTGCAGAAGAGAAGGCAGCAGCAGCTAAGTTTTCATCCCATCAACATAGGAAGACATGTAAACAAAAGGAGGTACACCATTTGAGAGTTGGGATTATGTATACTAGTAATCTTGAAGAAAGTTGTAGGTCATTTTTTTCGACCAAAAAAAATGCCGATTATAGATGACTTTTTTCGTGGTTTACTAGGTTAAATTTTTGTCTCTGTTGTTACATTTTGTGTACTTTAATGAAAATAGAGGTTTGGTCAGTTTGAAATGACTCTGGAGAAACTCTTTTTCTTTCTCCTAAAACTGCAGAATAGTGAAGAAATAGCATTTTCCCAGGACAGGGTCTTCTGTTATGGAAAATTTCTCTCTTTTCCTCTTATGATAGACTTTAGGAACATTGTATTTATTTACTCTCTTACACCTGTACCGTGTCTAAGTGAAAGGTCCTGAATTCGAATCATCTTGTGCTGCAATTGTGATTGAGTAACATGTTCTCAAAAGCTCTTAATCTAATGTTGGATTACTCCCAGATGCCTAGTCTTATAAACTTCACGCTTCGTTTCAAAAGTTGTTTTCACCTTGTTTTGGGGTTTGTCCAATTTGTTCTTTCAACCCATTGCACACTCTTAAAAGTCTACCCCACCAAGCATTTAAAATAACACTACTACTACTAATGGTTATGTGAATAAGACACATACATAGTTTCTGCACTTAAAATCTTTCTTTCATCCAAAGTTGGTGCTTGTGGTCAATTCATAGCCCCTTTTCCCTTGTCTTCAAGCCCTGTTAACTCAAAATCATTGATTGCAAGGTTTCTCACTTGGATACTTATTTTATAATATCCATTTTTACCTATTTGAACAAGTCTTTGCTGCTGCTCCAATGAACTTAAAATCTTCAGAAACTCAACTTTAGTATTATATTCCGCCATAGATCTCTTAACTTGTATTAAACTACATCACGCTTCTTTCCATAATTGGGGACATCGTTTCAAGGAAGAATGATGTGACTTAATACAAGCCAAAAAGTTCTTTTGAGGGTTTCGTAAGAAACCAAGTTGGCAACTTTCAGGTTTCAAGCCCCACCAGCACTAAAGGTTTGGGAAGTTCCAATCCTGGCGGCTGGCTTGGTTCTTCAAGTAACCTTCAAAACTAATAACACTTTCTGGTATATACTTTTAAACTAAAAAGCCTCTGCTTTTATTAGATGAAATACAAGATTATAAAGTGATATCTGCCCCCAACAACTCATTCCAAAAGAAGGCTCAAGAAAGTGTAACCAAAAGTACTTTACTGATAATCTGAAATTCTTTTTAAAGGAAAGATTTAAGTTCAGTGACAGGAGCATAAAGTTAACTTTTCCAGGAAATGAGCATCAATTTACTGAGATAGAGCATCTTAAATGGTCAATTTCTGGTCCACCCAATTGTGGATATAAATGTTTCTCAGCCAAAAAGCTCATATAAACTGGTGAAGAAGATTAAACTGTGTTGACTGACACACCAACAAACCTGGAAAGTAGAATGGTATAACTTACAAACCAATGCAAAACCACAAGTTGAATAAAACATCATCTATTAATTGGCTACTGAATAATGATTCCAAAATCCATTATAATAAATTAGAATTAGAAAGTATGACATCATACGTACCATGAATCTAGTGTAAGTATCCCTTCACTCGTGCCAGCACAGGTTAATTGGAATGGTCCACAATCATGAAGGAGACAAAACTGCATCGGTCATGAGTACCATGTCTATTCATTCATGAGACCGGCTCAAACAAATAATTCAGGCTTTGGTAAATCTAATTAGCAACCGGGAAATGATTGATAAAAGATTTCACTGGTTACATACAACCTCCAAATTGTCAATTGCAGGCATTCTTGATCATGATAAAATAGGTCCAAATTGCAAATAAATGACTAACAGAATGATTGTATTTCCTGAAGGGGTATCAGTATGAGGATATGATGCTAAATGGTTTTGCTAGTCGTTTTTGCTTTCTTAGCAAACCAAACCACCTCTTTCTGCTTTCTGTCTGAGCAAGCCCCCAATAGCCACGTCCTACAATAAAGGCATTATGTGTTATCCAATATACTACATTTTTTATAAAAAACATGGCATCCCCAAAACCACTTAGTCTCAACAAAACTGAGTCGTTGTATATAAATTAATCACTATCCCATGTCTCGTCCAACTCTTTAGAGCTTTTAACCTTGCTGTGAGTCCCTTTTCCATTCACTGGCTGAGTACTTTTATCTTTGCTCAGACAATGGTTCATATTTCTAGATCTTCCCGTCCCAAGATTTTCCTCAGCATCTGACTCACTATAGAAATCAGCCAGTGGAGGATTATCCCTTCGGAAACTATCATTATTAGCATCTACAGAGATATTACCATTTTTAAACCCACCTGTTCTCGATACCCCCAAGTCCTCAGGATCTGACTCACTATAGAAATCAGCCAGTGGAAGATTTTGCCTTCGCAAACTATCATTATTAGCATCTCCAGAGATGTTACCACTCTTAAACCCACCTGTTCTTGATACTCCCAAGTCTCCAGTTCTTTCAAAACTATCATCGTTAGGAGTTCTCTTAAGCATATTCTTTCCATCTCTCATCACTGGACTATTATAATCCTCCTCATCACTACTGCTCTTATAATGATAACCTGGTTTTCCAGATTCTCTCACATTATGCGCTTCCCCATCATCTGATTCCCACATGGCATCTTCCAGATCACTCAACATGTCATCCGAAATAGAATCTTCAGCACCCTTTCTCGTGAAGGATATAGCAGTCTCATTTCTTTTGAAACTTTCACCTCTATTGGTTCTACCGATCTTGTCTCTTTTCCCTCTCACTACTTGATTCACATGAAATTTACTATGTGCTCTACCAGAATCTTCAGCATCAGTCTCATAGTCACTCAAGTCCCCAGTGTCATTTGAGTTCCATTCATTACCATCATCAGATGTATCACCATCTTCATCAGCACTCTCATTGATCCTCTTCTTGCCATCTCTACTATTCCAGTTCCTTGACCTTCCTCTAACATCATCATCATCAGATTCTTCACCTCCAATGTGTTTAGATCTTTGAGACCTGCCACCTAAATGTTCCTCATTCCAATATCTTATCCTTCCAAGTTCTTCTTTCTCTGCTGCTTCCTCAATAGCCCATTCTTTGTCTGCGGCATCTTCTATCTCAGCTATGAACCTGTCAAGCTCCTCCTGATCACTGTCTTCATCTGACCGTGATTGATCCACGCTACTACTAGACTCAATCTGTGTCTTTTTATCCTCCCGGAAGACATAAGGACTCCCTTCCTTCTGGTCAATTGCATTGAAGAATGTTGATGCTATTCTTTGGATGCTAGCCATGGCAACAGGATCATCCGGATTAACCCCCTTTCTTCGTAGCTCCTGTTCAATTTTCTTTATGTTCAATTTTTGAGATTCCAGAGCTTGTTCAAATCTTGCTTTGAATAGAGCCTAGCATAGCAAAAATGAAGCATTGATTTGGTATTAATAGAATGTCCAAAATATTATAAAACAAACAAAAGAATTCCCACATAAATCAAAAGAAAATAGCACGATCCTATGCAAGACAAAATAATCACATTTGTATGCACATTAGTCATCCACAGAGCCCAGCTTAAAGCTAGGATGAAGATATAACATTGTGTACACTGTCAGAGTTCAATGCTTTTAACTGCGAAAATATACTCTCATACTTCCTCATCAAATACAAGAAAACATAAAGGAATGAAGCAAATGGAGAGACAAACAAGTGCGAGTTAGCTTTGACATAAATTGTGCTGGAAAATCTATGAGTCTCGACCATCTCAGTAAATTGTGAACGCAACACATAATCTTGTCCTCAAAGGCCTGAATTAGTTCAAACGATGGATCTTTTTCATCCAAATAGGAACTTTTCTCCCGAAACAGTAGAGAAAACATTCTAGAAGAACATCCGATTATCTTTGATGCTTTTTTCCACAAGTAGTATACATTTACCTTGGGAAAAAAGGCCCCCAAGTCATTTGCATACACAGTCACAAGCTCTTTGCAGTTAATGCAATGGTGTAAAAGATAGAACTACATATACTTACCTTCCGTTTAGTAAGAGTGTTAATTGGTATTAGATTCTTTGGTTGCCGATAGTTTCTTCCTCGAAACATTATGATGGTTTTCACATTATGTATGTTGACCACAATGCCACCACTCAACCTTGCTAGCATACTGGCCATTTCCTTTATCTTTTCTTTAGGAAAGTTATCGCAGCAAACTTGTACTGTCTCGTGAAACTTCCAGTGAAGGTGCATATTTTGGACAACACCTCCAAAGACTCCACGGACACCAACAGGAACATAATTCTTGTTTTTGTAACCAATCTTTTTATACGCCTGTAGTTGCTCTGCGGTCAAAATCTCAGGGTCATGTCTGGGAGGTGGTAGCTCAGGAAGCTCATATTTTTTCAGCTTCTGTAGAAGCAAAGCCACTTTTTTCTTCGCCTACACTAGTCAAAATGAAAATGAAGCACGAAATTAGTAATCTTGTTTTACCTATTGATTAAAGAAGACTAACCAACAAACATAATACGTTGAAAATAGTGCAAAACAAGCTATTGGAGGGAAGATTCTAACAAGATCAAACTGCCATAATGGAAGATTAATTGTTACATTCACAATAAAATGGAAGAAAGGATTCAATTACTGAAGTTAAAAATAACAAAACCTACTCTTCTTAGATTGTAAAGGAGGCGTTCCTCATCAGTCATCAATTTCTTCCTCAATTTCTTAGCTCGCCGAATCTCCCTCAACGTTTTGCCGGACTCCTTTCGCATCCTCCTCTCTACTTTACTCCTCATACTCTTTGCTGAAAACCCCCGAGCCCCATCAAAGCTATTACACAACTTCATTGAAGTAAAAAACGCATCTTTCACCTGGAAAGTCTCCTCATTTAGACTGGTATTCAATCCCAAGCTTGGGAATTTATTTCTTAAAGTCACCACATTCCTGAAAATTAAACCGTTTTCAACAAAAGAAGTAGGATAACTCAAAACCCATCCCAAATATGTTAGGTTTGAAAGAATTAAAGAGAAATTAAGCATACCTAGAACCATTATTGAGGAGAGCAATTGAAGAAAGGGTTCTGAGGGATTGCTTTTGAAGATTCCTCACGACGAACATCGCGATTTACCTTATGATGATCGGAAGATGGTAACCAAATGCTCAATTGAAAGTTTTCATTTATGAATCGTTTATCTCAGCATGCAAAAATTCGTCAGAAAAGGAACAAGAATTCAACCTGGGAAGAAGTTCGTAGGCATTAACCGCCGACGGGTTCCCGGTGGGGTTTTAGGCCTCTTTCACCGAGGGTTTATCGTTTCATATTGACATAACGGCGTCGGTTCGATGAGCTTATTAAACTTGTCCCAAAAGGCCCCCAATTTGACCCATTTATAGGTTCGGCCCATCACAAACACAGAGTTAGGGCCCTTTGTCCTTTCTTTTTTTTTTGTCTTATTAAAGTTAAGAATATAAAAAAATATATAAATATAATATATTTCTACGGTATATAAAAGTAAATACTGTCAAATTTATAAATTGCGTTTTCATTTTGACATAACGAAACCGAATCGTATATATACAATTAATCAAGTAATAAACCATTGGGTTGACAGTCATTAAAGGAAGTCCATTACCGAGAGAAGTGGTTATCTCGTCTTGCTTGCTGGGAGTGAGGAAGCTTCCGGACCGGTCCCGGACGATTAACCTCGCGAGGGCACTTTGAGCTTCCAACGACAGTATGGCAAAAAAACCACTTGTGGGAGGTTCCTTTCAAACTAGATTTCCAAGGGGAGTTGCAGTACGCCCTTTTGGACGGGTACGATCCCGTGAACCCAATGAGGGGAAAGTAGTTCCACTTTTGGAAGTGCCCGTTGGAGTGAAGTCTCTAACCTGGAAGGCTATAGATAAGATTCTATGGTAGGCTCAGAAGGTATTAGTATTATTAAATCCATAAGTTGTGCTCTTTACTTGCAAAATGAAACTGTAGCATCGGACCATTTTAGCATAACGAGACCAATTGTAAATAATGCATAGTGAATTCTATCAAACTAAATAAACCACGGATACTATCAAATTTATAAGTGACGATCTAAACTTATGAAAATGTAAGTTGACATTATTATATCACGGGATCTCTTTTATCTTTAAAAAAAGTCAAGCGTAAACCACATTTCAATAAACGTTTACTTAGAAATAATTATTTAGTTCCATCGCATAGCAAAAAAAAAACACAAGAAAAAATCACATCACAATTAGGGCTGTAAACGGGACGGGTTTTACCCGTACTCACGTAGGTCTATACTCATTTATAGCGGGAAAGTTAAAATTGTATACCGCGAACCTATACCCATACACATACCCATATAGATTCTATTTAATGAGTTTGGGCATGGTACGATGATACCTAGACCCGTATATCCGCATACCTCTTATAATAAAATAATAATATATTTATATATTATATTATTTTTATATTTTTTTAATATTGAATTATTTATTTTCTTAGTTTAGATAAGAAAAATTTTCTTCAAAGTTTCTTCTTCTTTGAGACATCAATACTACTGTTTATTGTTGACTTATTTCTCTTTTTCAAAATTTTATACCAATGTTTGTTTGTTCTAAAAGTGAATAACACATGCATGATTTTTTTAAGGTTAGATTTTCTGAAATTTTTTTATATATATTCTTTTTAACAGGAAAAGAATAGAAAACAGTCATACGGATACGGGACACCCACACTCTACCTTAAACCTTAGAAGGTCAGGTCTGGATCTATAAATTTTATATCCAAAAAGTCTGGATCCAATCCAATGTTTCACTACACATGCATGATTTTTTAAGGTTAAATTTTCTAAAATTTTTTTATATATATTCTTTTTAACAGGAAAAAAATAGAAAACAGTCATACAAATACGGGTATACCCATACTCTACCTTAAACCCTGGAAGGTCGGGTCTGGATTCAAGTCTGGGTCCAATCCAATGTTTCACTACAAGGATCTGGGTCTAGGTCTAAGAGTATCAAGAGGATCTGAACACGTTTACACCCCTAATCAAAGTTACAACTTGGAAGCAAAACACAACAAAAAACAACACAAGAAATTAGCTTTAAATCCAATACAATCAACATTGCTGCTTTAAGTTTAAACACACTTTTACATATTAGCAAAAAAACACACACTAGATAAGAGTTAAAATCTATGTATATATGTATCCTCTTCATCTTAAATTCATATCAAATACAGAGAGGCCAATGGCCTTACAACAAAACTGGACTTCTTTCTGCTGCAATACTGAGTACTTTGGAAACTTTGCTGCTGAAAGAACTCCCATGGCCGGCTAACTGAACTCTCAAGTTCTCACAGAATTTAAATGCAGAGGAACATTACATTGGTGATTCGTTTTCCATATTTCTACAGCCGGTCCAGCCAACTAAATATGCTATCTTGCGATCCAAACTGCAAGTCCTGCACGATTGGATTAAAACGATGAATGATGTTATTATCTCTTCTCAATCATGGATACGTAAAGAAAGTAAATGAAAAATGCTTACTGAAAGCTGAAAATCCGGTGGGGTATCCAATTCTAAGTTCTCAAGTTCAGCTATTCCACTGCTAGAATTACCAACGCCTTGCTGCAGATCATTTGCATCTCGAGAAAGAGTATTGGAAGGTCCAGTTTTTGATCCAAAATCACAGGAAAGAGTGGAGGAATCGATATTTTCATTGCATAATAGCAATTCATCCACACTTTTCAAGTCTACATCTTGGGATTCTCCGGCAAACCAACTAGTGTAGTCTATTTCCTCATCCTTCAACTGAGGATCAGTTGCCTGCTTCTCAAAGTCCACCTCCTAATACCATGGTAATAGAAACAACAATCAGAAGGTTGCATAAAAAGGATCAGCAAACAGTATCCTTAGAAGAAATTTCTTCAAGTTTTAAGGCAGTCCAAGCTGGTTTTTCTCAAGTAAATGCAAACAGATCATGAAGTTCTTGCAACCAACCTGGATGGATGATTCATTTACATTATCTATAGCATCATCGAAAGAAGGGGTTTCACCAGCACGAGGTGGATTAGGAGTAACTGTCTTTGGAGTTCGGGGACTGGTCCTAAACGAACCAATGTCAGAAGATTCTTCAACCTTCACCGAAGCATCATCATCAATCTGCTTTGGCTGCTGACAAAAGATTTTTGCAACGACATACTCGCCATCTTTCTCATCTTCATTACTTCCTAGATGGTATTGATGCATGACCCAATTAGATTTATCAGGTTTGGATCCCTTATTTGAAGTACTATAAAGAACCATGATCTTCTTATATCCTTTTTGTATTCCGCTTTCCATCACTGGCTTGGTCTTCCCAGTCTTGTGCCAACGGACTTTGTCATTGCTCAAACTGTCACGCACCTGAACCTTCCTGCGCTTCCGCTTACCAGTTGCATATGCATTCATTGTTCGATAAAAGAAATGGAAGCTGCTTCCGTCCTTCTTGGCACCTGAAATGAAGCAAGAAGAATATCTAAGGACAAAGTTATTAATCAATCATAAACCACAAAGGATACATCTAGCTGGCCTGTTAATGGTCCAGACTCTACATGGGGTCGTAGCTCAGAAGCAACCGATACATCAAGAACAATGCTAAATGAAGAAAATAAATTAAGTATGGAAACAATTGAATTCATTTCATCCAGGTTAAACAGGCACACGTACATTAACATAACTAATGAACTTGTTTAGACAACTTTGTCTTTTCAAGGTCAGGGAGGTACAAGTACAAATATACCTTGTTAACTTAAGACAATGTGATGGCTGCTAATGTCATCAATTATCAAGTATTAATGCTGTTGCAGGGGAGGCACTTCCAAGCAAAATAACAACGCTATTTGAACATTACAGTGCTTTAATTTTCCCATAACCAAGAGACATAATACATCATTCTGAGCATTACAAGCACGAGCCAGAAGTCAAATTCCAAAACACTTATATACTTTGATCACATTATACATATTCTCAAGCACACAAGATTCAAGCGCAAAATGTTAAGGAAGAAATGGTAATGTTAAAGAATCGAGAGTTACACACCTGGAAGATTTTCTGGATGAGTGCAGCATATGCCTTCATTGCCCTCAAGTGTCGGGATGAACTCATCAATAAATGTATGCGGTTTTGAATTTCCAAGCCCAGATTTTGCAGCCAAATGTTCCAATAGCTCTATATCAGAGGGATCAAATTTCACACCAGCAGGCAAACCAGGCCATTCATGGGAAATCTGAAAGGGAAAAGTCAAATAATTGAATATTTTGGCTATATTTCCTCCACTTGAAACAAGATGCAATTTACAAGAAAGAAGACATTAGTATATCTAACAGAGAAGCTAGTAATGTAAATATGTTAGCAGAGTTCAGCTTACATCTCTATTATCAATCAGAAAGTGACAATGTGGGCATTCTCGATTGGCTCCACAATCTTTGATTTGAGATGCAGATGGCAGAGAGGCATTTTTCACTTTCTTTGCGAGTCCCCTACTATCAATCAGCCAAGACCTACAAAGGCAGTTTATTTCCTCATACTTAAATAAGAGACACCCATTGAACTAAAACCAAAAGAGGTTAAAAGTAAAAAACGAGCCAGCCAGAGATGACTTATGGATATTAATACCAAATGACTGATATAAATACAAAATACCATCTTGATGATCAGGAACTCATGGAGCAAAATATCTACATTTTCATACTATATGAAGAATAGCACCTTTACTTACGGCCCAAAACAATTCACTAATTTAACAAAAAACCATATCTGTCACCAACATAGACTATCCAACTGAAACATCTGGTTTAAGATTGATCAAGCTGTTTCGTGAATGCAGCGATGCAACATAAAGCACAAACTAGAGAACTGGAGACATTAGAGAAACCTACGAATGCACAAAGTATAAGGTAAGACAGAGTGAAGATGCATTTGTTCATGTAATGTCTAGAATGATTTAAAAACACAATCAAGAATGTATTAGTGCAGAATCATGTAAGTTCGTCAGGTCTTCAAGATTATCATAGAATTACAAGCTACCTAGAGACATGTCTTGAACAGATTTAGGGACCACCAAACCTTTCTTTTAACTTAAAAGATTTTATTTTGTCATTTTAATCAGTCGCTCTGAAATGAAAATCAAGCTTCTTTAACCAAACAAACACCAGGACTATGAACTGAAAGGAAACAAAGCTACCCCAAGGGATCCCATTAGAAACTGGTTCCTAGTGATAAAAATCAGTCCCATCAAAAGATCATTTTTACTTGCGGGGGGAAATGCAGCTCAATCAAATTAAACCCTAGTAATCCACTGTCTAATAGATATTCCATTTAAGAATTTTCAAGCTGCATTTGAGTCCACAACCCAGACAGGAATCGAGAATCATCCCCATACCAAGACTGTGCTAAGCTATGTAACCCACAAAATCACCAAAAACAAAAGGATTACTAAATTCCCAACCATATCCGCTAAATCAAATCGACCCATTAGGTAATCTATAACCAAATTCACTCCGATCAATCCAATTTCGCGACTGACCACAGCCCATGCCAAAACATAAACAAACCACGAAAAAAATCAATGCTTTTCCTCAAAAACAAAAAGACTTTTAACAAAATAATACATTTCTCGAGTCTTTTGGTCCACAAAAACCACATTCGATGCAATCAACCCTCGAACAGCAACTCAATTTCTCGGACCACAGAACAATTTTCTTTCAATATAGGGTTCTTATAAAAGAATTTTCTACAACATTTACAGCATTTTATGTCCGCGTATTTACCTTGCCATTGATTCAATACATTCCAAGAAGGAAGCCGGAAGCTTACAGACAAATCTATCGGTGGTCTCTGTCAGTCTCCGCACAATTTCCCCTTTCTACACTGGACTGAGTAACAAGTAGGAGTATAAATAGAGGGAGTGAAGTGTGAATGAGCGGGAAAACTCACTTACAAGAGGCTTGGCTTCCAAGTCTGTAGGTTCGGATAAGTATCTCAGTTCAACGAGGCTCCCGAACCAAATAAGCATCGATTCCATACGTTGACCAAACCAAGTTCCTAACCTGAGGTTCGGACAATCACTCTCTAATTTGCCTCGTGTTTCGAGTTTCGAATGACTTGCTCCTCAAGTTTTAATTGGATTATGAGGGATGAATTGACACTTTTGTCCAGTTCTTTCCTCTTTTTTTGTAAGGATGAATTTGGCTTATATGTGGGTTGAATGGGAAATTACATTCGTTAAAGAGCTCCTTCTTTTTCTCATGGGTTTTATTTTTATTTTTTTATTGATATCCTCAGGAGTTACTCTCTCTCTCTCTCTCTCCAGGTGAAATCATTGAAAATATGTTACTTTTTCTTTTTTTTTCTTTTTAAAGTAAAAATATTTTACTATTATTTAAATATTACTTTTTTCGTTTTTTTACTCGTTACATTTAAAACATCACAAAAAAAATAACAATGTGTGGTTCAGGATAGAGACGATAAATTATCTCTATTAAAGATATTTTAGTAAATTAAGAAAAAGTGATTTGTCAATTTACATAATAGTCCTTCCCTTTGCATATATTGAATTTGAAAAATTTTAAAAACAAAATATGGCGATCATACTGGGATAAATTTTTTGCGATCACTTACTATCTTTCTTCTCGAGAATGGTACCTTATTCCTCAGAAATCTTCTTTTTTGGGTAGCGGATAGCTTCGGTTCAAATCTTGCTATAACCCAGTCTCTTTTTTTTTTACTTCAAGTAAATAGACTCTCCCTTCTTGAGCTTCCGATTGATCGAAAGTTGTATCAATAGAAAAAGTAACTGTCATGAATCTCATTTAAAAAAAAATTTATTCGTGTAATAAGTAAATGTGATTTTTTTTTTTTTAACCAAAAAAAAAAAAATGGTGATATGTTATATACAAACTTTTTGGCTAATAAAATTACTTTATATATACTTATAATGCGTTATTAAACTCACTAATTTTAATAAATATTTACAAAATTTAATTAGTTTCTCTAAATCACAATATAACTTATTTATTTGTTATGATATACATTTATTTTAATTTATCAAAATAAAATTATTTACAATAATTATAAATATATTTATAATTTATCTTTAAACTCACTAATTTCGCTAATTTACATAATTTACATTAACTTTACTAAATTTTTATATTTTATATATTTATATATACACACAAATGTAGAGACTCACTTTTCTTCTCAAAATATAATTAATGGTACCCTTTTCATTCATAAAATTAAATATAATGCAAACCCAAATGGATTACAACTTTAAATAAAATATGATCATCAAAAATAGCAACAAGGTCGTTGTAGTATAGTGGTGAGTATTCCCGCCTGTCACGCGGGTGACCCGGGTTCGATCCCCGGCAACGGCGATAAATTTTTGTAAAATTGATTTTAGAAGCTTACAACACCATTTGGCCATCTGTTTTTATTTAAAAAAATATGAATTTTGAAATATTTTTTTCTTATATAAACTAGAATAACTTTCGTATATTTTTCTATCACCATTATTATTATTATTTCCACTAGTTCGATTCCCTATTTTTACGAAAATTAGTATAATATGACAAGTAAAAAAACTAATATTAAGACGATCTTTAGTGACTTAAACTTAAAAATCCTTTCATTTTTTCCCTTCGGATCTCACATCTCCTCTCACACAGATAATTTGACACCCAAATCCAAGTTGAGCCTTATATATAGTAGCTGATCTACATAGTCTTATGCAAGAATGTTGAGAATCTCATATCGACTTATTCATTATAAAGACTTGAGCAGCTCTCTCCTCTTGAGGTACTTTTTGGGGTGAGTTAGACCCAAACCCAAATTCTAACATGATATGAAAGCCAGTTGTTAGGCTACCCCACCCTGGGCGTGAGCAGTTATGTTAAGGATCCAATATCGGCCAATTAAAGAAAATAATTACTCATTATAAAGAGTTAGACAGTCCTCCCCTCTTAAGGTACCTTTTAGGGTGAGTTAAACTCAAGCCCAATTTCTAACAAAGAATTTCACTATCCGGAAAAACTTAGCATAGTTTTTCTACCTCAAAATCGATATTTTCTTGCAAAAAACATTCAAAATTATCCATATCTATCTTAAATTTATATTGAATGTGAAAGATTTGAATTTGAGTTGGAGAGAATTGGGTCAGAAAAAGAAATTTTGACAGGAAAAATAAATTTTTACGGGCTATACTTATAGATTCCAAACTAAAAATTAATCCAAGTTGAGGCTTATATATAGTCTCATATGCAAGAATAATCTACAAAAGGCACATGAGTAGGCAAAAAATAGCATCAATTATTGCCACATTCCTTTATAAGGGGGAAAACAAAACAGAACAAAACAAAAGGGGAGTAAAAGGCCTTTGGATGACTTTATTTTACATCTATAAATACATCACAGACAGCCACCTTAACTCTCCCAACAAGACCTATGGAAGGAACAAGACAAGATGATCTTAACAACAGTTGTTTCAGTCAGAATAAAATCGATGAAGTTAAGGTTGTATGTTTTTGCTGCAGCAGCAGCAAACATCAAAATCAAAACGACGATAAAAAGACCTTCCTAAACCAGCAGCAGCTGTGAACTCAAAAGTTAAAAACATAGTTATTTGTGAATATATATATCTATATATATGTGCTACTTAGTATTAACATTTGCAGCTAAAACTTCCCCCTGACCTTTTTCTTTTTGTTTGTTTCTATTTTGTTACTCTGTTTTTGGCGTTCTTTCGGACAAGATTAACTAACAACATTGGTCAAAACAGAAGAAGAAGCCTCCTCTTGGCCTGTTTTCCATGGGGGTTTTAGGGGTTTCACCTGAATCGTCCCTTTTACCCATCAGAGAACTTGTTCCGGGAGATTCTGGTGGCAAGACAGCATTTTCGGAAGTGAAAATCCTGTGTGGGATCACTGGTTCTGGTGGCGATATTGCTGAAAGGTAATGCAGAAGCATTTGTATTATTTGGCTGAAATTGGGCCGAGCATTAGGATCCTCCTTCCAGCATGAAGTTACAATTACAGCCAAATCCTCAGGAAGACCATCTGCGCTCGGCCTCACATTCTGAAACCAACCCATACACGTATTAAGTTAAATTATAAACTACGTAATTCAGGCAATATGCAGTTAATTTACTCATCATCCCCTGATTCAAATATACTGTCCCTTTTTCATTCCAGAAAAGCAAGTTCTTGCCTTGATTTCTTTCATGGATTCGAAGATAGAGGGTTTATCATGAAAAAAGACAATTTCAACATTTCGTCATATAACCATAACTGTTTTCCTGGCGCCGTGTGTTGGTTGGTAGCAGAAACTTGCATGAGCTAGTCAGCACTAGTGTAGAAGTGCCCGTGTGCGCAGAATAAAGTGTGCTTGGGAATGAGCCACCCCACAAGTCTCTAGATTATATACTTGTTGAAGCAACCTTGAGTTTCTTATGAAAGAGTAAAGTCACATAATGTGGTTGAAACTAATAATATCTTGACAATGCCAGCAAAAAGATTTGATTGCATGAAACACAGTGGCTGGCACCCTTTGTCATGTCCCTCAGTGTAGGAAAGAAAAAATGCACGAAAACACGGAGTAAGCAATTACCTTAAAAGCAGCAGCATAAGCTGCCTGCAGATTTGACATTCCTTCAAAGGGTAACTTATTGTGTATGAGCTCCCAAAGCACAATAGCAAAACTATAAGCATCCACCTTATGATTATAATGCTTCTTTTCTCCATGCCTCAATGTGACCGTACTATAAAGCTGCAAAGCATCATATAATATAACAATTCAGCCAAGAAAAAGAAGAAGAAGAGGAGATAGAGAGAGAAGGCAAAACATGAAAGATTGAGGAAAAAAATGAAAGAACAAGAAAAAACTAATAGGGCTATTCATTTGATTACCTCTGGCGCCATCCAACGATAAGTTCCAGTCTCAGCAGTCATCATCTCTGTCAGTGACTCTTCTCTTGCCAAACCAAAGTCCGCAAGTTTAACTGTTTTGTGATCTGCTGTGAGGAGCAAGTTCTCTGACGTAAAAGGCAAAAGTAACGGATCAAAACTATTGTTGAAGTAGCCCCATATGCATAAGGGAGCAAGTACCATGGAAAGAAAGGGAGGTAAGGATGTTAAGAACAAATGTCACAAGAGACAGCTAAATGAAAAGAGGTGAGCAAGTTGTTTGTCAAAGCAGCAATATGTACTGTAAGACCATCCTTAAGAATACAGAAGCAATCACTCTAGAGTTCTGCTCAGCAAGAAGATCAAAAGTACAAGGACATTACTTGTTCATTGTCCCATGTCCATAAATAGAAATCTGAAAGCATATCAGTATCCAACTCTTGCTGCGGTTTTAATTTCTTGACAAGAAGGGAACTCATTATGTTTTCCTTTATCACGAAAACTTAAGGTCTCGGATAGACGAGTCAATATTGGCATATTAGGCAGCAAGTAGAACGTAAGACTCTTTCTTAGGAAACACGTGTAAACAAAAGAGGCAAATGAAGAATTTGTCTCAGTCTTCTCTGCAAAACCTTGGACAAGCAAATGCAAGACTTGTTTCGTTCTCTTCTTTATAAAACCTTGGTAATGCAATTAGCGAAAGGAGAGGAAAAAGTAACCTCCATTCTTCTTCAAATGAACACTGTACAGAAAACTTCCCACCAATCATAAATCAATGGGAACAACTAACTAAACCAGCCAACAATATAAATGATGCTAGAAGCAGGAGCAACTGCACATCCTCAAATCATGGGCCAATAGGAAGATCATTAAGCTTACAACACAGACCACAACCCAATAAGAATCAAAGATTAGAGAATCATTAATGAGTACCAGGTTTTAAGTCACGATGTATGATCCCATGAGAGTGCAAGCATTCCATGGCACGAGCTATGTCAAGAGCAAATCCAATTGCAACACGCGTATCCAGGCATCTTGGACGCATATTCAACAAGTACTTCCTCAGCGTCCCACCAAGAAGAAGCTCAGTTACAATTACCATGACAGGTTCCTTACAAGCTCCAATAAACTGTAGAGATGGATATAAACACGACAATCAATTATCAGTAAAAGCAGAAAACTACATCAGTTTTGGTCCAAAAAGTCAAAAGGAATGTAGAATAAAAAACAAAGACAACCTTAACTAAGTTTTTGTGCTGTACTCTAGATAACATCGCAACCTCTCTTGCAAATCGGGCATCCCTCTTGGCAATCTCCTCTTGAGTTTCCCCTTTATGAACAATTTTGATAGCAACATTCTGGTTTTTGTATCTGAAACAAAAACAAACGGATCGAACATAATCATAAACTAAATCCACTCCATAAGCTTTCCTAGAATTATGATAAGTGCATTTTAGAAAATGTCAAGATTCCAAGAAATATCAAATCAAAACAGAATTAAGTCAATTGCAAATCATAAAACAAATTTTCATGGACATTACACGGAAAATGAGTTCATAAGGGGCAAGTCTGATCTGAAACTGGCAAATCATCTTCAATTTGAGAATCAAGAAAGAGTAAAGCAGCTAGACAAGGTCAGGATTCAAGAAGTCAACTTACTTTCCTTCATAGACTTTGGCATGGGCACCTTCTCCAATCTTCGGCCCGACAAAAAGAAGCTTCGGATCAATCAACCATTTGGGGTCCAAGCTAAACTCTCCAACTGAATAAAACCCATCTCCCATTTTCACTCTTTATAATCTATATCTTGCTACTTACTAAACAAAATCTACTTCAACTAACAATACTAGAGCTTTAAGATTGTTCCCACATCTGAAGAAAAATTTAAAAAAGGGCTTACATGCAAAAACTAAATTAAGTAAACAAAGCATTAAAGAAGAGTCACAGGGCAACTACTACTTTTCTACCCATACCCCAAATTTCTGCTCTGAGATAAACTAAATCCAAATCTGGTGCCGCTGCTTGGGAAGCAAACCATAAATCCCACATGTTTTTCCCCCGAGATACCCACAAGACCAACAATCCCAGAATTTTTTTTTAAATAAAAAAACTTTGTATAAACTTCCCCCTTCTTTCTTTTCAGATCAATCAATGGCGTATTGGGAACTGATGAAATTAGTAAAAAAGAAAGAAAATCTTCAGCTGGAAACTCAAGATTGGGCAATGAAAAAAATTTTGGATGAGCAGATGAGAGTAATTAAGTAAAAAGTGGGTTGCAGTGCAGGGCAGGGCAGGGCAGGCAGCTTATTTCAAGCTCTCACCGCGTTAAGTGTAGCGTTGAGTTTTTATTTTTTGTTTCTTCGATCTGCACTGCAGAGAGAGAAGAAGCGAGAGAGAGAGAGAGAGAGAGAGAGAGAGAGAGAGAGCCGCGGAAGGAATTGAGTCTGTGTCAGAAGACAGAGGTGGTCTATTATTTTGTTGTCTTTTTTTATTATTTTATTCCTAAAAATAATTTTATTTTTTTTAAATTACTTATTTGAAAAAAAAATACATATAAATTATTTTTACTTTTTATTATTAAAGTTTTTATACATGAATTATTATTTAGCACAAAAATTATTAAATCTTTGTGACCATGTTCGACTTCTTCGTGTCTAATTTACTCTGTTAAATTATATGGTTTTTTTTAATATAATTCAAAAGTTAAAATTAGAATATTTGATATTTATAGGGCCAAAACATAGTTTTATAGATAAAATCACAAAATCTCCATATAAGACGAAAAAATTAGAATGATTTATGAATATTTATAACAAAATTTTTTATTTTTTTAATGCAATAATATTTTTATTTTTTAAAGTAAAATAAATTTAAAGTACCACTTCGAAAGTTCTTTTAGAGTAATAATAATTAAAAAATAGAATTAACAGCTGATTTCTTTAATTAAAGATCTCGCAAGTTTTTTTTATTAAAATATTAAAATATAGCAAATATTCACTGGCAATGGGGCGGGTCTAATTGGGTACCCAATCCATTTCAACCCGTTTGATTAGGGATGCAAATAGGAATGGAGATGAATTTTGTACCCAAACTTGGAAATGGGTTAGGGCGGGAATTTGGTTCTCCTGTTCCTGACCCACCCCATCCCAATCCACACATCTCCACCCATCCGCATTTTAAATATATATAATTTGTTTAAGTAAAATATTAATTTAAAAAGTAAAAGAAAAGCTTAAATAATAAAAAAATATTAAACTAAACTTCATATTCAGTCAATATCTACTTTAGTCTCTGAACATTAAAATAATATATGTAATCCCCGTTTGAATCTCCAATTCCTCAGTGCATTTGGCAGGGATGAGTTGGGAATGGGGTTAAATTCCATCCCCAAATGTGGGAAAAGGTTGTGTTGGAGATGGGGACAAAATAGAAAGGTAGGGATGGGATGGGACCTGTGGATGGTGCCTCCGCCCCCATTGCCATCCCTACTTATTTGCATAATCAACATGATAAAATCAGCATCAACCGACTCATAAAACAACAATTTAAAAGACTCAAGGCATACCAGGTTTTTAAATGCCGATTGCCTAAGATAGAAATGGAAATCTAATAAGGGGCCAAAATATGTATTGGGTAACCACAGAAAATAAGATAAAAATATTGTGCTAATTCTAGTGGTTTAACGACGAGGAAATGGTGTTTTCCACATAAAATGGGAGTCAATTGTGTTTTTTCTTTATTTTTTTTTAATTTTGTCCTTCATTAAGTCACCGTATTTAGTTCAATATTAATCCCTTAAATATTTCTTAATATTTTTATCTTAAATTTCGTGTAATTTGAACGTGGTGTCTCTCAATCAAAATGTTGAAAAAATTGAACTCCACATATATTCTTCTTTTTTTTTAATCTATAATTAATTTTATTCATTTATATAGAATTTTAAATTTTGTTAAATTACTTTTTATTAAATTTTCATTTAGTAGTAGTAGTAGTATTTTTTCTTAGAAGTTAAAAAATAAAATAATTGGGGAATGGAGGGGGCACATGGAAAATGGAAATAGATCCTCGACAGGGGAACAGCACCCCACTCCCCACAACTGATAAGGATGGCACCTCCCTTTCAATTTTCTTTTTTTTTTTTTTAATTTATTTATTTATTTTGTTTGTTCTTTTTAATTTTTGCCTATAAATACAAGGGTGCAATATGTGATTTGTTGTTTGTTTGATCTTAATCAATTATCTTTAATTTTTTTAAATTGTTATTATTATTAATTTGTCAAATTATGAGATATTTTAAATGAATTTATACACATAACAAATATTTTTAAGATTTATATTAAATTAATTTTTATGTGAGTGAATTAAAATTAAAAAAATCGAAAATCAGTGATTATTTGAATTTAAATCTTTCGCGCTCAACACAAATTGAAGATAGATATAGATGATTTTGAAGTTTTTTTATAAGAAATTATCGATTTTGAAATAAAAAAACTCTAAAAATTATATTTTTCGCAACTGTGTTAAGTTTCGACAAGTGATAATTATTTATTTATAAGGAAAAAAAGATAATTATTTAATTTAATAAAATAATTTTTTTAATCTTTGTTTACTTTTTATGCCCAACAAAATTCTAACTCCAAGATTTCCAAAAATGTGTCAATACAAAATAAAATTATGATGCAATAAAAATGATTTATGTAATAAAACAACATTTTCGTCTCCCTTAATAATATATTTAAAAACATTATTTTATTTTTCTTATTTTCTTACCCTTTTTGGGAATAGGCAAGTCAAGAATATGGCCCCCTTTTTTTATTTTATTTTATGGGAAATATGGCCTTTTTTTTAAAATTAAAAATAATGAATAAAAGGTGAAGTCAATGATATGAATTTACTATGGACAAATTAATTCCTGAATTGCTGCAATTTTTTCATAAATAAAAACAAAATGAAGAACTTTTCAAAGTGACGGTGAAATAAATTAACAATTTATTTAATAGTACCTTTTGACATTCCACCAATAAACCAAATTGCTGTCTATTTTTAATTAATTTTTATGTTTCATTTTTTGCTATATATTCTTCAACAATTTGAAACATTTGTATACTAATTGTTGAGAATGAAAATCACACGTCGGCTAATTAAAGAAAATAATTACTATTTATAAAGACGTAGACAGTCTTTCCTTCTCAAAGTACCTGTTGGAGTGAGTTAGGCCTAAATTCAAAAAAAATTCTAATATCGTATTAACAGTTTATTTCCAGAATAGACCTTTAATCAAATTATTACTAAACTTTTAACTACAAAATATAAATATTTATCGATAAATGTAACTTGATTGATGCGATTCTCTTTATCTGAATTCTTACGTCAACAATAATGTATGTTTATACAGATAAAACTTATCATATATGACCATTTAATTATAGTTATTTTAATGAAATTTATATTTTTATTAACATGTATTTGAAAATAATGCTTAAAATTGTGTAAAACTATGTAATATCATAAAGTGAAAATATTACATGAAATACTATAAATGCGACCAGAATCGTTTAGTATATTTTTTTAATACATTATCTAACATGCACCTTTCTTTTTATAATTTTTTAATAAATATTATAGATAAAAGATAAATTCTAAATTCTAAAAGAAAGTCACAATTAAATAAAGTATACTAAAGAGTGTACTAGAAGATATATAGACAATCCTGAGCGCTACAAATGAGTACTTCAGTCCTATGTATAAAAAGGGAAATGTTTAGAGTATACGAGGGACAAATTTTGAAAAAACAAGAAAAAATATAGTCTTCTATACAAATTAGCTCAATATTGATTCGTTTAGGGTATCAATAAAGGCAACTAGGGAAACTATAAGAATAACTTGAAAAAATTTCAAATTTTCCTTCCCTCTTTCTCTCTTTAAAGAATTTCTCTCTACTCTAAAACTTCAATATTTCACATTTAACACATTTTGGAGGTACATATGATTTACTTTGAAGTTTTTTTTTGCAAGAAAAATTTAGATTTTGAGTTAAGAAAAGTTCTAAAATTTTTTTTTTCGTTACTTAAATCATTTGATGGGCAAAAACCATAGGATATTTTCGTTCATCTGGACAAAAATTGGTTCAAAATATTTTTTTTAAAAAAAAATATGTCAGTTAGTCTACTGGTAAGCCTTCTAACTCCTATGTTAAATGTGAAAGATTGAAGTTTTAGGAAGGAGAGAAATTCTTTAAAGAGCGAAAAAATGAGAAAAAATTTGAAATTTTTTCAAATTATTCTTATAATTTTCCGAATTATATTTATCAATACCCATTCGTTAATCACTAGTCATATATAAAATAAAATACCATTTCTAATAAGTATTATTTTTGTGGTGACGTGGCAAGAGGAAATTGCATGGCGGTGGAGGAGAAGGAAGACTATTTTGTTGCAGTCTCAAAAAAGTCTCATCAACCCCTGAAAACAAGCAAGAGTTTTTTCATTGACAAAAAAGCTCCTCCCTCCCTACGCCGGCCCCGCCTCGCCTAGAGAGAGAGAGAGAGAGAGAGAGAGAGAGAGAGAGAGATGTCGGTGTAGGGACTTGTTGACTCTCTCTCCTCTTTCCTCCGGTCCGCTTCTGCTGCCGTTTTTGACCGACGATTTGGTAATCTAACCAACCAAGCAGACTCAAGGTTGCTATTATTATGGCCCATAGACATATGAGTCATTGGGCTAGATGGATGGGCCTCTTTATTCCTTTTTGGGCCCATTGGGAACAGACCTCCAAATGGACCCATGCAACTCTTTTTTAACAAAGGCACCTCCATCCATCAAATTCAGCCTCTAGTCTAGTTTATTATTGCAGTTCAGTACGGATCATTTGTAACATTTCATGTAATATCTTCTGTAATATTTTTAATTTGGTATATTTATTAATAAAACCTACCAAATAAAACATAAACCCTAAGAAAAAAGGAAAAACTTTAAAGGGAAAACATATTATAAAAGGAAATGTTACAGAAGATCCTGAGTGTTATTATTGTTACCAAAGACGAAAGTGTTATTATTGTTATTGTTATCAAAAGACGAAATCCTTCTAACTGCTAAACGTGGAGGATGTAAATTATAATAACTCTCAAGGTGGAGGATGTAAATTATAGTAACGCATCAACTCTACAGATCATGCCTGGAACTAGGAGCGTAAAGGGGTCCAGATCCTCTAGATACTCCCAAACTCAAATGCATACCCATATAGTGAAATATAGACTCAAACTCAGACACATACCCTCTGGATATAAAATTATGAACTCATACCCGACCCTTCAGGATTTAGAGTAGGGTCTGGATATACCCATACCTGTATGATATTTTGGCCTGCCCTAATATTCTACAGCAATAGAAAATCATTGATTCAAAGGAATTTGTTTCCTCGGGATTGAGTGAAGGAGCTCATAGCCCTCCACCCATAGCCCACAAAAGTGTCGGCCGCAATTTTCTATCAGAAAGAAATCGAGTAAGGCCGGTTTTATTTTTTTTCTTGTTAAACAAAATATATATAAATTTTTTTTAGAAAATCTAACCTTAAAAAATCATGCATTTGTTATTCGCCTTTTGAAATAAACAATTCCAAATGAGAGAAAGAAGTCCACAAAAAACATTGAATGGAGAAAGCAATAGTACTGATGTATCGAAGAGAAATCTTGAAAAAAAATTTTCTTCTCTAAACTATGAAAAAAATTTCTCTTATCTTCTATAAATTAAGAAAATAAACCACTCAATATTATAAATGTATAAATATGTATTAATACAAAAATATAAAAATAATATAATATATATAAATATATATTATTTTATTATAACGGGTATACGAGTCTGGGTATCATCATACACTACTCAGACCCATTTAATAGAATCTATATGGGTATAGGTACGAGTCCGCAGGTATAATTCTTTTTTTCTTAACTTTAGGAGAAGGAACAAAAGTATGCTCGATTGTAAGGAGAAGGAAGAGAGCTTTGTAAGAAGGGCTGAAACGAATGTTCTGATCCGGTCTTTCCGGACTTCTGCTCCAACTCTAACTCCCCTCATTGCTCTATCCGGAGAAAGTAAACTCTTTAGAGGCTGGGGCTTAGCTTGGGTTTGGTCCTAGCAGCCTAAAGGCGATAAGGCAAGTGGTCGCCTTTGGATTTTAACCTTACCCGCTCCGCACGGATAAGGATAAGACTCGCATTATGTACAGCCTTACCTGGAACCTTGCTCCTTATTATCAGCTCCAGTCCAGTTTATTGTACTAAGTATTAACGATTAAAAAAATACAAACTCTATTCATCCTCCAATACATCTTCCAATATAAAACACATTCTTTTGCATATTCTTAACACTATTGGTCTTACTTTAGAAGATATATTAGACGATTCTGATTCCGGATAGAATCCTATCTAATGTCTCATTTAGCAATTCAACTTTTTATGAAATTTAAGATGAGTTATTTAAAACTAAGTTGTATACAAGGAATACACCTTAAACATCTTGGAGGGTAAAGGATATAGGGAATACACAGAATACCACACCACCATCAGAAAGAACAAAAGATTCCATGTCATATAATTCTAAAGTTTGTCATACAATAAAGGAACAGAGGGAAACTACATCTATGGTTGTCAAAAAATGTAAATGATACAAAGCCTATATTGTGTACTAATCTCAAGCTCAAGTTCAACAAAGGATCATGCTGCTTTCTATGTGATGTGAGGAGCAAAGAGAGCCAAGGAAATAAATAGCACAAGAAAGGTGCATAGTAATTAATACCAGGGCTTGTTTAATGTAGGCAGACAAGAACTTGTGTGGAAATAACACTGCAGCCAACAGTTGACTAAGAAGGTCACCGGCGCTTGTATATGCAAGGTTTCAATTCAGGCCATTTGATTTCGTTCCCCTTTAGCTTTTCCTTATCCTGCAGTGAGAAAAATAGCATATTGTTTGTTATCATATAATCTCATGGAAGATAGTGAGTGAGAAGTCATATATATTGGGTGGTAGGGGAAAACAGACCGTCTTATGGCAATCTCTTTTTTAAGAAAAGGAAAAAAGAAAGGACAATTACCGGACCTTTTTCTTAAAGTAGAGCAGTATAAACATTTTATTCGAGAAGTCCTGCACACATGAAATACTAATTTAGAATTCATAACTGGAGGCCAAATTTGTCCAAGTGATCTGAGCAAACCTTTGACACTGAAGTAAAACCCAAGTCACATATAGCTTTTGAGAACTTATTAGAGTCTGCTCCTCCAGTGCTGGGATCAAATCTGCTCTTCACTTCAGCTATTAAAAGCCACCCACTATACAAAATAAAGCTCAAAGTTCCATTACTTAAGCAAAAAGGACACTCAAACTTTAAGAAAGACGTAAAGATAAAATTGCATTCAAACCTAGGCTTAAGAACTCTGTGAGCTTCCTGAATAAAACTTGGGTAGTTAGTCCCCATTAATGACAGACAAAACACAGCAACATCTATGGATGAAGATTTAAGAGGAGTCTGCAAATAAGAGGGCAGACTTTTGAACCAGTTGTATACAAACGTATTCACTGTCTTTTCAAAATTTAACTAGTCATTGGCCAGTACAAGAAGATATACACAGAATACATACATCGGACATATCACAAGCAATTACTGATGGATCCTTAGCGATGAGATCAAGTGAATAGACTTTGTTCTTGACATTTCTTGCAAGCCGTGCATCACCTGGAATAAGATAGAAGACATAGACTGTCAAGGAGAACATAGAATTGAAGGGTATTGACAGTTATATTGATCACAATATGCATATATCTTCGGTTATCACTACCGCAGCCAAAATCAGCAACTGTTAGAGAAGGACTGTGATCCTTTAACCATTTTGTGATTATGTTAACAGGCTGTTCGGGCCAATGTGACATTTGCTCTTGATACCCTGCATGATACTGCCATGTAAGTAAGGAGAGGTTACGATGAAGAATATCAAAAGATGTGTTTTGATTAAATACTCTGAAATAAGGACTATGGTATGACTCCATCACAAGAAAATGCCAAGACTTCCTAGATGCAACATCTAAGCCTTTTCAATAATTAAATTTAGATGAGAATGATGAGCATTTAGAGAGACAGGGAGTCCTAAAGAAATCATCTTTAAACTACGATCCAGCAACTCCAGCAAGAGCATTTCTTACCACATCAAACAATGCTGGGTCTCCTTTGAAATAATCCAGCGCCTCCTCTCCACTGCCATCAGTTTCAGAAAGAAAGACTTAAATTGATAGTCAAAATCTACCCAAGTTTCATAATTGATGCATAATCTCATAACAAAAAGACTAAGGAGAAAAGGAATTCCTTTGATTTGGTCATCAATTCCTACTATTTAGAGTTAAAAATTAGCTACTTTCGAAACGAATTAAAAGCCCATAACATAACAAGCACAAACAGCAGAATACATCCAAAAGTATACTCAAGAGAGAAGAATAACCTACGTGCAAGTATAAAGCTTCTCATTTAACATACGGAAGTGTCCGCCTGACAATCGCGCTTTCATCTACAAAACAAATTCCATATCCGCAATTTCATGAGCATGTTATACAAGTTTAATACAGTAATTTAAAGCAAATAGTATGTGATTGAGGTAGAAACAGACCTTCTCGAGAAAGGAAGAGGCCGCGCTGGTTTTGGAGCTCAACTTCTCAGCTGGAGCAGAAGTCGATGATGGCGGCTTAACCTTTTCCGAATTAGAAGTCTGTTCAATCGAGGAACCGTCACCGCGGCGGCGGCCGCGCCGGTTCTCTCTTTTGCGTTTTCGCGTCTTTTGGTTGATTCCTGAGTTCTCCTCCGTCATCGTTCTTCCTCGAACAACTGCGTCACTCTTCACTCTTTACTCTTTGGGGGTTTTTTTTTACCTGTTTGGTCTGTCCTCAAATAGTAATAACGCTTTGGTATATTGCGTGCTTTGCACGGTGATCTGACCGGACAGGTCCAAACCAAGTGGGCTACGAGAAGCATGGTCCTATAGTTTAGGATCCTCTAAGTAGGGACGGAACTAGGACAAAAGGGTTTGGAGGTTGAAGAACAATAAAAATTTTGTTATAATTTTATCTATTTTATAAATGTATTTTAAGTACAAAACTATTCAAATAATCCAAATTTATAAATAAAATAATAAATTTTGAGGTTGTATAAAAAAAAAAACTAAGGAGGTTTGAGACGCCCCTGGTTCCGTCCTTGCCTATAAGTGGCTCTAAACTATAGGACCATGCTTCTCATAGTCCACTTGTATTTATTTTTCAACTAAGACCCTCCAAAAGCGAAATGTTTACAGGGCTCCCAACAAGCTACGAATTGAGGATGAGTAAGATCTATCCAATATTTTGCAAGTATGCCATTGGTCTGACAAGAGGTGTATGGTCGGATGATAACGCTCTAATTACTCACAAATTATTTGATGACTCGAATGGCAAATTTTTTTAAAAAACGTACGACACTAGTTTTGGTTGCTAACTGCTATAGGCTTTGTTTGGATTGGCTTTTGTTCTGAAACCCAATGAAAATTTCAATTTTGGACCTACCTCATTTTCACAAACAATTACAGTTTTTACAAAACTCGAGAAAAAATTTTCACAGCTAAACTCTATTCAAACAAACCAATAAATGATGAAAATGAATATTTACTTATTGTTTTAGGGTATTTTTTGACTGGTCTTCCTTTAGAATTTGTTATGAAATAACTTTTCCGACTTTTTTCTATAATGTATTTTATTGTAAAAAGTTACTATTTCAAACTTTATTTTTGTTATTCTATTAAGGAAAATTGTCTCATTCACATTAATACTTGTTGTGACAAAATAATAGCTCAAATGGTAAAACACTCGTTATCAGACTAGAATCCTAAATTCAAACGTCTTATTCCCTAATGTATTTAAAAAATGTGAAGCTCAACTTGCATAAGAGTTTAATTTGAATTGTGTGTTTTTTCTGAGAGCTCGTGAGGAAATGTATAGAGTCCCAAAACTAAAAATTAGAGAAAAACTCAAATTAAACTCTTATCCAAAATCGAGTCTAAAACATATTACTTCCCTCCTTTGTTCTTCACAAATGCAGATAAGAACATAAAAAGAAGAAACATTGGTGCCTGAAGAGAAAGGATGCCAAAAATACCCAAATCAATAGCATTTTCCCCAGTCCACTGCCATCACTATTTAGAATCTATATGTTCCTAATACAAGCTTAACAAAATAACAAGCTATATTGATTGATTTCCTCCATTATGGCAAATACCTGGAGATATAGAATAATATCATAAGCCCATTACAAGAACAAAAACTAATCAAATGATAAATCATGCAACATTTTCTTGAAGTCACAAGTCCTTGAAAAGCGAGCAATTCCACATTCATATCAAACCAGGAAAATTAATAACAAGAGTTGCAGAAAACAATGAACAATTTCTGTCAAGGCATCGTTCCATCTTATCTCAAATGCTCACACCGAGGTAGGAGGTGAAGAGAGGAGATCAAACTTTGCAAAACAATGCATGCAAAATAAATGACACTGTTGGTTTCTCCCTCTATAAAAACCCAATGCCATCAGATGCATTACACCACACAGCATACAATCAAACAATACACATCCCTTTTATTTAACCAATCTATATAGATTCTTTGAAAATGCCAACCACAGTTGATGATGTTGTTTCTATGACAAAGATGGTTGAGATTGAACCAAAAAATGGTTCTGATCCGAAGACCAAGAAAGAGGAGAAAGGAAATGAGACTGCTGAGCTCGACAACAACAAATCAACCAATGATGCTGGAAAAGAAAAGATTGGGGCTGCAGAAGAAGGAGGTCAAAAGGACAAGGAACCCAAGTCTGAGGAGAAAAAAGAAGAGGAGGTGCCTGTTGAGGTTGAACCAAAGTCAGGGGTTTCCTTTACAATCAGGTTAAGTGATGGGAAGCAGTTACAAGTTGTCGGTTTGAGGAAGAAAAGCATGCTTGGCATGGGCATCAAAGTTTATGCATTCGGTATGATTCTCAAATCATTCTTTTCAATACCTTATAGAGATAAACACATTTCCATTGTAGCAGGAAGGAAACTACTAATTCATCCAAAAATAAAAAGAAAACGAAAAAAAGAGATCATTCGAACAGATGACCATACTAACACAACATAATATCATTGCAGGAATATATGCAGACAATGAAAAACTGAAAGATATGCTGAAGACAAAGATGGGAAAAGCACCTACGAAACCAACAAAAGAAATGTATCAAATGATTATTGACAGTGATATTGATATGGTGGTGCGCATGGTGATAGTATTCTCTAACCTAACTATGAGCATGGTTCGGAAAAATTTTGATGAGGGACTAGGAGCAGCAATAAAGAAGCTAACTGGTGGAAAGAACGATGAGCTGACAAAGAGGTAATAAAGAATTATGTTTAGGTTATTACCATCAGCTTATTAGCAGATTTCCATAATCTAACCTTTTTGAATTTTCTGTTGAAGAATCATGGGCGAAGCATCAGATGAGATCAAGCTTACATCTGGTTCTCTAATTGAAATCTCCAAGCTTCCTGGTTACACTCTGCAAACAAAAGGTAAAATCACTCACCCTGTTATATCCTTGTTTCTAGTGTTGCTCATTATCCTAGTACGACTTCTCACGAAACTTTTGATCTTTGGTTGAAGCAGTAAAGGGTGAGGTTGTCAGCAAGGTTGAAAGTGAACTACTCTGCAGGGCATATGTATACTTGTATTTGGGAGAAGATCCTTTCGACAAAGAAGCAAAAGAGAAATTTGGGACTAAAATGCTTTCACTCTTCTAGTAGATGACTTTAAGAATTCTAGATTGCCAAGGAATAAAAAGCTAGCTAACCTACTTTGTAGTAGCTGAATAATTGCTCAATAAGAACACCATGATCAGAATGGGGCAAGTTACTGATTGTATGTTGCGGTGTTGAATGATAAATTGTATTCAAATTTTCCCCCTCAGATCATATTTTTATGCAAATGTCCTACAGAAACTATTATCCACATTACCAATCCACTAAACAAATACAGCAGTGCCAAACTAAGTTTCAGAAAAATGTAAAAACAGAATGAGCATGTATTGTTGAGCAAGTCGCATACAGCACCAGTGTAATATTCCTCACAATTACTAAATACATGATGAGGAAGCAAGTTGTTTAACAACCTGTGACTGGAACTATGTAGTTGTATATAACATTCAGCTCTTTGTTTCATTGAACTTCTCATTTTATAGGTACTCAAACAGAATGATACATCTGCAGGTAAGCAAAGCCCATGTAATTTGGCACTTAAAATGACCAGAATATATCATAGGCAAACCTCAGTTGAACTACAGATCTCAGCTATAACCATGAAGAACTTTGCGGGGATCCAGCTGTCCACTGCAATAACTAGATGACACAGTTGATAGCTCTTGACGACCTTTCCACTCTTCACCGGGTTTCAAAGTAACTGGATTTTCAATAGCAGCAGAATCCACACATAGCATTGATTTGTAAGCCTCATCTCCCATATCGGGAATAGCTTTACACTTTTTGTCCCATGGATTCCACACAACTGCAACACAATGACATTATAATTGAATACAAGAATCAAATAAGAAAGAATCCTCATTGAAGATGACATGCAAAAAGAAATAATATATTAACCTGCATCTACCATCCCTTCTTTACGAAGCACAAATGTTCTCTTCTTCTCATGGTCAATTATAGCAATCTTTGTAGGAGTGCTAAGATACACTCGGTCAATCTAGGAAAAGACACAAAATAAGCTAGTAATTTGGGAGGAAAATCTAGTGCCAAAAGTAGATCATCTGCAAGCTGATGGCCTTGAGATAAGAAATCAGGGTGCTAATGATAGTGTAAATTATAAACAATAGCACATACCTCACCATCAAATGTAATGGCATCAGCCTGCTCCGTATACCTTTCTCTTTGCAACAAATTATCGAAGTAGTCAAGTGTCTCCAAGCCCTCAACACGCACTTCACTGCAAATCAAACAGCATCATGCAAACTATCTGAAAAGGATAGTAAGATATGTGCAAACATAACAACTAATGCCTAAAAATCAAGTGGTCGTCCATCAAATTGCCAACTTTCACAAGTATAGTAACCTTACAAGGACTCATGAATAATGAACAAAGGCAATGATAAACAATCTCCACCTCCACCTAGTAAAAGAAGAGTAGTTAACAAAGCAAACCTGATATCAGAGACAGAGAAGTAGTTACGAAGGGCAAATGTAAATGTGAAGCTCTTGCTGGTGGTATCAGTATTTCGCACACGAGGTATCAAAGTGAGCTTCCCAGCGCTGAGAGATACACGAAGCCGCAACTCAAATCTGCAAAAATGAATCAATTCAGATGCACACTGATGCTTTCATTTTTTACATTAATGTGAGAGTGAAGTCTTAGACACCAATACCTATGTGGCCAAGTTTTTAGATCATCCTCTGTCGATTTTAGAATGAGATCCACAGTTGACAGATTATTAACTGGAAGCAGAGGTGATGGAGAAGGGTCAATTGCCCACAATCTGGTCCTAGCAAACCCATGCTGCTCCAGTGAACCAAAGTTTGCAACCTACAAGATCCAATAGCAGCTAATTATGTAAAATCCTAACATGTCTCAACCAAAAGAGACTTTTGTAATTTATTGTGGTTTCTGACCTGTGGAAAGCAAACAGGTATTCCACCACGAATAGCTTTGGATGGTTTCCACAGAGCCTGCAGTATAGAATGAGAACAACTTTTGTGATAGCCAAAACACACTGTTGCTTGACTGGGGATTACACAGGAAATTCGTTTTGATTCCAGCAGATACATTTCAACAGATGTAGTGGCAGATATTGTGATGTATTACCGAATTCTTTCACATACGTTTCCATGCACCAATAAAATTGATCGCTAAGTAATGAAAATAATGATAATAATAGTTGATTTTTGAGGTATTTCCTCCAACCAGATTTGTTACGATCTATTTCTCGCTAATATATATAATCTCAGGGACCAGAAAACTAAAAGAAAAGGAAAAATATGTAATGTCAACGGCTGTTTATAAGTTGATCAGGATAACTTGACCTTGTTGCTCATGAAGAGCAGCTCCTCTCTTTTCTCATTCTTCCAAGAAACCACTTGCCCACCAAACAAAAGCACCTGGAGAAAAGAATGAAGAAGGGAAAGAAGGGAGGAAAAAAAACACAATTATAAGCTTAAGAGTGGACGTCCTTACCCATGTCTCAGCAGTACAATCAAACAGTGAAGTTCCAAAGATCGTATACAATAACACAAATTATATATATGTTAAAACAAAATATAACAATCTTCCTTGCAATCTCAACAGTCAACCAATTCGTTAAGACTATAAAACATAACTGCAGCCTTAGCTAAATAAACAAACACCACTCTGTACATGCATATATGAGGAAACAGGACAAGAAAAAATCCAAAGGAAATCCTGAAACATTTGCTCAAACCCTGGGAAAGTAAATTATATTAAAAATTACAATAAAACAAATTAGAACAACTACAATTTGTGAACTCCAGATTATGCATCCGGTTACAGACTAAGCTTCCCAGCCTCCAGAAAATCAATATTCCAATTCACATTTAGAAGTCCAAACTTAACTGCATCATGCCTTAAACACAAGAATTTCGTCATCTCTCCAAAGATTGCAACAACAAACGTATAGTACATAAGGAAAAGCTAAGACATAACCTCAGCTGTTGATCCGGTAGGTTCTGTCAATATGACGCGAGAATTTCCATCAGCGTCGATAATCATATTCGGATGCATAGTTTTCGATTGAAATTTCGCTCTGAATTTGCTCACAAACGGATGTACTTTCCCTTTCCTCCACTCCAGCTGCGTCACGGATACAAAAACTTAATAAATTTACATAATAATCAGAAAACAGAATCAAAACACACTGATAAACCTAGAATTCATAGAACAGAAACCCTAACCAATTCATGCACTCCAAATACGAAGCAAAAATGGCGAGAAAACAAATAATCAATTGCAGAGTACAAAAAATGAGTCAAAAATGCTTACGTCTGAATGAATTGTATAAAAAATGCTGGTGATTATGTGGAATATCGGCCTCGAGTTAGAGGAAAGCAGACTACCAACTCCTCCAGCTCATGAAATGCTCATATCCCTCCCGCGTGCATATATATATATAGAGAGAGAGAGAGAGAGAGAGTGAGAGAATATCAATATATATAAACTATCTATATATTGCTTGTACTGCTAATCAGTGTTAGAGAGAGATGGATTGATTTGTTTTCTTCTGTGAAGGTGTTGCGCTGTACGGGTTGGGTCTCGGGTCAGCCAATGGGAAATGTGGGCCGAGGCAAACGGGAACCTATGTGGGACCCATACCCGGTTTGTCGTCCTGCCACGTCATTAATAAAAGGTTTTTTTGGGTAGTTGCAAATACCATGCTTACAGCCGTGCAACCTAACACCGTATTGGAGGAGTCCTCTAAATATAAATTTTTTTTAAGGAAAATTTTTCAAAATATGTAAATTGCTATTTTTATTTATTAAATTGAGTAATATAAACTAGTACATTAACACTAAATATAAACAAATTGACAAATAAATATATAAACAAATATTTTTAAAAAAATATATGATTTATACCTTTTCTCGTTAACATTAATCAGTTGGACCTGAGTATAAACTTAATCACGAAATGTATTTAATAAAAAAATAATTACGTAATCTTATAATTTTAAGGAGTTTATTTATTGATTAATTAGTTAATACAAGTTCTTAATTATGTTTTCCTAATTTGTTAATGAAAAAAATAATTCTTGAATTTTTTATTTTCTCTTTGAAGACGAGTCTAAAGAGAATACTAGTATTAAAGGCCTACTGATCGGAAGAAGCTATGCTATTTTTTTTTAATGAAGAAATTATACTACTAATTCGCAAATAAAGTGTCCTCCTTAATAAAGTACGGACACTAATATTGTGCTTAGCATTTACAAAGTCTAATATAAAATAATATTTTTAATAATAAATACGTGAGTAACGCGTAATAATCTTTCTTTTTATTTTTCTTCTTTTGGCAAAAGCTTACGTGTGGACTAAAAATCATCATTTATTGTGTTTTATTTGGTCTAAAACTACTCTTCTTGATATTTTTTTTTATCAAGTAAAAAAAAAGGAGGAAATCATTTTTAAAATGAGAGAATATTATGAATAAATGACAATATAATTAATAAAAAAAGAATATAATTTTGCATCAACACATTATTGGCTTGAGTTTGTGAGAAAAAGGGTATGAGTATAAAAATAAAAAATAAAAAAAGTACTTTTATTTTATTTAAAAAAGAAGAAGATTGACCCAAGAATATATATATATATATATATTAGTGGCCTGAAAAAATGCAGAGAATATTGCTTTCTCCCATTGGATGAGAAAAAATGTTGCTACTAAAAGGGAAAATGGTTCGATTTTGAAGAGAGCCTTCCCTAGTGGAAGCATACAGCATCTTTGGGGCTTTTTTTTTTGGTCGGTTTATACTAGCTCAGGCATATTTTTATATTTAGTGGCGGAATCAGGACAAAAAATATTGGGGTCGAAGAACAATAAAAATTTTACTCGAGTTTTGGAATTCTATTAAAAAAAATACCGGGAAGAGACTTGAATGTAAAAAATTCATAATTTCTAAAATTTTTCGGGTGAGAGTTACTCCTAATTCTGTCCCTGCTTATATTAGGCACCATGGCTCACGATAGTTATTCAATAATAAAAAAATCAAAACTTTAATACGAATTATATATATATTTTTTTAACATAAAAGCAAACGAGAATATAAAATAAGTCGAGTTTCATTTTATTATTGATTAAAAAATAAATTAAATTTTCTATTTAAGTTATCATTCTGTTGAGAATGTACGTAAGGTTAGAAAAATCTCTTTCGATTAATGGAAAACCAGAGAAAAAAGAACATTGGATTTATCAATTGCCAAGCTTATATATGGAAGAGCCATAGTTTGTGTTACCGTTGTCTTCTGCTTTCTAACTTTAAAAGCGAGAAGTATAATATCTATCTGACCAGCATATACGAAAAGTTAAGAGACCATAATGAAAGTCCAATAACAATTGTTTTAAGTCATTGGCGGAACTACACACAGGCTTGGATGGGCTCGAGTCCCTCTGAGCGTGCAACCCCTTATGTAATTTTTATTTTTAAACAAAATATTAAAGTTTTAATTCTTTTTTTCTCTTTTATTTATTTATTTATAAATTTTAATTATTTAATCTTTATTTGTATGTGAATGTATGTATATGATACTATTTCAACAAACTACTCGATGCTCTACTCTATTCTAGTTCTACATCAATATTTTTTTTTAATTTTATGAAATTCCAATTTTTTTTTATAGAGGATTTTTTTACTCGAAAGAAAGTGTTACACAGAATACCAATGAAGATATCTAAAGAGTAAAAAAAAAAAAAAAATTTAAGTCAAATAGTTTGCAAAATATAACTTTTTTTTTTTTTATAAAATAAATCGCAAAGTGAATATTTTTTCGTTTTAAAAAAGTTTTTCACTAGCCATGAGTAATAGTCTAGACCACTATTCTCTCAAACGGTCATCATCAATGTTCGACATATATCGATGCAGTCAACCAACTATTTGTTATCAGAAAGTTCAGCTCTCTCATAGATCGATCTTGGTTCCGCCACTACTTTAAGTAATAAAATTTTTTTACCTGACTATAGTAAAGGTAAAAAGCAAATCATTCTCTCTCTCGCTCTCAAGAATAAACTAGATTCTGTAAATTAAAGTAATTTTATCTATTATCTCCCTCTAAAGAGAATCGATAAACCTAATTCGAGAATCTATATGTATAGTGCGAAAAAATTAACATCGATTCAATTTATAGAAAGTCGTGAATCGAAAGATTGTGGACGTAATTAAATTTCTCAATTAGCAAATAATTTGGAATATTCCTCAATTAGAAAACAATTCTTTTTATTTGCATTTCCTAAATTTTTTTGTCCAATCCAAATTAAAAGAAAGGAAAAAACGTGCACGTGTGTCGTTGAAAGAGAAACAAAATAAAGCACGTGTGTGGTCGGCCCAATGAAGTTTATCTGGGCCAGGGTCGGTCCAAATACTTCCCGGGCCCAGGACCAGGCCCAAAAGGTGGGCTCTGGACCATAATTTGGTTTCAACCCAGAAAAGTGGCGGGAACCCGGGAAAAAATTTTGAAGGCAGAGAACTGAGAAGTAGATGAGAGTCTGGCAGGGATTGGTGAAGCTCTTCGAAGCATGTAATAATGGAGAATCAGTTGCACAGTTCCATTCGCTTCTTCTCAAAACTGCCCTCATTTGGGACACTTTTTTATCCTCAAAACTACAGAATCTTTATAGTATTTACATGCCGATACAAACTGCAAGGAAACTGTTTGACGAAAGTCCTAAACGAACAGCATATGCTTGGAACTCCATGATAAAATGCTACTGTAAAGAAAAAAAATACGATGATACATTAGGTCTCTTTTCGGTAATGTTATCTTTTGAGAAGCCTGACAATTTTACTATACCCATTGTGCTAAAGGCATGTTCAGGCTTAAGGGCTCTTCATTTTGGTAGAATGGTTCATGGGTTTGTGAAGAAGAACGATTGTATTAACTCGAGTTTGTTTGTAGGATCAGGGCTTATTGAGTTTTACTCGAAATGTGGATATATGGAGGATGCTTTAAGTGTTTTCGAGGAGTATGATCAGCCAGATGTTGTTTTGTGGACTACCCTGATAACTGCATATGAGCAGAACGATGATCCTGAAGAAGCATTGTACATTTTTAATAGAATGGTGGAGGACAATGGTCTTGTTCCGGATCCAATTACCCTGGTTAGCCTTGTTTCGGCCTGCGCTCAGTTGTTGGATTTAAATTCTGGGAGAAGTGTCCATGCTTTTATGATCAGGAGAGAAATTCAAGGTGGTTTATCTCTTTGGAATGCTTTGTTGAATTTATATACAAAGTCAAGTTCTGTTAAAGCTGCAGCTCATTTATTTAGGGTAATGGAGGAAAAGGATGTGATTTCATGGGGTTGTATGATTTCTTGTTATGCTCATAATGGGTCTGCCACTAGGGCTCTGGAACTTTTAAGCAAGATGATAGTTATAGGAATTCAACCAAATTCAGTTATTGTCATTAGTGCTTTACAAGCATGTGAAGCAACTGGCAATTTGGAGGTGGGCAGAAAGATGCACAAACTCGCTGTGCAGAAAGATTTTGAGTTAGATATCTCGGTGGCTACTGCTCTAATAGATATGTATATGAGTTGCAATTCCCCTGATGAAGCTACTGATATCTTCGAGAGGATGCCTGAAAAAGATGTTGTGTCTTGGTCAGCTGTGTTAAGTGGGTGTGTTCAGAATGGAATGGCACACAAGTCAATGGAAATCTTTCAGGGCATGATTTATAGTGAGATCCCGCCTGATTCTGTCATGATGGTGAAAATTCTTGCAGCATGTTCAGAAATAGGCATTCTCCAGCAAGCTTGTTGCATTCATGGTTATCTGATCAGAGGTGGCTTCGACAATAATTATTTTGTTGGTGCATCACTCATTGAATCATATGCAAAATGTGGCAGCTTGGAAGATGCTGTCAAGGTTTTCGATGGGATACAAGAAAGAGATGTTGTAATTTGGAGCTCTATGATTGCAGGTTTTGGATTTCATGGGCATGCAAAACAAGCATTAGAATTATTTCATCAGATGATTAAGAATACAAAAATTGTCCCAAACAATGTAACATTCCTGTCGATTCTATCTGCTTGTAGTCATGGAGGTCTTCTTGAGGAAGGAATTAAGCTATACAATAAGATGGTAAATGACTACAAACTGACACCAGAATCCAAACATTACAGTATAATGGTTGATCTGGTTGGGCGCACGGGAGACTTGGGTCAAGCTATGGCTATTATTAATCAGATTCCTTCACCAGTTAGTGCTCATGTATGGGGGGCCTTGCTTGGTGCTTCTCGAATTCATCAGAACATGGAAATGGGAGAAGTTGCCATGAAAAATCTCTCTCTGTTGGATCCTGACCATGCTGGTTACTACATTTTGTTGTCCAATATGTATGCGGTTGATGGAAAGTGGGATGTTGCAGCTGAAGTTCGAAATACAGTGAAAGAGAAACAGTTGAAGAAGTTGTCTGGTCAAAGTACCATTCAGTATTCAGTTCAGAGATGAGCTCCATAGTTTCGTAGCCATTGCCAATGACAGATCCCACCAACAATCTAACCAGAACTCTCCCTTTTGATGTTTCTGGAGGCAAAAATGAGAGAAGATGGTTATGTTCTTGATGAGGAATATCTGATCCACGATGTGGAGGGAGTCTAATTCCTGAATCATGGCGTTGCAGCCTCTTGTTAGGTACCATTTGTTGCCCAATATCAGTAGCTGATCTTTTGATGCCAGAAGATGGAGCTGGCTTCTGGAATAGAGGAAACCTTTCCCCAAACATGCATTCAGATGAATCAAGCCATTGAAGATAAGAGTAAGGATGGTGCCTAAGCTGAAGAGCAATTCATTAGCAACTAGCAAAGGCACTTCTCTCAAGGACAAAGTTATCCCAGCAGTGTGTAAGAATCTGAAAAAGTCCGTTAATTTTCCTCATATTTTGAGAGAATTCCTTCAACAGTGGCACTTAATCTGGTGGGTCATCAACCCCGATGCTGTTTTTCTGCATCTTGTTTATCCATCTTTATACTAGCCTCTGCGGTACATTTACGAAAGGAGATCAGCAACCTTTGAAAGTTCACAGTTTTTAAGGATTGTGTTTGTCAGTGAGGGGACCCCCGATTTTACTTATCTTTGAAGTATCAAGTTTTGTTCTTATCTAGCTATTCTTGTCACCTGCTCATCACTCAGATCTCTCTCTCTCTCTCTCTCTAAAACAGCTTTTGGGGGGGTGAAAGTGGAGAAAAGAAACATGTCCCAATGAATTTTTTTCCATAAAGATATTGTTGTGGGCCGCCGTATAATGTCCAAAGAAACAGAGCAAGATTAGTTTGGGCATTCACTCATTCATTGGGAGAGGTGATTTCTTATTTATTATTATAGCGTCATCAATGGAAGAAACTCAGCAGAGACTATGGAGGGAGAGGGAAACAATTCCAATGAACATGAGATCACTTTTATGGGCAGTTAGTCAATTTTTTAGCATTCATTGAGTGAGGAATATGGTTGGTTGAAGAGGATCTCCCCACTTGTGAAGTTACTACTATAAAAAAAAGCTGCGGCGGGCGGTTGCTTCCATAGCATTAAAGGTTACAGAAGATCCTGAGTGGTATTATTCCTCCTACCTAGAGTTGAGTTTTCTTTTTTCTCATATAATAAAGTTGGATAAGGAATAGTTAAGTTTGCTTCTAATCCAAACAATGAAAAGGGCTCCTTTCAAAAGTTGAATCTGACTCTTGAAGCAACAGATATATATATATAAAATACATATTTTTACCTCTGTTGTAATCTAGAAGAGACAGTGGAGAAGTGACCATAGGATAGAGGGCTTTCCATGGAGGAAATGATAGGGAAAGCCCTTCTATCAGGGGAAAGAGAAGCTCAGGTTTTTGCTGCTAGAGAACTATGCAATCTTACCACCAAACAAAGGCATAAGTTAGCAGAAAAAGGCGTGATTCCTCCGCTGGTTTTGATGCTTCATGGACATGATTATGAAGCCATTGAAGCTGCTCTGTTTGCTTTGCTTTGTCTAGCTTTTCGGAGTGAAAGGTAAAGTTCATATCTGATTGATCCCTCTCAATCTCTTCTTTTTTTCCCAAGTGAATTTTAATCTGAGACGCGGCTAAATTTTGTTTTGCAGAAACAAGATTCGCATTGCAAAATCTGGGGCTATACCGATATTACCAAGGATTCTTTTGTGCCAAAAGGAGTCATTGGTTGAGCTTGCAGTGGCAGCCCTTTTGACACTCTCTTCTTGCAGGGCTAACAAGCTTGCAATTGCAGCATCTGGTGCTATTGGACTTCTTATAGACATCCTAAATGCTCAATTAGCAGCTGAAAATGGCTACGGGAATCTAAGCATACAAGCTAATCTTGATATCCTAACAACCCTTCAGAATCTCTCTACCTGTCCTCAGATTATCCCAACAATTGTTTTGTCTGGTGCAGTGAAGTCTCTGTTTCAACTACTAACTCAGGACTCCGAAAAATCATCAGAGTTGGTCGAAAAGGCAATGGGAATGCTGGAGAAGATGATATCTTCGTCAGAGATTGCAATGGAGGAGGTTGCTGAAACGCCGGGTGTGATTCAAGTACTTGTAGAGGCCATTGAAGAAGGTACACCGTTGTGCAGAGAGCACGCGGTGGGAACCTTACTTGATATATGTCAGAGCTGTAGAGACAGATATAGAGGGATTATATTGAGGGAAGGAGCAATGCCAGGGCTACTTCAATTGAGTGTAGATGGGACTTGCAAGGCTAGGGAAAAGGCCAAAGATCTATTGCTGATACTAAGAGATTGCTCAAATTATGCTAACAGAGAGAAGAAGCAGTCAAAGAATCAAATAATGGAACAGGTTATGAGACAGATTGATAGAGTAGAGAAAACTGGAAAAGGCCTCAGTCTTGTTGAGGAAATGATTGCCAAACTTAGAACATGATTTTTCCTTTGCTTATAATGAATATTTGACATTTTAGTCTTAGGTAACATGTTGATCAGAAGGCCTGAATTCTAACTACATTCCCTTCCCGATGCATCCAAAAAAAAGAAAGAAATCTTAGGTGCACTAACATCTATCCTTTTTTGTTCTCTTTAGAAACAAAAAACAAAAACATCTCCTCTTCTTAATTATAAATACATTCATTTTAAGAGATACAGAAGAATATTATTAGGTAATAAAAGAGATGCCAGCAATAACACATTGCATTATTATTATACTCAACAATATCATATCATGTGAGGTATTATATAGCCTTATAAGCAGAGCATCATCTGTTTCAAAACAACCAGATTAGGCAGCAAAAATGCACCTGTAGTGTATATTTATATGAAACTGTGTATTGATCCAGTGACTGAGATGAATGAAGTTTACCTATCTCTTTCCAAGTTCTGGAGGAAACTGAAGGCATATATATAACTTCCAGGTAGTAACAGAAAGCTTTAAGTTTCTAGGCACTTGTTCACTTTGATCTTCTATAAAAGCCATAAGCCACAGCTACAACCGCTACTGCTCCAACCACACTAATAGCTGCAAGAACATCACGTTGTCCAATCCATTTCGAGAATTTTCCTACGCCCTGTTCTCCCTGCTTCACCTCAGAACTCCCATCTCTGCAGCACGAGAAACCTTTAGCACCTTGGCAGCAGCTTGAAATGCTTTCCTTGACCTCATCATTCTTCAGTTCCACTCCGTTTGCAAGAGTCTGGTTTTGAACCTCATTAGGTTTCTCAACTGATTCGTTAGGTTTCTCAACAGATGCGCCCATTTGGCCTCTGTAATACATAATAACATATTACTTAGAGGATAATGATAAACAATCCTATCAAAACAAATGGTCAACAATAAAAGTATTTGAAGCCATCCACTTAGATGAATAGGACAAAGCTAGATGTAATATTTGAATACAGGAATATGTATACGGAGAATTCCAGCATAAGTTCCATCAGTTTAAATGAAAGAAAAGCATCACAGGATGAGGAAAGAAGAATACTAGAGTAATGCATTCCCTTCAGCTACTTTAGACCATCTATATAAGGCAAAGGACAAAGATTTCTTCTTCTAAGACTCTAGAATTCGACAAAAGAACTTCAATTGATTCAATGAGGGATGTATGTATGTACACCTACATGTATATATGTATCAATTCACAGTGAGAACATAAGCAAAACAGATTTCAGTAACAGAATACCATAAAATGGAAAATTATTCATATTTCCACAAATACATTTGAGATTATTAAGAAGTAACATCTACCAGAGTATCCCAACCATTCATTTCCTAGACTTGATAGGAATATGCAAAAAGAACTACCTAACACAAATTCACACAAAGTACAAAGGAAAGACCCTAATGCACGATTTCATTTATCATCTTGGTTTGGATTTGCATGAATTCAATGCATACCTTTTGACCAGAGAAACCATGTACTAGGAAGTGTCAAACGAGTGAACCTCAACGTATCAACATGACAGATTCATTTGCAAGGATTTTTTTTTTTTTTGAAACTCAAAAGCATGAAAGTGCCATCATATAAGTTCATTGCAAAATTTCAAATGCAACAATCTTGCTCTAAAACAATTTCACCCATCATGGCCAAACTCAAAACGTTTACTCTAAATTTAATCTCTTTAACTTACTAGAGAGAAACAGAGAAGAATAAATCAGAAGATAAAAAGTGCATTCAACTATAATTGACAAAGTTAAGTGCCAAAACAAACTCCATTAAGTGGTTCAAAACAGAAAATTATTTCCTACTAAATCAAGTATATCAGTTTTAGGGACTTGTTTAAATAACAAAAAAATTAATAGGACAAGTATATCATTCATATATGCAATAAGCATTACATGCATTAGCATTCAGGACAGACCTCCAAATACGCTCAATGATTTCTCCCTTTCCAATATGCTGATCTATCAAAGCTGGCACATCATCCGGGGTGACATAACCATACCTGCATGATGATAGAAATACCTAATTAATAACTAACGGGTCAAATAAAGATGTTCACTAACTAAGAATATTACAAATGTAAAACTATAGAGAGAACGATCCAGTGTAATCAACACATCACCAGTGGCCTGCAACTTTTCCTTCAGCATCTGCACTAAAAATGATTGCATTGCCAGCATACTTGTGGCCTCCTATGTGAGAGCATGCAGCCACAAATACATTGCCATTCAATCCCTTAGAGTCTATCTCTCCTTTGAATTTCTCAATCAGAATAGGTCCACAGACGCCACATCTTCTGTCTCTGTTGTTGTGAGCACAAACAAATATGTATGACCCAGTCAAAACCTCTTGTATGCCAGCTGACCAGGGCTTGCTATTCACAAGCACATCCTCCACAAAACTATCAACATCTGATTCTTTCAAATCCCTTCAGTAAAAGATGGAAGAACATGATAAGATCTCTATGATGTGTGAATGCGCGCAGAGATAGGAACTTAGAACATTTTCAATAAGTTAATTACAGACGCATGAAATCAGTTCATTGTGAAATTATTAATCTGAAGAAGCAAGGTCAACAATAAGCAAAAGTTCATTTTGCACAAATATCAGATAAACAACAGTTAGAAATTCCAAATCAGCTTAATGATAAAACCATAACCAGGATGAATCCTTAAGTAATTACCTGTACTTGATCATCTCGGGGAAAATGAGAACATCTCCATCAGATAACCCCATTCCAACCAGTCCCTCGCATATAGTCAAACGAGTCTACCATATGAAAATCAACGGAATAGACACTATATCAATTCCAGCATTTAAGAGTACTATGTCAAATAACAAACTAATTCAACCAAAATCAACATAATAGACACTATATCAATTCCAGCATTAAAGAATACTACGTCAAATAACAAACAAACTCAAAAGCAAAATTATATACACATGATGTAGCAATATATTATCAAAATATACAGAAAACACGAAAATGAAAATAAAAAATTAAAACAGAAGTTAACACATATAACTTGCTTTAACTCCAGAGGATAATAATAACCTTGATCTTGATATCCGTCTTGCGAGCCTTTAGAGCAGCAGCAAGACGCTTAGGCAACAGATCAGCATCAGAGTCTTCAATTCGAGAAGGCCAGGACTCATGTGACTTGTAACAAAGGAAGACGTGGCGGTCGTAGGAGTCAACCGTGCCGGCGAGATTGCTACTGTACATTTCCGATCGTTTAAACCCAAACTTGACGATCTCTTCGTCGTTAAAAACAGCGGAGATATTTTCCGAATCTCCGTTGGTGGCCATTGCAGGAGCTAAGTTTGGCCTTGGGTAGGGTTTAGGAGGAGAAGTTTTTGACGTAATTGAATGAGAGAAGATGAAAACTGTGAATGAAGAGAGAGGATGAATGAGGCGTTTGATATTTATAGGCATAAGCAGCATCAGGTTTTTTTATCAGCTGACTGAGAGAGTAGTGATTATGAACGAAAGCGATTTGAAATTTGGGTGGCGCGTTCGGGGCACGCATATTGTTAGTTATAAGCGGAGGCTGAAGATTGGCCGTTGGTTGGCGTTGAAGTATTGGAATGATTATAAATTATTTATTTATTTATTCAAATTTTTAGTTTACATTAATTAATTATTTCTTTTACTCACAATAAATTAGTCAATTATTGTATTTGAGAAATTCATTAGCGGCGACTACTCTAGCCGGGAGGGATCTTATTTAATCAGCCGTAATAAGTCCCTTCCTGAAGTGGTGGGGATTGTCTTCTTTGATTGGATCGCCTGAGAGGCTTCATCAGAATAGTGGATGATTCTGATTGAATATAAAAAAAAGCTTCCGTTATAAAAAAAGACGCGGATCTAATTTTAACAGCAGGAATGGTAACAATCCCGATGTCTTTATTTCCAGTGGCAATACAACGCGGACCTGTATATAGATATCATCTGCTAATACATTGAACTTGACATAGATTGAGAGTTTTTGTTGATTCGGTAAATTGTTAGTGAAAAAACATATAAATTTTAAATTAAAAATTTAATAGCTAATGCTATAAAGACCCTTATCTCTAATCGAGATCTTTTAAATCTCAGTCAATAGATTCTCTTGTAAATATTTGAAAGTTAACACAGATGTGGCACTTTTAGCGCAATTATAATTGAAATAATGAGGTAAATCATCACTCAACACTCTCTAAAACATCTTATAATTTATTGAGAGGTGATCATACAAGTTTTTCGTCAAAAACTCATTTTGTCATAAGACATTTATAACATTTCCGACCTGTCGAATCTTCTATTCTTTGTAACATCATCTTTAGCATTCTTATTCTTAACTAAAAGGTTCTATAAAACGAAATGTTACATAAGATTCGAACTACTGCTATGATTAGAAAGGAGATTCCCTCTGCGCCTTCATTAGAAACCAATTGATGATACTAACATAAATGATTAGTACATTAATTTCCTCAGAGTAATACTTTCTAAAACTGTTGACCTTAGCAAATAAAACTAACAAGAAAATCAATTTACAATACATTTTAATGGAAGACGTTGTGGTTCTTTTACTAGTAATCCTCTAATTAGATCTCTTGCAGCAAAACTAAGTCTTAGTTTCGTTAGGGTGAAATCAGGGAGGGGAGCAAGAGGGGATATAAATAGGTAAAATCGTAAATGTCCTATTTACATTGTTTGGTTGCAATGTAAAGTAGAAGGGCCCTCTCAAAAACGGATGGATTGGGATGTAAATACTGTTAAAAAGTCCATTTTATCCTCTTACAAATTAGTTTATTACAAATTTATCTTAAAGCAAACTCCTATTACCCCATATATATAACATTCATAACTTTATGTAATTGTATATAATAGTAAATTATATATAATAAAAACTATTTACCTTTCACTTCTCATCCCAACCAAACGAATGAAAGTAAATGTGATTTATTTTTCTCCTACTCATACAAAACAATTTTAAAATAAATGAATATATCTCCCGGAAATAAATAATGTCACTCCACTTCCCTCTTCCCCTCCTATTCTCTCTCGGCGAATCAAACTAGGGTTAATAATAGGCGTGTTTAGACCCACATGGGCATGGTTCAGTTGGTTCTGGGGCTGCAGAGTTGGTACGAAGGACCAATGTTCAAATGCTGTCAGTGGCGTATGAGAATTTTAACCTCTCCAATGTGGGGGATGGTTCCTTGTGTGCACCAGTGCCTGGCCTCCAGTCTGCAGAGCTGCTGAGTCACCATGATTTACATCCTCCATCTGGGTGTCGGACAGTTTGGTGGGGCCCTGTGGGCGAGGGATTTCGCCTTTTGGTACCAATAATAGGCATGTTTAGAAATCTTAAGGGTTGACCAACCACATTAAAAAATGTTGCCCTGTTGCCAGCTCCTTTCAACGGCGTTTTTCTGGTGCAAAAGCACTCCCCTGGCCTTAACCTTTTATAATTTCTGGTGCCAGCTCCGGAAGAGGAGTGACTTGATTGTATATTTCAGTTCTTGGCTTTGCATTCTTCTCGTTTTTTGTTTCTGCGCTAAGAAACCGCGGTGCAAAACATGAATAAAGCTGGTACAAGTACCAAAACATTCTCTGGTTTAAGATAGCTCGAAAGGAAAATACTAACCTTGACCTTGATATCCGTCTTGCGAGCCTTCATAGCAGCAGCAACATGGTTCAAAGTCTCATTCGAGTTTGAGTTGAGTCATATTCGGAACGGAAGCCACCGTGCCAAAACCGATACACGATCCACCCTTTGTTAGAGAAGAAGCTGGTTTGGTGACAACTCAGATGAAATTGGAATGAATCGTTTGATACTCCTGACTGAGTTAAAAAATTGCTATGACTCGGCCGAATCAAACTGAGTCACACGCAAGACAAGAAAAGAAAATTAATCAGATGATGGAGGGGAGTGACTCTGTTGATAATTGATCATTAGGCAAAAGCTAATGCTGGTGCCTCTTAAAGTAGCGATTTGAGCCTGTATCACTTTGTGTAGCACTTACTAATTTTAGTATATTTATTAATAAAATCTATGAAATAAAAGATAAATCCTAATGCTACGTTTGATACACGGGAATGGGGCGGAATAGAATGGCTTTTCCAACTTCTCTTTTCATTCCGGTGTTTGGTTTCAAATCATAAATAGGAATAGTCTTTTCGTGGGAAAGTTCATTCTAGGATTAAGTTGGAAAGGCCTTTACAGGGGAAGTGATAATCATTTTAAAAAGTATTGGACTATTATATCCTCAATATATTTTTATATATTACGTTCAATTAAGAAATATGACAAACTAAACCTTGTCATAGACAAGAGGCCACGCTGGAAGGGAAAGAGGATTCCATTCCATTTCAGATGAGAAATGATTCCATTCCATATCATTCTAGTGTACCAAACATGCTGTAAGATGAAAGGATAAACCATAAGGGATATATATATATATATATATGAAAATAAAAAAATCGTACGTGACTCACTTTTCCCACTTGGTGTCCACGTGGACACATTCCTTTTTTCTTTCTATTTTATTATAAAAAAAAAGAGATAATAATGAATTTGATATAGATAATAATTAACTAATGATTTGAGAATCCTGCAAAAAGCTAGTTAATCTAATAAAATAAATTTGAAAACTTTAGAATTCTGCAAGAAGCTAGTTAATCTAATAAAATAAATGTGAAAACTTTAGAATTCTGCAAGAAGCTAGTTAATCTAATAAAATAAAATTAAAAAAAACATCAATTTCCAAAAAATTTAATTTGTTGTTGAAGAACTACAATATATTTTTAAAGATATTAAAAAATAAATCCAAAAATTTTAATTTCTAAAATTCATAAAAAAAATGGAAAAATTAAATCCAAAAAATTTTAATTTTAAAAAAGAGATGATGTCTAATTTGATAGATAATAATTAAAGAGTTTTAATTTGATAATGATAATTGAAGAGTTTTAATTTGATACTAAAACTTTATTTGCTCAGAATCATATAAGAAGCAAGTTAATATAATAAAAAATTAATCTAGTAAAATAAATTTAAAACCTTAATTTTTAAAAAATTTAATTTACAGTAAAAAAACTACAATAATTTTTTAAAATATATTAAAAAGTAAATATGAAAATTTTAATTTTAAAAAAAAGAGATAATATGAATTTGATATATATAATAATTAAAGAGTTTTAATTCGATAATGATAATTGAAGAATTTTAGTTTGAAAATAAAACTTTATTGGTTGATGATTTGAGAATTCAAACAAATTAATCTAATAAAAAATTGATTTAATACAATAAGTCTGAAAACTTTAATTTCTAAAAAATTTAATTTGTAGTAGAAAAACTACAATATTTTTTAAATATATTATAAATCCAAAATTTAATTTCCAAAATTTAGAAAAGAAAGAAAATGTGAAAATAAATTTGAAAATTTAATTTTAAAAAGTGATAATATTGAATTTGATAAACGTAATAATTAAAAAGTTTAATTTCGTAATGATAATTGAATAGTTTTAATTTAATAATAAAACTTTATTTGCTGATGATTTGAGAATCTTGCAAGTAGCAAGTTAATCTAATAAAATAAATTCGAAAACTTTAATTTCTGAAAAACTTAATTTGTAGCCTGAAAAACTACAAATAATTTTTAAATAAATCCAAAATATTGGCCAAAAAAATAATATACATATATATACACACAAAGCCTTAATAACTTGCCACGTGGGACATAAGGATGGCAATGGGGGCGGAGACACCAAACCCCGACCCTATTCCCACCTCTATACTTTGTTTCCATTCCTAACCCATCCCTGTTTTTTGGATATGAAATTCATCCCTATCCCCATCCCCAACCCAACCTTCCATTTTTCAGACCCATCCCCACTTTTGGTGATGAAATTTAGCCCCATCCCCAACGTATCTCTGCCAAACCCACTGGAGAATTAGAGATCCAAACGGGAATTACATATATTATTTTCAATTTCTAGAGACTAGAATAGAAATTGAATGGATATGAGGTATAGTTTAGTATTTTTAAAATTTTTTCAACTCTTTTTTTTACTATTTAAATTAATATTTTACTTAAAAAATTATATATATATATTTAAAATGGGAATGACTGGGTGGGGATGGGGTTGGTTGGGGATGGGGAGAACCTAATCCCCTCCCCCAATCCATCCCCAAGTTTGGATACAAAATTCACCCCATCCCCACTTGGATCCCCCAGTCAAATCGGAGTCAAACGGGTTGAGCTGGTTGGGGGTGGGTGGATACCCGGTTAGACTCGTCCCATTGCCATTCCTTGTGAGACACCTTCTCTTTTTTCCTTCCCATGGAGAAGTGAACAAAATAATATATATATATAAGATAATAATAATGAAACATATCTAATACTCTCCCTATTTTTTAAAAGTTTGAAAATAATATAAGAGATATAACACATAAATGAAAAAGAGATTATTTAGGAGTAAGACATTTTAAAATTTTTTAAAGATATTTGGAACTATCTCCGAGATAAGTATTTATAAGTTTATGTTAAATATAATTCTTTTTAAATTGACTTCTCTTATGATACCGAACTCCCACCATCATCGATATTTTTCATAAGCAAAGCATTCTCAATATGGCTTCTCTATTAATCATCTTTAGTCTTCCATTTCGTGAGTGATAAATTCTATGTATTACGTCATCATATATTAAAGTGTGAAAGATGAAAAAATTCCAGTTCTTCATAGTGGTACGAGGAATTGATTTTTTTTCCTTTGCGATTCTTTTTTTTCCCTCTCGGACTATTCTTTTTTATTTTTTTGTGTTTAAATATACTTTCGTGAAGAACTAACATAATTAAAAGATTGGATCTTTATGGTCTGCTATCAATTTAATGATCAAGTACTTTTTGTGTATTTTGGGTTAAATTATAGTATACCTAATTATGGTTACTAACCTTTTTTTATTTATGAGATTATCTTCGTCGAACTTTTAGTTGCAGATATTGGAGTTGAAACTAATGAATGCATCAAAATATATTTGGGTCCTTCTTTTAATATTATCTGGTTTTTTTTTTTTAAGTATTATGACTTTCCTTTTTTAAAAAAACATTATCTGATTTTCACAATTAAGTTTATGGGTTTAAGATGTCCTTTATGAATTTATTTCTTTCCTTTTAACATCTAATGAGATGTATTTGTACAGATCAAGTACTTTTTGTGTATTTCTTGACTATACAATTTATTTTTGTTTTCTTTTCTTATGAGATTATTATTGTTGAATTTTTAGGTTGCAGATACTTGAGTTGAAGCTAATAAGTTCATCAAAATATATTTGGTATGTCATTCTTTTAAATATTATTGGCTCTTAGATTTAATATTTATAAGTATGATGAGAGTTCGTTTTTAAATGGAATTTTTCCCTTTTAACATCTAATAAAAAAGAAACGTATTTTAAACTTTTTTTTGGCTAAATGTACAATTATCGTTCAACATCTCTACTTGTAGGTAATTATATTCAATCCCCTTATTAGCAAAAATATGTATATTGTTGCAAGTTGTTCAAATATGTCATTTCTTTATTTTTCTTTTCAATTTAATAGTAATTGTAATTTTTTTTACACAGAATAGTGATTGTAATCTTGCTATAACAATTAATTTTATTTAGAAACATTTTTTTTCCAATTTTTCTTAGAAACTCAATACAATTCCATTTTTTTCTCTTTTCATTTATAAAATTAATATAAATAAAATTTTTTATTATTTTTTAAAATATGTGTCTTAATGACTTTATAACCATAATTTTTAAATGGGTTTGTTTGGGTTTCAATATGAATAAATTACTCATTAATATTCGTTGATAGTCATAAATTTTATTTTTTTAATTCATGTATGTTTCAATTTATTGGTATCTATTTTTCTTTAAATTTAAAACGTGTTTTTAAAAATGAAGCAACAATCTTAGTAAGACTAATTATGTAATTTTCTTTATTTTTTATGGGAAATGTTTGTGATGTATAAAATGTATTTTTCTTTTGTGAGAAATGTTTTTGAAAAGTATAAAATAATTGAAGAAGTAATATAAATATTTACATTTCCAATATATATATATATATGTATGTGTGTGTAGTATATCATGTTTGCTTTAATGTAGGCCAATTAGATAATTATCTAACTTTTGTACCCTATTACATTCTTTTTTAATAGAACATTACAGTTTTTTAGTTTTTTCTTCTTTTTGGATGGAGGAAGATGCGGTGCTGGAGGGTGGGTCACAAGTGAGAAGGAATATTAGTTATGAATTGTTACCTAATTTTTAAGAGTAGGAAAAGAGCTTTGGGGAGGGGCAAAAATGAGTTTTTCTTTTTTGGGGGAGGGGTGGCAGGAAGGACATTAGTTACAAATTTCTACTTTATTTTTAAATAGGAAATGAGAAGCATTAATGAATCCTACTCAATTTTTTATTTAGCAAATAAAGATCATTTCAATCTTTTTCATTTTTTCTTATACAATTTTTCTTTAATATTTCTTTTTCTGTTCTTTCCCCTTCCCCTCTCTTCTTCTTCTTTCAAATAACATAATTCCTTTCATGATGTATCAATGAAGAAACAAAATTCCTTTATGCAATTAAGGATTCCATAGTAGAAACCTATCTAACACATAACTTTTCCTTACTGTAAAAAAATAAGGATCATATATGAAAATAATTGCCTTTCTTTCACTTCTCTGGACTATTTTAAGTCACCTTAGCCCCAGTTAATAAACAAGCTAGCATGATTTCCTTGGCAATCAAATATTAGCAATACCCACCCAAAAGTGCAAGAAAACCTATAAAATTTTCCTCGATTTTCCACTAAAATAAATCAAGCAAAATTTGAAACTAAAACTGAAGCTTTTGTGTGAAATTAAAACTGAATATTGAAGAAACTGAGAATTGAAACTAAAGACTTACCTTTGTTTGAAGAACACAAGAACATCGTAGGAGTAGCTCTTCGACAGGAAACAACAACAGTAGGGCAGACAGTTCAAAATAGAGAGAGAGAGAGAGAGAGAGAGAGAGAGAGAGAGAGAGAGAGAGAGAGAGAGAAAGGTGAAAAAGAAGTAAAGAAGGGAGAGGGTGGCGGTGGTGATCGCCAAGAAGGAAGAACAGTCGTCGGTTGGTCTTCGGGAGGGGATCCAGTAGCATGTGAGTTTTGGAGAAGAAAGGGGAATTTTGAGAAAGAGGAGGGAAATGGAGAGGGCTGAATCGCGATGACATAAATTTAGGTCACTCTATGACCTACCTGCGGTCGCAATCTTAAAAACATATGACTGACACAAAGTCGGTCGTAGTTCGGTCGCAACCTATATCATAATATCGATTGATAAAAAACTCGGTCGCATATCAGTCGCTAAATTTGCAACTGATTGCCTTGCTAAATATGCAACTGAGGTTGTCGGTCACTAAATGCGTTTGCTATTTCACAAGTTTTTTTTGTGGCTCTGCTGTCCATAAAATGACTAATGTGTCTTACATGGGAACACTATTTTTCCTTATTTAATTCGTATTCAGCTGTCTCTTTCCACAGTTAGGAATTCATTCATCAGTTAGAATCTATAAGATGATTCAAAATTCTTAACACAAGGTAATGAAAAAGATACTAACCCTGTAGATAGTGTCCCCATATCCCTAAAGATAGCCATCATCCCAAGTAATGCCAGTGAGCTCTCAATTTTCATGCATCTCTTTCATTATCATATATTTCCTTCATAATGAGAAAAAATTCATTTTCAACTTCTCAACTTCAAAGGTTATACCATTGCTGAAATCAGCCGTCAATTTCGCCTACACACGTTTGTCAAATTTTTTCCCTACCCATTTCCCTTCCATTGACTTCCATTCCAACAAATGCTCAATATAATGGCGAGCTAGTTGAGTAGGCCATTTCCCTCTTGTAAGAGCATTCATTTCTTTTTGTAAACGATTTCTCTTATCATCCATATTGTTATATGTGAGAGCAACGCAATAGAAAACAAAGTATGTGAAGAAATAATACTTGAACAAATGGTAATGGTAAGTATGAAATTTCACTTTCTTCCTTCTCTTTAATTCAGCAGGATGTGAAGCAGCGATATTGTTAAAACTTAGCAAGAGAGTGTATCCTCTAATGATCTCTTGCAAACACAATGGCAACACTACCAATATTCATATAATTCATAAAATCAGAAGTGTTTCAAATAATGAAGAAGAATGTGAAAAATCATGGCAATGCAAATTTGTTACAGTTGGATGGGCGTATGAATCTAGTGTGGTATCTATAGTGTGCAGTACAAGTTGTTATCATCAAAGACATAGTAGATACAGTCACTATGTATGCACAAGTAGTAACATGTCAACCGAAACAAACCACTGTCTGTGGTAATTTAATGAATAAGGGTTACCTAGCTAAATGAACAACTAAAAATTCATCAAAACAACATAAATTCCTTTAAACAACAAACCAATTACTCATAATACATGAAATGGATAACATTTCACCAAGAATATTCAATTTCTAAAACATTTAACACAAGAAAAATCAATGTATGTGAAAATGAGCTTACGAAGAAAGGGTTAAGTAAAACACATCTAGAAATTGAACTTTCTTGACTGTCCGCGCTGTTGAAGATGGAGTCCGGGAAAATGGGAAGCAGACGACCAATGATGGGGTTGAGATATATTTGATAACGGATGTGGGTATATAAAGGAAAGCACGGTTTGGAAGCTTGATTTGTGGGGAAAAAAAACTAAGAAGAGGGATTTATGGATTAAATGGGGTATGGAATTTGCAATAGATATGTTCAAATTAGGGTATTGAAAAATATAGGTAGGATAGTTATTAGGTTCTTGATGAAGCATTAATTATGTCTATTTTATACATAAAGGAGCGAAGGAATCTTCAAATTAAAGATTCAGCGCAAATGGAAAAGGCAAAATGGGAGCCCATTTCCTTTTCGTTCCAAAATAAAAAATGGGCCAGTCCAAGTGAGTTTTAAGAGTTTACTTTTAAAAACTAAAAGAAAATGGGCCTTAATCCCAAACCAAATTGACCCAAAGTAATTTCTTATTTGAAATTGATAACAAAATCAAAGGCTATATATACAAATCTAGGGTTAGGGTTTTCGTTTGTAAATCAAACTATCCATAAATTAAAGCCATGTCTTCTTCTTCCTCATCATCATCAAACTCAAAGAAGATCGTTTTCAAAAGTTCCGATGGCAAGTTATTTGAGGTAGACGAGGAAGTAGCCAAGCATTCAATAACCATAAAAAATTTGCTCGACGGTGGCTACGAAGACACCGACTTCATACCCATCCCTAATATTAAAAGCACGGTCCTCGCGAAGGTCATCGAGTATTGCAAGATTCACGTTGAGGCTGCCAACGCTCTTAGATCTTTTGACGCCGAATTCGTGAAGGTCGACCAGCAGTCTCTGTTCGAACTGGTTTCGGCAGCAGATTTCCTGTATATACAGGGACTTGTGGATCTTACTGGTAGCGCAATTACTGATACAATAAACGGTAAGACTCCGGAGGAGATCCGCGAACGTTTTGGAATTGATATGTAGTTTCTTTATTTGATTATGGTTTTCTTTTAATGGATTAGGGCAAGAATGAATATCTCTAATTCTCTTATTGTTCCACCTAATCCAAACCCAAATACTCTCTTATTGTTCCTTCCCTTTGTCAAATCGAATTTTATGGGTATTTATTTGAAATTTTCTCTAAATTTTCTTGGTGTTTCTTCTTCTTGTTTGTTTTAATTTGGTGAATTACCCTTTGTAATCAATCAATGCCTCAACAATTCATCATTATTCCTAAATTTGTATGGAACACCAATTTGTTGTTCCTCTATGCTAAAAATGGCCATTTATAAGTAGTATGCTAAAATTGGAAACTATGGATCCTTTGCTACTTTCTTGAACTAGTCATTGTAAAGAAAATAGTCTTAGATCTGCCATTGAATGTATAAATTGATTTTCTTGTTAGTTTTATTTGGTAAGATCAACAGTTTTAGAAAGTTTTTGTTTGAGGAAATTAATATACTCTAATCCATTATGTTAGCATTGTATCTTCAGTTGGTTTTTTGTGAAGGCTTTAGAGGTGATGTTCTTTCTAGTCATAGGAATAGTTTAGACCCAAAAGATTTCATACTACGTTTGTGATATTCATATCTCTGGACCATATTTTAAGTACTTCCAGGGTAGGATGTTACAGACTGGAATGTGAATGTCGTGGATTTTAACAATTTTAGACCAAAAAATGGAGGAAAATGGGGCGCCAAAAAGTGACAGCTTCTTCTTCCTTCTTCTTCTTCTTCTTCTTCTTCCTCATCCTCCTCCTCCTCCTTCTTTTTCATCCTTCTTCTTCCTCCTCCTTCTTCCTCCTTCCTCTGCTACTGAAGTGTAAGAAGAAGAAGAAGAAGAAGAAGAAGAAGAAGAAGAAGAAAAAGAAAGAAGAATAAGAAGGAGGAGAAGGAGGAGGAAGAAGAAAAAAAAGGAGGAGAAGGAAGAAGAAAAAGAAGAAAAAGGAGAAAGACTGCGGCGGTGGCTGTCCAGCAGCGGTGGCTGTCCAGCAGCGTCGGCTGTTGGCGGTGGTGGCTGTCCGGCAGTGGTGGTGGTGGTAGTGTGTGGAATGTGTGGAGGTGGTTGAAGGAGAAGATAAAATTATGGATAAAATTTTCATAAATTAACATTAGATCCTTAAAAGAGTTAATAATTGAAAATAGAGATCAAATTGAATTTTGTTAGATTCTAAAGGATTAAAAGAAATTTCTGTAAGTGAAATTTCAATTATACCCTTTGATTTATTTGACCGTTAATGAATTAACGGTCAAAATGGACGGAAGGTCCAATTTTGATATGTTATTGAAGTTTCGGGTCCAATACTTTTGAAGTTGAAAATCCAAAACCAAAATTCGGAAAAGTTCAGAGCGCACTGGAGTTTTTTTACCCTAAAGTTTATTATTAAAGTGTCGTCTTGTGAGAATCATACATCACATTATTCATATCTTGAAGGGTTTGTGTTGGAGCTATTGATGATAAAAATATACCTACATGGACAATTACCAAGGACACAGAGTATACTAGACAAGACATTACACAATCTCACAAAATGTTTTAGCAACCGTCGATCTTTGTCTTCATCCTTTCTGGATGGGAAGGAAGTGCATACGACTCACGTGTATTCATGCACGTAGTGACTTCAAATCCCAACTTTCCTTGACCACCTACTAGTTTACTTCTTACTACAATAACTAAACTATATTACAATATACGTTTTTTCAGTTGTTGTTTATACGATTTGTTATTTTATGTTTAGAAAAGTATTACTTGGTGGATGCTGGTTATTCAAATCAACCAAGTTTTCTCGCACCATATCGAGGGGAAAACTATCATCATAGTCACTTTCGAGGTCAGACAAGATAACAAACTACTATGTCAAATAACAAACTAAACCAAAATCAACACAATAGACACTATATCAATTCCAGCATTTCAGACTTCTATGTCAGATGGAAAACAAACTGAAATGCAAATTTATGTATACAGGATGTAGCAATATATAGTCAAAACATACAGAAGAACACGAAAATGAAAATAAAAAATTAAAACAGAAGTTAACATATAACTTGCTTTAACTAGAGAGAGAAGAATACTAACCTTGATGTTGATATCCGTCTTATGAACCTTCAGAGCAGCAGCAAGACGCTTAGGCAATAGACTTGCATTAGAGTCTTCAATTCGAGAAGGCCAAGACTCATGAGACTTGTAACAAAGAAAGATGTGGCAGTTATAGGGGTTAACCGCACCGACAAGATTACTACTATACATTTCCCATCATTTAAACCAAAACTCAACGACCTCTTCCATCGTTGAAAATGGTCGAAGGCCATTGTAGGAGCTACTTTTGGCCTTGGGTAGGGTTTAGGAGAAGAGAGTTTTTGACGTAATTGAATGAGAAAAGATGAAAACTATCTGAATCCATAAATTTTATACCTAAAGGGTCTGAATTTGGGTCCATGTTTCACTGTAAGGTTCTGAGTCTGGTACAGAGAGTAGCGTACTCATTTACACCCCTAAGGAAGAGCTGATTACCCCTAAAGATGAGCATCCGCTCTAAGGACTCCTGAGAGAGTAAGAATGGCTTGTACATAACGAAAGCAATTTGAACATTGGGTGGCACGTTTAGGGAACACATATAGTTAGTAAAGCAGAGGATGAGGTTTTTTTATATAATTGGTCCTTTTTAAAAAAAATGCATTAAAGAGGCTATTTTCTTTTATTCTAGAACAGGCCATAACATTGTGCGTTATTTTCTATGATAACGCACATACTGTTTGCATTATCAGTAATCAAGAGTTAAATCTCCAAATTTATCTTGATTAAAGACTTGGCGATGATGTGGCATTGAATAACGCACACAGAATCTACGTTATTTAGCAAAAACAGACTTGGAAAAAATAGACATTCTTGTATGATGGTGGGCACAGGCACGGAATTATGACAACAAACATTTCAGAAACACTTAACAGTGTGTTGAAAAAAGCTATGGTCTTACCTTTAAAAGCCCCAGTTGAACTAATATTCAACAAACTTGTTAAGTACTTCTACCAACGCCGTGAAGAGGCCTAAAACTGTGTGCATCCGTTCCCAACAAGAGTTTTTGACAAGTTCCTTCGGATTGAATTAAAATCAAGAGAACACACAGTTATAACCTTTAATCCATGAGAAGGAATTTACATGGTCAAATCATCGATACGGCTTGACGGAACCAACAACAACGTTTATACTTTAAGAATAAATGAAAAATCATGTAGTTGCAGTAAATGGCGAAAATATCCATTGCTTTGTTCTCGTGCTCTTGCATAAGACACGATACAAGACCAAATGCTTATGTGCCAAATATGTATTGGCGGAAAACTTACAGACGAAAAATCTAATTTTTATCCGGTTGGGCATGAGAACTTTTGGAGAAATGCTCCTTATAATTTAACATTCTATCCTCAAAATATGAACAATCAACGGGGTAGAAAACAGGGCAAAAGGTTTTGGGAAGGGGGGAAATAGATTATCGAAATCTAAATTCTCCCCCAATATGTAACAGATGCCGAATGCCAGAACATAATAGAAAAAATTGTAATAACCTCAGTTCTAGCAATGTATACATTTAATTTTTTTCAAAGTGTTTTAATATTTTAGGGTTTCTATTAATGATATTTCTTCTTTGAATTTCTTTTAAGTACTTCTTCATAACTCTCTTACTTAAATCGATTATAAATTATTATAGTAAAAATTTACAACAACTAATAAAAATTTAAAATACTTTAAATTACTTCTTCATATTTTTTTTTAATGGAATGGTTGTAAGTTAAACATATTTTCTTTTAAAATGGTTATAATTATTATCATAAAATATACATCAAATAAGTTAAAAGAAAAGAAGTATTTTTTTTTTAAAAAAATAACATCTTATAAATTTTGATATGCTTTTTTCAGTTTTGCAAAAAAAAAAAAAAAAATGATGTGGCAAATAACGCATGTACTTTGTGCGTTATATTAAGTGATAACGCACAAAGCACATGTTATCTGCTACGTAAGCTCTCTTAGCCGCTAAACTTCTAATTATGTAATAATGCACGTCAGATGTGTGTTATCCTTAATGATAACGCATAAACGATGTGCGTTATGGCCAAATTATAGAAACAAATTTTCTGGCCACTTTAGCGACTTTTAACTTTTTTTTAAAAAGTGACTATTTATATCAAAAAACCGAAAGGTGAAGGTTGGTTGAAGTATTGGAATGATCATAATTTTTATTACAACAATTATTTATTTATTCAATTTTTTAATCTACATTAGTTAAATATTTATTTTATCCACAATAAATTAGGGGCATGCACTCGTTTTTAGATTTGGTTTTTTATTTAGAAATTCGGTTTTTTAATTGAAACCAAATTGAACTATATTTAGTTCAAACCAATTTTTTTCGTTTTTAATTAATCAATTTCAAACCGAAATTTTAAAATAAACCAAATAACCTTTCAATTGGATCTAGTTTTTCTTTTTTTTTTTTTTTTGGGTCCAATTTCTTTCAATATGAATATTCAATTGGCATTCCGATATGAATGTAGGGAATTTTAGAGAGAAATTGAATAGGAATTCTAGAGAGAGAAAGTAAACGTGAATTTTAGAGAGAGAGAGGGAGAGAGAAAATGTCGTGAATTTTAGATAGAAAAAGTCTCATGAGTTTTAGAGAGAAAATATAAATAAATTTTAGAAAAAGAACGTGTCGTAAATTTTAGAGGGAGAAAGTGTCGTATAATAATGAATACAAAAAATGTTGTGAAATTGAAATTGGAAAGTCTTTCGGTTTTTTTTTTGTTTTCGTTTTTCGAAAAGTAAAACACCAAAAACTGAACCAAATATTATATAATTTTCAAAAATCTGAATCGAATTAAACTAAAAAACTGAAAAACCAAATCAAAATACAAAATTCAGTTCCATTAGGTTCAAAATACAAATCCAATCCAAGTGGATTTAGTTCGAAAAAATATATATTTTAGTTTATTTGGTAAATTGTCAGTGAAAAAAGATATAAAATCTAGATTAAAAAAATACAAAATTAATTTGATAGCCATCCAAATCGAGTTTTTAGAAAAATTATCAAATACATCCTCTCAGTCCAATTACATTTTTCGTCTAATACATTCTCTCATACAACTTTTCGTCCAAATTCATTTTGTCAATCGCTCGGATCTTCTTTAATATTCTTTATAACTCTACCTTTAATATTCTTATTAGAAAATAATAATAAATGAATATTTCTATAAAAAAAAAACATATATAAATATTAAAAATTATACAATAAAATGAAATAAATTTTTTTTTTCCGTCTAACATGTGTCAAAACCAAATGTAAAGACATCTAAAACACTTTCCTCCCCGCGAATCTTTAACATTTTATGTAACACCGCTTTTAATACTCTTATTATTAATATATTTTTAACTAAAAATTTCTATAAAATAAAATGTTACATACGATCTGAATTACCCGGGTTTCTAAAGCCCTTCATCAGAAACCAACTGAGGACAGAGTACATTAATTTCCTCAAAAACAAATACTTTCTAGAACTGATGATCTTAGCAAATAAAACTAACAAGAAAATCAATTTACAATACATTCAATGGCAGATCTGAGACTATTTTTTGATACAAAGAAAGTAGCAGAGAGGATTTCATAGTTTCGATTTTCAGCATACTGCAGAAGAGCTTAAGAATGGCCATTTTCAGCACACAGAGGAACAACAAATTGGTGTTCCATCCAAATATAGAGGAATAATGAGATGAATCTTTTGAGGCATTGATTGATTGATTACAAAAGGGGGCAATTCAAGAAACAAAAAACTAACAAGAAGAACAAGAAGAAGAAGAAGAATCAGAAGAAATCGATTTCCAAATAATTACCTGACGGCTTCACATCCACACCAGGTACCACCACCTCTGCAGCTTTAGGCGCTGCTCTTGTTGCAGCAATATCATGGACTGGGAATGGTTTTGGAACGTCAGGTGGACTGGCACAGCGAATTAGCGCCCAGTTCACGCTTTGGAAGAAAGGATGCTGCTTGATTTCAGTGGCGCCACGCCTATATGCAAGACGATGCTGTGGTTCTTTAACTAGTAATCCTCTGATTAGATCTCTTGCAGCAAAACTAACAGTAGGCGTGTCTGGAAATCTTAAGGGTTGACCGACTACATTAAACAATGTCGCCCTGTTGCCAGCTCCTTTGAATGGGGTTTTTCCAAACAATAGTTCGTAGAGAAAGATTCCAAACGTCCACCAATCAACAGCACTCCCATGGCCTTCGCCTTTTATAATTTCTGGTGCAAGGTACTCGTGTGTGCCCACAAATGACATTGATCGTGCGTTTGTTGGTTCAGCGATGAGCTCTGGAAGAGGAGTGACTTGGTTGTATATTTCGGTCCTTGGCTTTGCTTTCTTCTCTTTTTTGCTCCTGCTAAGGAAACGCGGTGCAAAACATGAAGGTTGGATACAAGCTGGCTGGATTACACAAGCTGGCTCGATACAAGCAGGCTGAACACAGTATCCAGAATTCTTGGATTCCAAGCTGGAATTTGAAGATTTAACCAACGTTGGACTCACTGCGCACCTCAGTGAGAGGTCGAAATCAGAAAGCATTATATGTCCATCCTCCCGAACCAAAACATTCTCGGGTTTAAGATCTCTATAGATGATACCGAGCATGTGTAAATACTCTAAAGCAAGGAGAACTTCTGCCACATAAAACCTATAATAAAATAATAACGAAGTCAATAAGCTGAAACCATACTCAAATCTATTTATTGAATATAGATGCAGGATCGTTTAATACTTTGGTTAGTATGCGACTGCTCGTGAATTGTATCTCATTTTCGCTTATATAGATGGATTCTAAACCGGTCAACCTAGTGTTAATCTCCATTTAAGACACTAAAAGCACCAAAATCTAGAAAATTAAGCAAAAAACCATAAGGTTTGTGCGGTTGGACCTTAATCGTTGCAAAAGTGAAAGGCGTAGGCAAATCAAGTACTTTACTGGACAATGATATAAGGCAAATATGATGCACAATGGTAGAGAGACATTACTTTTGCAGCTAAACTTCAACCCCTAATAATATATATGACTACATGAACATTTTTAAAAAGAAGTTAACAGCTGGAAATCTTGAGAAGCAGGGCAGACATGAATCTTCAGGACATAACTACATGATCGGTTTGAAGGACATCAACCAGTGACCTCTTTAGACGGCGTGGGCCAAAACAAACTAAAATAACCACCATTCTGGACTTAAGACCTACTGTCGTTTAAGCACAGATACAGATCATTGATGCTTTTAAAGTACAGGTCCATCTACATGTCGCCTGTCGGCCAAACTCCTTTAGAAATGCAAAGGAGAAGTGAGAATTTATGATTAAACGAATATCATTAATCTGTTTGCACAAAACTGTTTAATCTTTTCCCTCTCAAGCTAAAAGTTCGGTAAAGCTTTTGCAAAGAGACCGTCATAAGCATAAAATATTTAGTTCAATCAACCATGGAAAGAAAATATCCTCCCAAAAACAAGATCACATTCATAAGGTTGTAGTATGATACGAGCATTTTATTCCCAGTCCTTGGCACATGAGAAAAATGTTCTTTGGAAAGACTATCAAGCCGAAGAAGATTTGGTCAGAAGAAACTGAACTACCCTTTCTAAGAAACATATATGTACAGGAGCTAGTAAAAACCTAACCTGGCAGCATGTTCTGGAAAAAATTTTCCCGGCTGTCTCTGCCGAAGTGCATGCAAATCTCCTCCAGGACAGAATTCCATCACCAAGCAAGAAAACTTTTCTGTCTCAAAGTGAGTATACAGAGTGGGAAGAAATGGGTGATCAAGTGACTGCAGTATCTCTCTTTCCGTCTGAGCTCTTACAAGTTTCTTCCTACTTGCTAGAGCTGCTTTATCCATCACTTTCATGGCAAAGTAACTTCTAGTTCCAGTCAACTCAGATAGATAGACACTTCCAATATCCCCACAGCCCAATCTCTTCAAAAGTCTGAAATGTTTCATTTCCAATGACCCATAACGAGATCTGACAACTTGTATTGCTTCCCATCTTGTGTCATTTGCCTTGTGCGGCTTGTACATTTGACTGCTAAAACTGCTCGAGCTGCTTTCATCACTGACGTCACTGCCAGTACTGGCTCTGTAAATACTTGTTTTCCGACTCTCAACAAAATCATAGGAATTGCTAACTTCACCACTTTCACCTGATTTCTCAACGCTGCTTGTACATTCACTAACTTCTGTGTTAGTGAAGCTTTGCTTGGCCTCTGCGAATTGAGTAGCAGAGTAAAAACTATTCTGAGGACTTGGGCAGAAACGATTTCCTGGTTGCGATGGTAACCGGGTGCCTAGACATTCGACCGCCCCTTGAGATCCCAATTTCGTAGGAGACTCCACAGGCTCCATCAAATCACTAGAACTACAATTCTCAGGATCATGATCCGGATGCTTAATACAAGATTTTGCTTCCACCTTGAGGACACCCTTCAGAGAACCTTCTGTTCCTTGATCAAGATCGTCATCCACATGCACAGATTCTTCCTTGCCTTTGTCTGACTTTGAGTCGTGTGTCGATGAGTCTGGCAAATGATCCCTTTGTGAATGATCATGAGATGTTTTATGTGTGCCCTTTGAGCTGATCGATGATCCTGTTGAGGTATGAGTCGACTTTGTGGATCCCTCAAATCCTATAGTGGATGGAGGATGACGATGACGATTAGTGCCAGAGGCAGAAGCTAAGCTATAACCTATGGTAGTAACAGAAGTATGACCCCTTGGTAAGGAACTAACTCCGTCTACAAGTGACTCCATGGCGGAATTTGAAGCAGATTTTGCCCTGTCAGAGTGACCTGATGAAATTATTCCATGAGCCAAAAGAAAGGATCAAATTACACAACGAATGAAAACAATTATTGCCACCAATCGCAGCTGGCACAATTAACACGCAAGTAAATTAAATAAATATATGAAATTGAATTGCTAAATTGGAGAGCATTCCAAATCCACTGAATCTGCAGAGACCCATTGCGGATACAATCAACGACAGCTCATTTACAACGGGTGATTCCCAAAGAATATGGAGCAGCCATTTCCATCCGAAAGTAACACGCAAGCAAATCTTCCGTCTCAGTTTCAAATGAAATCAAGAAAAGTAAACATCTTTCTGAACCAAAATCTACGTTAACCCAAAAAAGAAAATAAACCCAAGATTTACAGAGAAAGAAATTGAGAAATCACCAGAAAAGAGATAAATTTCAGTATCTTGTATTCCAATTAAACAACTCGATTAACTGATTTCATTAGCTAGTAATACCCAAACATTACCAATTTGGGATTAGGAAAAAATCCCCCCAAACGAGAATCAAACAGATGCAAGAAGAAACAACAACAACAAAAGGAGAGATTCTTGATATATACCTGATTATCAAATGCCGATGAGGGGACAATCTCTCATGACTGTTTGAAACAAGTGAAAGTAAGAAAGAGACCCTTCCAAGAACTCAAAGAAAGTGAAAGAACTTTGTATTGGGAACAGCTTTTTTCTTGTTATTTCGGGAGTCTTTTTCAGATCCGATCGAAACAATGAAGAGAGCCCTCCTTTGAGAAAGTAATCTACTACTATACTAGTAGTAAAATCCCAAATCCACTAAAAGATTTTTTCTTGATAAATTTCGTCGTTTAATGGGTGGAATTATTTTTAATTTCTACAGAGTATTATTGAGAGAGTGTGGAAGAAACCCCAAAAGAAAGAAGGGGTGCCTTAAACTAAGCTCACAAGCAAAGCAAAAGGGACACAAAGCAAAGAAGGCATCAAAAGCAGAAGAAGAACAATTGCTTATAGAAAAGCCGTCTTTTTCTGTAGATGTTTCCTAACCAAGAATTAACAAATTCTAATCTTTTTTCTTGTTTTCGATTCCAGCACAAAAATAATTTCTTGTTTTAGCTGCTGTGGCTCTACTAATTAAACATTTTCTATCTGGCTTCTCGTAAACCACCAAATAATAATAATATAAACAATTTTTTACCCCAACAAATATTAACTTTAGCGACTTTTGTGGGTTTGGGGACCTAAATATAAATATTTTATTTCTATTCCCCTGCCCAGGACCGAGGAGGAATGCTGGAGAGTGACCGTGTCTTAATTTTCAGTCCTTTAAATGCCTAATCAGATTATGACACGTCATTACCATTCAAATGATGGAAGAGATGATGTATTTGGACCTGAGGTTTAATTTATTTTTTACAATATAATTTTTAAATAATTTATGATATTTAATAAAATATTTATATCATTAAATACTTTATTTTTATTAAAAAATTACACAAGTTACTCATATAGTTAACTAAATAAATAAAATATATGAGAATATGATTTTGGGAGGAAAAAAGAATTTTTCGTTTAAACTAAATGACATATGACATTTATTTTTAGTTTCTTTTTTATCAGTTTGTATAGTTTTTTTATGAAAATTAAGTGTTTTAAATCTTTATGATTAAGACTGTTCAAGTCTTTATAAGGAATAATTATTTTCTTTAATTAGTCGACATGAGATTCTCAATATTTATTTCTATGTCAATACTTGTCATGTTTTTTCTTTTCTTCAATCATAATTTTTTTTTTTTTTTTTTGCTTTGAAGTTTCATCAAAAAAGAAAGAGAGTTTTTGAAGTTTCATTTGTTTCCATTGACTTAATTTTTAAATCTACAAATTTCAAGTTTTAAAGCAATACTATATAATATAATTTGTGAAATTCAAGTGGACTTTATCAAGCTTAGTAATTAATAATTAATTAATTAATTAATTAGTCTATTTGGAAGTAGTCGTAAACATGATCATAAAGTTTTTTCAATTTAAACTTTTTTTTTTTTAAGGAAAACCAATATTTTTGTAATTGATGGATGCCAATAATATGCTTTGAATTTTTTATTTAATTTTGGAAAAAAATTAATATTTGATAAAAAATAAACTCCCACAAAATATCACTAAAAACTATTTATTCGAGTTCTTTATATTTATATTGTTAAATTTTAATTATTTAATACCCATAAACGATTTCCGTGGATCATAAAAAGATTTTGTTTTTATTAATACGATGAAATCTATTAATACATTATTTTTTAGGCTCAAATTCACCTTAGCACCGTATTATTCTATAAATAAAGTATAAGTCTCACTTTACTCTTTAACACGAATGATTTATTTACTCTCGACCAATCTATTATAAGTGGAAGCAAGTATTATTTTTTAGAAGGACTAAAGTCACGATAATAATTTATTCATAAAAAAATAAGATAACGAAGTTGTACGTTTAATAATTAATAAGATTTTATCGAGTTTATCAGTAAAATTTTACTTTTTTATGATACATGAAAGTAATTTACAATGATAAATAAATAAATAAAATTTTATACTACAAGTATAATGCAACCCATATATAAATAGTTTAGTGACAAACCATGGGCAATTCCTCTTCATCTAATGTACATGAATTGCCTAAAATGCCCACGCATGAGTGTAGCTCAGTTAGTTTTGGGGCTGCAGAGTTGATACTAAGGTCCAAGGTTCAAATGCTGGCAGCGTGAGGAAAGTCCCGGCTCAAAATGTTGAACCGATCCGACTTCAATTCGGACACCGGTTAGGATGACCCACGGCATCCCTTGGCGACACCCCCATGAGCCGAGTTTTTAGTTCCTCCCATGAGAAATGCCAATCCTTGCCTTCTTGTCTGGTGTGAATGCTCGTTCTTGTGCGCATCGCCCCAGGTAGTGTAGAAATTTCAACCTCTCCAATGTGGGAGTATTTCCTTATGCACACCAGTGTCTGGCCTCCAATCCGTAGACCGTTGAGTTACCATGATTTACATCTTCCACCTGAGCGTTAGGCTGTCTAATAAAGCCCCTGTGAGCAAGGAATTTCACCTTTGATACCATAAATTGCCTAAAATGATGTGAATGGAGTTATGTACTAAAAAACAAGAAGCTATATTACTACTTTCATTCATTAAAATGTTGTAAACAAATTTTTCATTTTAATTTTAATATATTTCTTTTACGAGTAATTAAGTTTTATAAAATTTAAGACACTTTTAATCATAAAAAATATACTCAAATTATTTTGTTAACCTCAAAAATTCGTCCAACTCGCCTATACAAAGTCAGAATCGCTGATCAGCCATACGACAGTGAATCCGTTCCTGAACTGTTTATCTCATTTTCAGGCATTCTTCTTTTTCAGTAGGTTAGTTAAAGGCAGAATTATTTAATATATTTTATTTATTAAAAATATATTAAACGATTATAATAAATATATATTAAAAAAATTAGTGTATATATATATAGTTTGTGAATCACGGGTTAAGAGAGTAATCACATCACATGGCCTAAAGTTAATTAATTGCAAATTAATTAATTTTTATTAACTACATTTGCGGGGGGGACGAGAGTAGGGTGGGGAGGGATCACATGTGCGCACGTGAACCAGAACCATTCCATGTGGACCTTCTGTCATGTTTGGTCCATCCTCTCAATAAAACTAGGCTAAGGACCCCTTAGCCCAACTCCTTACCAAATATAATTTTAATAATAAACTCGTCTGCATGAAGCGTAGCTCAATTGATTATTGGCTACAGAATTAGTAACAAAAATAAAGTTCAAATCATAGACGATCTTGTGAGTATAATGTTCATGTTCAATGAATCTAGATTGTGTCTAGATATCTAGATTCGTTGAACGTATACAAAAGGGGAATCAGATTCTATATTATATTTTTCTGGTAAGTTAATAAGTAATTATTTAATCGAATAAATGAAATTAATTACTTATTATTATTCATCCAACCGTTGGATGATTATAGGAATAGACGGACGAGATTAAACTGTCATTAAATGACAGTTAGGGTTTTGATATTGACAGCTATAAAAGGTTATGTTAATCTTTTATTGGCTGCCGTCTTTTATCTGATAAAAGGAAATACAAAACCCTAAACCCTAGAACGGCGATATAGTATCTTGCCTCCTCTCTCCGGAATACGACCGATTACGAGATAGTCAGGATCAATTCTGAACAGTTTTCAGAAAACAGAAGGGGCTAGTATTCCGATCGCTTGCAGAGGAGTTCGTCGCGTGGATACTAGTAGAGGGTGAAGCGTAAAAAACAGCGCCTCCACACCGAACAATCAAAATATTGAGGTAATTTCTATCAAATCGGTTTTTATAGTAGTAGTGTGAGAATTTTAACATCTTCAATCAGAGACAGAACTAGGACAAAAGGGTTGGGGAGTTGAAGAACAATAAAAATTTTGCTAGAATTTCGTCTATTTTATAGATGCGTTTTAAGTACAAAACTATTCAAATAATTCCAAATTTACAAATAAAATAGCAAGTTTTGAGTTGTATAGAAAAAAAATTGGGGGAGAAGGGGGGGTTCGAAGTTAAAATACCCAAAAATTCTAAAGTTTTCAAAATTTTTCGAGTTCCGTTCCTGTCTACATATAGGGATAGTTTCTTGTGAGTATCAAGGCCTGACCTTCAGTTGAGCTATAATGATTTATATCCTTCATCTTAACGTCGGACAGTCTAATAAGAGCCTTGAAAGCGAGGCATTTCGCCTTTTAGATAACAATAATATTAATAATAAACTCAATTATGTCACTCCTACATCCTTTCTTTTTTTTTTTTTCCTAAAAAAATTAATACATAGAAAGAACACCAGCCACATTTCTATAATGTCTTAAAACCTATAATTTAAATTTTTTCAATATCCTAAAAAAAAAAGAGTTGATATAAATTGCAACTATTTATGAAAAAAAAAATATAAATTTTGCACAAAGTATAAGATGAATAAATATTTTTAATTGCATGATTAAAATGTCTCATATATCTCGAAAAAATAATTCGATTGATGAACTTTAGTATGAAATTGATAATACAAATAAAATTTATATAATATTTCTTTTTAGAACGTAAATAATAAACAAAAATCTCGTATTTCAATCTCTAACCATTTAACTAAGAGCTCTAACTCTTATTAATCCGAAGAAAACATCTCCAATTATATAATTAACAGTTAAATACTCAAATATTGAGCACTAATAATCTAAAAAAAAAAAATTTTGTCCCGAGTAATTAGCTATACATAGTTTTAAAAAATAATAATAATAAAGCCTCCCTTAAGAGTTCAAATATAATTTGATTAAAAAAAAATTTATTTTAAATATTTTAAAAGCTAAATTATTTGTAAAAAATGTGACTCAAAATTAGAAAGTTATAATGAGTTGTAAATAAAACCATAGAGCAAAGAATTATTTTTAAGTATGATAATTCACACAAGAAATTATTTTTTATTTATATAACAATTTACCTATGAATTAAAGGGGTTAATATTAAGCCCGCATAGACGTAGCTCAGTTGGTTATGGGACTGCAAAGTGGTATCAAGAATCAAAGTTAAAATTCTGACAAGCGATAGTGTGGGAATTTCAACCTCTTCAAGGTGATAATTCAAATACAAATAATATGATTGTGCTGGCTGCTTTTCCTTTCTCCTTTTGGGGTCCGCTGGAGCAATTCCCGATGGAATCCGAAGGAATGGAACTGTAGCTACCCGTTCCCTGGGGACTCTAGGCTAAAGTAAGGGCTGGGAGCCTGTGCCCGAACATAAGGCCGTTAAGGGCTCGCTATGCCCCTGACTCTTATTCCGGATAAGGCGCATTTCTTCGTTTTTCGCTCCAATCCTCTCTCTTAGGGTCGAGCTACAAATTTGACTTTCCTCTCGCTTCGCTCGAGTAATTTCATCCCTGGCGATCGGGGGATAGTTTCTTTTGCGCACCAGTACCTGACCTCCAATCTGCAAGATTCTAAGTCACCATGATTTACATCATTCACCTGAGTGTAGGACAGTCTGATAAAAACCCTGATAAAAAAAAAAGGAAATTAATATTAATAGATGATAGGCATATAGGGCCCAAAGGTGCAATAATAATAAATCAAAAGGATTTTTGCTCTTTATCCATTGGCATGCATGCTGGAAAGGGATCCACCATTCCGGGTCTCGGGTTTGAAGCGGGGCCCAGATAGAGAGGGGTCTAAGGCTGCAATAATTAAGCTCTGTGATTGTGCCCCCTGCCTAAAAAGATGGACTAACCAACACCGATCATTTTCTCCGGCATTCGGGTGTATAATGTAAGATATATTCTGTATGATAATTTTTTAAGAATCGTATTAAAATTATTTAGAAATAAAATTTAAATTTTATAACGTAGTACAGGCAGTGACGGAATTAGAGAGGAAACCCTCCAAAAAAATTTTGAAAACTTTAGAATTTTCAAGTATTTTACATTTAAGTCATCCAATTTTTTTATCTCGTGAGTGATGTGTGATTACTTTTTATTGGTAATGAGTGATTACCTATTTTTGCTATTTTATTTGTAAATTTAGAATTGTAATGCTTATCCAGTGAGTGATCGGTAATTATTCATCGTGAGTGATGGATGATCACTTCTCATTGGTAAGAGCGATTACCTATTTTTTTGCTAGTTTATTTGTAAATTTGGAATTGTTTGAATAGTTTTGTATTTGGAATGCATCTATAAAATAGACGAAATTCTAACAAAATTTTTATTGTTCTTCAGCCCCTAACCTTTTTGTCATGATTCCGTCCCCCTGAATACAAGATATATCATGTGTTATAGTTGATTCTATAATAGAATACACAATTCAAAATACATTCAGTCTAGGTATATATTACTACCACGATTAAAAATATGTATTTATGTGCACAAATTAAAAGTTTTGAGAATAAAATAATTTTTGAATTAAAATATTCTATATATCTTTAATAAAGAAACAGAGATATATACATAAAAATGGAATAAATACATAAAGAAATAGGCAAAGAAGGAAAAAAATATAATAAGTTCTCATTAAAATGTGCAAAAAACATGTTGAGAATCTATATTGGCTAATTAAAGAATTAATAAACTCTTAATAAACTTGAACAATCCTCCTCCTCTTGAGGTATCTTTTAGGGTGAGTTATGCCCAAGTCCAAATTTGCTAGGCCACCCGCACAGATGTCCAGTCCTGCAAACTTCACGCTCCATATGTCTAGTCCTGAGCGGGAAGGGGTGTGTTGAGAATCCTACATTGACTAAGTAAAGAATTAATGAACTCTTAATAAACTTGAACAATCCTCTTAAGGTACTTTTTAGAGTGAGTTAGACCCAAATTTAAATTTTAACAGAACTTGACACATTAAAATGACTTATATTTCCGGTAAGAGGTAGTATAATTTGCGTAAACTTCTCACCTGAATACTTTTTAAGGGACAAAATCGTCCTAATATATAAGTAGAAAGAAGATTTTGACAATTAAAATTATTTCTTAGTACCAAAAGGTAAAATACTTCACTCATAGGACCTTCACCAGATTGTCTCTCACCCAGATGAAAAATGTAAATCATAGTGATTCAGCGACTCTCTAAACTTGAGGCCTAGCACTGGTGCGCACAAAGAATCACCCCCACATTGGAGTGATTAAAATTCCCACACTACGCTACCAGCATTTAAACCTTAGACCTCGACACCAACTCTGCAGCCCCAGAATCAACTGAGCTACGCCCATGCGGATATTAAAATTGTTTCTTAAGAATTATTTGGTGAGGAGTAAGCAGTGGGACTTGGGGTCAAATCTTGCTTTGTTGCATGGCAGCAGCAGGAGCAGCAGCAGGAGCAGGAGCACGGCTGGTTTTTGGAGCTGTTCTTTGACACTCGTTTAAAAGAAGATGGACTAAGGGGAGACAATACACTTCATCATATACAATTCTTGTCACCAATCAACTCAACATACCCAAACAAATCATTAATTGTAACAATCGTAATTTTGAAATATTCATTTTAGCATAGTGAGAATGATTGTCAAATAGTAAACGTCAACTCTGTCAGATTCATATTGACAGACTCATGAATCGCACTACAGTAAGAAATCTCAGAGTGGGTTGTAAGCCGACGATTGTGGACTTTCTTGAATTTGATGAATGATGAAACTCATACACAAAAGGGAAAAAGTAAAAGAGAAGGATAAAATATGTAATGGAATGATGATTTTTAAGGCCTCTCTGCTGCTGCTAATGGTAAAAAGATCAGAAAGTAGAAAAATGCTCATGAAAAACAAACTCCATTCTTCTGTTCTAAGAAATGCCCACATCATCATTCCATTACTATTGGCATCCAATGAATGTAACAAATGCAAATTAATCCATTTCTAGGAGAGTTAGAATCAGCTATAAAGTCAATGAATCATGATTTTTCTAGTAGATTTTCTAAATATAGGTTCACAATATATCTTCCTGTGGATAGTACATCAAGCCTTTTCTCACTAGGTTCATACTTGCCTTTCCGGAGCTGGTATCGATGGGTTACAGCTGAAATGGTGTAAGCTTTGCCTTCGATTGTCACGCTCTCTCCACACTGCAGGTTCTGCATAGAAATGATCTCCAACTATTCAGTATGCAATCAAACACCACGGCAAGTTACTACGAAATGTCTCACAATTAGCGAAATCTACAGCTAACCATTAGCGTAACAAAATAACGAATCAATGATGTTTGATGTTTGTAATAGATAAAAAAACTGAGTTCGCCTAGCAGGAAGATATGCATCTAAAAATGAATCAAATGAGTTTCCCTAGCAGGAAGATATGCGTGTAAGGATAGCAATACACTCTTGCAACGGGAAAATCTCACGAAAGTAAGTTTCCCTATGCAATAAGAAATCTATGACAATTCAAATTACTAGAAATAATTCACCGAGCATGTTTGCACAGGATAATTAATGGCTACAACTTCGAAAAGACAGAAGATTTGTATGTTTTTTCTTCCCTGCTCTCACCCGCCACAGCAGCACCTTGTTTTCAGTCTTTAACCAAAGAGATTAGAAGCTTCCTGAATTATTAGTGTCCTCAGACAAGTTAATAACATTTTGTTCCTGAATTATTAGGGGACAGCACTGTAACATAGATCTAAAAAACTCTAAGGAGTCAAAGTTAGCATTAATTTAATGCCAGACACAATGCTCAGCAATGATCAGAAGACAACAAAAAGAAAGTTGAATTGATAGTGAAATTAAAGAAATCTTGTTCAAGAAGTGAAATATAAAGCCCTTAATTTATGACTAATCAACTCAATGCAGTGATTTTTCATTGATGCTGTTACTAAAAGTTTTATCCAAAACCTTAAAAATTTATTATGATTCTTCCATGAAATGTAGCTTAATTTAATGCCGGACACAATGCTCAGCAATGATCAGAAGACAACAAAAAGAAAGTTGAATTGATAGTGAAATTAAAGAAATCCTGTTCAAGAAGTGAAACTCAATGCAGTGATTTTTCATTGACGCTGTTAATAAAAGTTTTATCCAAAAACCTTAAAAATTCATTGTGATTCTTCCATGAAATGTAGCTTAATCTTAGGATGATGTGAATGGTCCAAGCAGATTCGCAATGAAGGGAGCTGGAGTACAAGACTAATGACACCTCAAATGGATGAAAGTAAGTCAGGCCACAAACTCAACATGAATCTGCTCTACTCACATTCTCTTGCAAAAAATATGCAAAATTTTCTACATCTGTAATTCTTTACATACACACAACACAATTTCTATGTTTTTCCATGAAATCATTTGCACTATAAGGTTTGTATTTCTAACTTGATATGGAAATTAGTACTGTCAAGTACAATGGAGTTGCACCAATTTATAACTGAAGAAGCATCCCTTAGTAAAATGCACATATATTATATGTTCAATTAACCAAAATAAAAACACAAGCAATTCTTACTGAGGGAAAGCAGCGAATGCCAAGGTTTTTAGGCGGCGGAGTAATTTCGATGACTTTATAAGGGTAGGGTTGATTCTGACTTCGATCTTTCTCTTTCTTTCTGCACAAAATCTGAGGCATCTGCGACTGAACAAATTGGGGGAAAAAAAAACACAAAATTCCACCATTATAGAGCATCCTCAACAGAAATTAAAGGACAATAACGATAATAATAATAATAATATTTTCGTAATGTACCTTCTGAAATGCGATGGCGTTGGACACCATTGCCACCATTTTTGAGCTTCCTTTCAGTACTTTATGAGCTGAATCGATACCGGATTCCGTTAATTTACCTTTCGAAAACGGTTGTAAATGCAGATAATTGAATTTGGAATCGGAAAGTTTCCCAGTTGGAAAATTGATAGGTAGGCTTGTTCAGGATTTCAGCCGCCCGTTTGGCTACACAGAAGTTCCGACGTCTGTAAGTGTTTGTATGGCTATGATTGCAATGCGTTGTCGTTGACTGATAAATATCTCACTCTAAAACATTATCAAAATTTAAAAAAAAATTCTCTCTCTAAAACAAGTCGCGGCCAGAAGTAAGGTTTTACAGTATTTATCTTATTTATTTATTTGTTCAAAAGTTTGATTTTTTAATAAATATTTTTATTGTTTTCGGCAATGTTTTTGTCTTTTTGAAATAAGTTTCAGCAATTTTGCACGATCATCAATTATTTATCTCCAGTTATATTAAAATAAAAAAATTAAAAAAAATTTAGATAACTTAAGTAAAAGAAAAAAAGAAAATATAGTATTCTTTTTTTAACTTAAGTTGGGTGGATTTTTATTCTTTTTCTTGTTATTGTAATATAATTAGAGATAAATTGTTAACCGTCGATTAAAATTGTCAAAATTCGTCAAAATGACTCTTTTTTTACTTGAGTATCATGAATTTCTATTTTTATCATTTTTATTTTAATATAATCAAAGAGAAATTATTGATCATATCAAAATTACGAACCGAAAAAGTTACTCGTAAATTAATCGAGGACCCAAAAAAATAAAAATATTTATTAAAGATTAAAAGTAAACAAACTAAATATGTTAAGGACCAAAAACAACATCTAGTCGTAACAAAAATGTTACAATATAATTTTTTTCAAAATATCATTATACTATTTCTTTAAACTACATTATATTTCTTTTTTTCAAAAAAAAGAAAATCACATTATATTTAAGAAGTCGTTTCCTTTCATTCCCTCTGAATCATCTTATATCAATCACGTGGACGTTTTTGGCGAACTCTACCAAATTACTAAGGACATACCATACTACTTTACACACAATTTTAATTCTAAGATAAAAAAAATAAAAAATAACTTTTAAAATATAATATGATTTAAGTAAATACCAAATTACTAAGGATATACTATACTACTTCTTTACACACAATTTTAATTCTAAGATAAAAAAATAAAAAATAACTTCTAAAATATAATATAATTTAAGTAAATAATATCCTGATATTTTGAAAGAATCTTTTATTTTTTACATTTCGAACTCACACCTTCTATCTTTTATTACTATCTTACCGTAAATATCGTAAATATCGTAAATAGTAATTCGTATCTTTTATTACTATCTTACCGTAAATAGTAATTCGAAACGAATAGGGCACATTTTATCTATATTCATAAACTATTTTCTGCACAAATGATTTTTTTTTCTTCCAACCTCACAAGTGTAGCACATACATTATTTTAAAAAAAATGACATATTAGAATTCCTAAACAATACTTCTTCCGTTTTCTTTTACTTATCACATTGTGTAAATTTCTGTATTTTTTTTACTTTTCATATTATGCTTCCATGGCAACATCCATCTGATGAATTTTTTTCTGATAATAAACAAATTGCCACATCTTTTTATTTTTCTAAAATAAAAAACTAGTAAAAATAATAATAAAGGGGAGAAAGAAAAGTAAGAAGGGCATTCTAGTTTTACAAAAAGACGCTAAATCCTAAACCTTAAAACTAAACCTTAAAACCGAGAGAATTATATACAAAAGTTACACGTGCAATACCTTGTCGAATTCAACCTAAATCTGCATTAGGCTAGTTAATATTCAGGCAAAATTTTTACAAAAGCAGCATGGGGGAATTTAAATGTCCCATATCACAAGTCTTTAAGAGACTCCAAAAAAAAAAAAAAAATCCCCTAAATATGTCAGCAATGGGCAAACAATGTCATGCATCTAATGAACGTTACGTACCTTAGAAAGTATTCTGAGGATTGGCCCTTCTCCTAACATCCTGCCTGTAGTAAGGAGTTTCATCTATGGTTCTTCTAACATAGTCTATGAAAGGCTCCGGCGTCCGAGGCGATACTTCATCTCTTACCGGAGATCTCCTTGGCGGCATTGGAGTCCAAGTTTCAGCTGCTGCTGGTGAAAGTATCCTGTCCGTACGAATAGATGAACCGCGATCTCCTCCACCGCGACATACTATGATGGTGGCTACAAGTAAAATGACAAACATAAGAGCAGTTAACATTACCATCTTATAGAAGTCAGGTAATCCTCTGTGGCTTTCGTCTGGTTCGTAGTTGACAGCTACTTCCATTCTTTGATCTGTGGCTGGGAGAGTGATGATGATCAGTTTATCTTTAAAATGTTCGTTTCTGACAAGTTTGATTTCGTATAATGCATATCCTCCTCTTGCTGAATCTTTACTGTCAATGGCTTTAACACTGAAATGATCTTGATCATGGTGAAGTTTAACATCTGTGTTCCCCACGATTGTTATGAATGTTCTGCTGTAATTGTCGGTTAGATTCAACTGCAGTGATTTTTCATCCATTTCAAGCAAAGAGAATCCTCCAACAAAAAGTGCAGATGCAGAACCTAAAATATTGTTTTCTCCTTGAACAGAAGCATTGACAGAAATCAATATACCTTTTCTCATGTCCTGGTGCTTGGGAGCAGATCGCACCAGATGTTCCGGAAAGTAAGGGAAGAAGATACAATATGATTTACCGGTATCAAGATCCTTCCATGGCTTAACAAACCCGACAAAAGGAGGGTCGACTGTGCAGTCGAAAAGTATCTCACCTTTTCCAGCAGCTTTATGCTTATTGTTAAAAGCATCAGTAAGTTCCACAGAAAATAAATATCCTTTAGCTGGAAAAGGAGGTGAATTTGTAAGTATCTCTTTAGGAGCAACAACTGATACCAAATTCCCATTCGAAACAGTAACCTTAGTTTGCAGTTTCAAGTTTAAACCTTCATAATAAACTTGGGTAGAACCTTCACCAATAGCTTCAGCTTCTCCAGACAACGTGTTCACGTTTAGAACGCTCTTGTTGGCACTAAACCAGCGGCCAAGTGATTGATCACTCAAACCTTCAATATGAAAGTTAAGATGGCTTCCCTTCAGAAGTACTGGGTTTGTAGGATGCAACTGAGCACCTGTGGAGATCATCAGGTAGTCTGACTTATGAGGGGCATTGGTAAATGCTATTCGGACAAGAGCCTTCCCATGACTTACTGCCCTGAGACGTACTTTTCCATCATCACGGGACTCATGAATGTTCACAATGTCGGGGAAGTTGGTTTCAGCTTCAACCATCTTAACATTGTAAGCTTCATGGAAAGCGTATCCGAGAACATCATAGTATTTGATTGGCAGATCAATTTCACTTCCAACGGCTAATTTGAGAAGCACCACATCCTCTGTCAGAATTCTTGCTTGTGACACCTCAGCAACCCTCACGCAAGAAGCAACTTCTGTTCTTCCAGTTGACCTATCTTTTGCCTGAATACAAGCTAGACTGCCTGCTTCCCTCGTCTTTACTCTCCCACCATCTAACACAACATCATGATGCACCTCTCTAGCATTTTCACTGCTTTCTCCTAATAAAGAATAAGCAATAAAGCTTTTACGACTTGCAGCATCCCCTTTGCTGTAAGGATTTGAAGATAAAGGTAAAAGATTGGATGATATGTAATGAGGAGGGAGGATCCAGGTAATAGGTGATCCTTGAGCAAGTGGGAGATCAGGCACCACCGATAATGATACAAATGAAGTGTACGACCTTGACTCTGAGAAAGAATTGGAGATGAAATCACAAGAGAAGGAAACCGTGACACCTGTCTTGCCAGGTGATCTACTTTGCAACACTTTAAGAAAACCAAGTTCTTTATCATCCAGATAATCAGAAGATCTGAATTTCTCTACAGTGCTGTAGTTTGTACCTTGAAAGCTGTCTGAGAAACCAAATATATCTTCATCTCCAATAGTCCACTTGAAGTTGCCGCAGAGCTCATAGAAGGAAAATAAATTCCCCTTAGACAGAGAAGGAAATATCGGCATCTTGCAGCCAACACCAAGTAGCTCACTTTGAACATTCAGGGCTGCCGAGGAAGGGACACCTACCTCAAGTGTGCCATGTGCGTGACAGATTGTGTTATTTCCATTTTCATAAAATCTGGCAACTACAGTGGTGTTCCCTGGTGAAATTGCAGAAAGTCTTCCCAGGGATTTGTGAACTTTTGCTGTCTCATCATCTACACTATAATACTCCACATGAGAACCAAATGTTGGGCCTCCCCTAACAGTAAGCACGTAAGAAGCTCCAGGTACAAGGAAAATATAGCTAGGGTGTATTCTTGGAGGTGCATAGACTTCCACCTTAATTGATTGACTTATTACTTCATCACCAGAATGCCGTCTAGCACTGAGATAAAGTGTGGTAACCCCAAGATTTGCACCCAGAATAGTGAGATTGGGCGCTGTCACATAACCTTCACTTGAACTCAGAAAATCAGGATCATCAGCAAGCTCAACTATGTGATCCTCAATATGGACACGAATATTCATATAAGCATACTGAGAAGCATCAAAAGCAAGCCCATCATGAATTCCAGCCAAAAAATTTATAGACACAGAATATCCTTCCATAATGCTTATCTCATCTCCAGATGTAATCTTAATCCAGTCAATGTCAGCAACTTGGACCACAGAAGAAGCAGAGAGTGATGGAGCAAGTCCAATGTCAAAAACTGTCACCAGTGCAGTTCCCAACCTTTTTGGAGCCAGCATCAGTTGCGAACATTGTAGATCCACTGGTAGCTTAACAACTTCTAGAACTCGACTATCATTAATATGAGTGTCCAAGAAACAACTCCCTCCTGTTAACGACAGTTTCATCCTGGCATCATTGCTGAAAAATAACAAGCTGAACTCAGGATTGATTCTTAAAGAAGAAACAATCTGTAACGTTGCAGCATCTGTAAGAGTATTTTCCAATCTTGCTATGTTAAAATGTTCATTAACTGCAGTATCATGGTGCCCAACAACAGTAGCACGGACAGTGCACAAACCTGAAGTGTTTTGCAACCCCAAAAACCTCTCCCAGCTGGACTTCGCCACTGCCGAGTTGCAATTATCATCCCAGAATGCCAACTGAGCACAGTTACTAAGTTCCCAATTCAAGTGGAGTGAGGATGAATTCCCAAAAGCTTTTCCCATATCACTAATGCCGACTGCTGAAAGTCGAATAGTGCGCCCATTTGCGACTGTAATAGGGGTGGCACGAATTCTTCCAGGAGCACGATCTGCCTGAATTGCAGATTCTATAGTCTCAGCTGAATTTAAAGTCTCATCAGCTATTAGTACAATTGAAGATGGATATTCACACATTAGAAACAACTGAGCTTCAGATATGGCAGGCAGAGGATGGCTGTCACCAATTAAGTTCCCCCGCTTGAAAACAAGTTTAAAGGTTCCTTTTCTTTCGCACTTCAGTCTGTACAGAGTACCATGGCCAGAATATACTTGCATAACTAGAACTCCATCCTTGTTGTAAGCCTGCTTTATATCTGTAGTTTCCAGAGTGTCCAAAGTTTCAATAAACTCAACATCCTGCTCCCACCGTTCTGGCCCCCCACGGAGCATTATGTCGAAGTAGGTACCAGGGACAAGGTATAGGTGCTCCAAATTCCGTAACTGATTGCCTGCTTCATCTTCAGTCAAATTCAACCAGTAACCACCAAATTGGTTTCCATCACTTACCGCGTGCAAAAGAAGAGGCATATATGCTCCAATCTGTAGAGAGGCCTTTAAGACAATAAAACCACCCTTGGATTGATCAAGCTGTTGATAATCCTTCGTCAATGTCGCATGTAGCAGTGTACGACCAGAATTAGAAGCATAAATATGGGTCCAGGCACATGGAGGCCCAAAGGATGACCTCACGTCCTCTAGCATTTTCTCCTTACCAGAAAGAAGTGATTCGTGGGTTGCATTGGTTACCACGAAAAAATTGCTCTCAGTTTTCCACTTAATGAAAGAGCTAAAAGCATCACATCTGTCAAAGTAGGCACCATCTGGGGCTTTCAAGGTTACAGAGGGCTTCAGATGTGAACCAACAAGAATCTCCACTGGAAAATTCTGCAACATAACCATCGAAGAAGGGATGGAAACTTCTATGACAACCTCGTCATAATTGAGTGGATCATACACAGAGACTGCTTTGACAGTAGCTTTTCCAGGATTCTTTGACTGGACAATACCAGTAGCAGATACAGACACAATATCGATGTTTGAAGAAAACCACCTATAATCACTAAATGCCATTGCACAACCGCCTGTCACCTTTAGCTGAAACTCCTGACTAATACCAGGAGCCCAAGGTAGGAGAACTCGGCGAGGTTCACTGCTCATGCTGAACTTCACTTGGTCGCATACCATCACTTCTTGCACAACTTTAATAACCTCCTTTCTTTCATCAGCTCCAGTATGGTACATCAGTGATGCTGTCACTTTTCCAAGACCATAGGCAATTGCCTCAAGGATCTTGGAATTCGGTTTTACAGCAACAGTATCTGAAACAGGAAATATGTTCCAGAACTCACATTGGTCATCATGCAACTTAATGTCATCGTTCTCAGTAACATAAATTTCTTGTGCCCCTTGTCCTTGTGAAAAAACCTTCAAATAAATCAAATACTGCCTGCCAGAAACAATATACCAGCGTGCCATAGATGAGCTATGTGATATCTCCTCAATTGGACTACTGGAAGGAGAAAGAGGCAATATGTATAACATCAAAGTATCCGGCAAGACAACATGTAGGGATGATGTTTGTACGTGACCAGCGACTCTGGTATCTTCAACAATGACTGTAGTGAAACCCAAGTTACGGGCGTGAACTTCACCCAATCTGCTATCTACCTGCGCAACTGAAGAGTTCAAAACAGACCATCTATGAAATGGAGATGGCAACGAAACTACATCAGGAATATTTCCTCGTATAACTTTGAGACTGTAATGAATAACAGCACCAATCAGGACAAAAACTGGCGATGGAGGATCAAGAGACATTGCTTCTGCAACAGTTAAACTAATCCTATCCTCCATGTGTTCAAATGATGGTTCAATTAGACGTACAGACACTGTTTCATGACCTATTTCTATCCCTTTCACCACATAAAGGTCAGAAAAAACACCACCGTCTTCCAGCTTAACTTGAATATCGAGATCACCACATAATCCACCGCAGTCACTCTGCGGAGAGTCCTTCAGAGGTACATGAACAAGGTGATGAGACAATCCATCATTTTCAGGCATCAGATGCCACATAAACTGCAAACCCACTAATGAGGAAAACACATTTTCTGCAGTGCAACAAATGAAACAATATTACATTACCAAATGTTTTAAACATGGGATAGAGTGAACTATGCATATCGCAAAGCCCATTTTGGGGGCAAAAGTTGAAGTGCAGGGGAAAAGTAATGACAAGCAAGTATAGAAATATACACAGGCACATAGTTCCATGCATCAGCAGGCTTTTACACCTTAAACAGACCAAGGCTTTGACATTTGCAGTTTCAAGTGGCATATCATGTTTGTTCATAGATCAACTAGCTAAAAGTGAGCACATAGTGTCATCAAGAAAACAACATTTCTTCGAGAGGAAAATCATTTATGAACTCAAATAAAGACAATAAAGAGGGGATATTATACGATTAAAGCAACAAAGCTGACAATTACCTTCTCTATCAAAGGCACGGACCCTTAGAGTAGCAAGCCCATCGAGGTCAAGTTTGATGGAATTATGGAATATCTGGATTCTGGAGAAGATATCTATATAGACTTTACAGCGAATCACCATTCCAGTATTCAGATCAGTTGCATAAACAGCAGTCTCCTTTCGACCACTATAAGGTGCAATTGATTTCAGACGAGCACTTGTGGAACAGCGGCTAGTAGAATTGTACTCAGGCAAAAGAGCTAAAATATCATGATGATCCCATGACCTATCAATTAAAGAACTTCTCAAACATCAATAAAAACTTACAGGGGATAAATAAAGCAGTTTGAGAAAAGAGAAACCTTTAGGCATTAGCTAAGTAGTTCAATCACAAACTAGAAGCATCTTAAGCGAATAGATGGTAACTATTAGAAAAAAGAAATGCTCCCCAGCAAATACAAAAAAAAATGACAACTCATCACAATTTTCAGTAGACTTTTCAGTACATTTTCTTGCAAAGTTGCAATACCTATCAATCTTACCAAAAACGAGCAAAATAAAATTTATGTCAACTAGCAAACTATATCCCTACAGAAGAATGGGAACAGAAATGTCTGAATCAAGGAAAAAATAAATAAAATAAATAAGCTTATTTTAGCTGCAGTTTTGAATCAGCAATATTCTAATAATCAAGAGCAAAGTTCTTTCGCGAACTGGAAACGTCAATCCAAGCATCAATAACACTAACATTCCAGCAACTTAAAAAACAAACAAAAAACAAAAAAGCAATAAACAAGAACAGCAGGAGCTGGAAGATTCAAAGAAATGCAGAGCATACAAGAAACCATACCACTTGAAACAACCATCAGTTCCTTGAAGCCTATACTCCACGGGATAAGTCATTTTAGGAGGCATCAAAATGTTGACATCCGCTATATGAGGACGAGGAGCAGCAGAGTTCGCGGACGATGACATCGTAGAGGAGACAACAAGCAATAGGAGGAGCAGAAGCATATTGAAGCACGACATTTTGCGCTGAAGCTGATGGCAAGCAGATCATCAGAAGATTTGAGCAACAGCTACTATAGATTCTCTCTCTCTCTCTCTCTCTCTCTCTCTCTCTCCCCTACAATGGGGGATAGTGAGCAGAACTGAACAGTAAGAACAAAAATGGAAGATCCAGAGGTTTAAGCTAGGGTTTTAGAGGGAGGAAGGGACTAGATGGGGAAGAAAGTGGGACACGCGTCGAGCAAGGATTGGTGGAGAACTGTAGCGCAGGTGGAGTTGTTTCCGGCCCAACATAGGCCGATCTTCTCGCTCCGGACGAGAAGAAATAGAGAGAGAGACTCTTCTGGTCGCTACAAAGAAAAGAAAATAATGGGGGAAATAAAAAATATATATTAATATTGCAATTCCATAAAGTAAATTGATCAGAAACCTTTTTATTTTTAAAGAAAAAAAAAGCTTTTTTTGGCATATTTTAAGTAATTATTTCTGTTTCATGCACTTTTCTTCAACAACAAATCCCAGATTTTCATTAGTTAGACTTTTTTTTTTTTTTAATAATACATAGGGGGCATTAGCCAGACAAAGCACCACATTAGTATTTTGTAAATTAGAAAACTAGAAAAAGACAATACCATTTATAGAAAAATTAAGGTGAAATTATATAGCATTTTAAATTTAAAGTCTCCAATTTATGAACTAATATTTCTTTTTATAAATTATCTAATTTCTATAGAATTCAATACAAAAATCTTAAAATTAGGTAAAAATAAATTATTTGTTTTAAAAAAGTCAAAAGATTGGAGTTGGTTGAATATATTTCTCGAAATAACCTAATCTTTTTTTGGCAAGATCCATAGAGACGTGAGTAAAGCCAAAGCAACAATAATATTTATATCATTTGCTGGTGCAGCTAACTCACAGAAGGTAATTGTATAATTTTTCAAGATAAAAGAGTCCCTCACTAATTAAAAACAAAAATAAATAGAAATATAGTTTCAATAAAAGGAATCCAAGGCTTATATTCTTCACCAATTTAAATTTTACTAACATCTCGAATGAATTCAAGAACATTTCGAAGAAATTCTAATCTCAGCTCAAACTGATTTATTGGTCCAGAACAGCAATAGCGGCCGAACCTAATAACCAAAGAAATAATAAGTACTTGGCCATAGACTTGGAAGCCTCCTATTTGCCGATAGAAATACTGTCCTACTTCCACACCGAATACATCATATAACCCTTTTAGTATGTTTGCTAGACCATTCATATCGCCTACTGAAAAAAATTAAACTAAAATTTTATTTAGATTTCTTTTTTTGAGGAATTGGTTTTTAGTTTGAATTTGTATAATTTTTTATTTTTGAATTTTGTAAAAATTAAAATATTTTTGATAAAAAATGTAAAATACAAAAAAGAAAGTAAAATAAGTAAATATCAATCCAAAATAATTCTAAAAAATAATTACAAAATCAGGGGAATAGCCTAGCATTAGCATATAGGTGGCTTTCGTACAGATACAGAAATGATAGAAGGCCACTCCGCAGACCCAGCGCTCTCCACGTCTTAATAAAAAAAGCTCCAGAGGCCTGTCTCTCTCTGCACCATAAAACTTGATGAGCAAATAAAGAAAAAAATAGTGGAAACACCATGGATGAGCTAATAAGAATGAAGAAAGAAAAATCACAGGGGGAAATTGCACAAGATAAAAAAACTCCAATTAGCATGGAAAAAATGGGGAAGAAAGCCCAGAAGAATGACAACAAGAAGAAGAAGAAAAGCACAAATATTGATGAGGAAGTGAAAGGCCTTCCTCACAAACAGGTTCCTCAACCAAGTGATTTTAGTGCTGAAGCTTTAGAGAAGCTTTGATTGAGAGAACTCACCAGGAAGAAGAAGCCAATGTTTACAAGTTTGTTACAAAGCCAAATCATTAGATTGAACTCTTAGTAATCGTGCATAGAGTCCATCTTTGTAAACCAGCTCAGTGTGTGTACCAACCTGCACCAAGTTTGATGAATTTTTTATATACTAAAACAAAATGAGCTTATTCATCAGATATCTTAAAAAGGGTTCCATTTTTATGATCCAATGCCCTTCATTTTATGTATTGAAATTATTTCTTTAACTTTAGAGAGAGAGAGAGGGCAAAAACTTTCTAGGAATATCCCTGAGCCAATTTTTAGAGGAGACTAGTGACTGGGAAAAGGAGATACATAGGATCTTACCTCAACTACTCGTCCATTGTCCATTACCAGGATTCTGTCAGCAGCTCTAACAGTGGACATTCTGTAGAAAGTAGAATTGTGGGTAAAGAATTGCAAGAATCTCAAAATCTATGCCAAGTCTTACCTGTGGGCGACAATGATGATGGTCCTTTTCCTTCTCGAGTCACTTTTAAAAGAATGGAGAGTACACTGAGGAGGGAAAACTTTTGTTAAGCACTATGATGACCATAATTGAAATCTTGGGAGGACTTTTGCATTTTAGTGATGAATTTTGCTAGGGGAGAACTTTACCTTGATGTAGTATTCACTTTCTGAATCTAAAGCACTGGTAGCTTCATCAAGAACTAAAATAGCAGGGTCTCTGACAATGGCCCTCGCCAGAGCAATGCGCTGTTTTTGCCCTTTACTAAGAAGATCATCACTAACAATAGTTTCATAACCATTTGGAAGGGAAGCGATGAAATCATGCGCATAGGCTTGTTTTGCAGCCAATTCAATGTCTTCCTGTCTGATATCTCTTGAGCAACCATATCTTATGTTTGACTTGACGTCCATATGGAAAAGATGAGGTTCCTGCGCTAATAAGCAGCTTTTAAAGGCCAATTCGGAAGCTATTGTTATTTAGAAAAAAGTATTGGAGGCTCCTCAAATCTAACCTGTCCAACAAATCCAATCTGTTCTCTCAGCCATCTCACATCAAGATCTTCAATAGGATAACCATCAATTAAAATCTGCAATGGACAAGAAAAAGGACGATTAGAATGATAAACCGGACGAAACAAGATTGCAGATGTCTTTCCCATGGGATTCTGACTCTTCTTTTAACACATCTTTTTACCTATACAAGACAGAAATTACAGATCTTTTACCTGACCATTGGTTGGCTCAGAAAGTCGAAGCAAGATATTGATTAAGGTGCTTTTCCCACTTCCACTGAGACCAACCTACAATAAGTAAGCTGTTATGCTTGCTCTATTGAGATTATTTATAAAACTTACATTTCGCAGAAAAAATTGAATATCTTACAACTGCAATCATTTCATTAGCTTGTACAGAAAAGCTCACGTTTTCCAGGATCTGTACCTGCATCAGGTTAAGATGCACAAGTCTTCCTCTCAACAGAAAGTACGAAGAGAAGAGACAATATTAATAACATACTGTAATTTCATTTGTAAACTGAATCCATTGTCCACCATTCCATATACTGTACTACCTCAGGAAACATGTTTTAAGTCAATATAATGGATCCCTAAGAAAGACACCTATGAAGAGCCTGAAAAAAAAGTAAGAAACTGGGAAACAACAAAGGCGAGTATCCATCTCTTACTTTTGGTCATAAGAATGGGATATCTTTTCCCGATGAAATTGTGAATAGTTCTGAGGATCAAAAGGACTTGCAGATATAGATCAATAAAACCCTTATTCCAAAGCTATCTCCAAATATGAGAACCATGATGGAAAGTTGTTGCTCCTCTAAATTGTTCAGAATTCAGTATGATTATGTGGAAAAAATACAAAAGGTTGTATGTATTGAGAGGTACCGTTTGCCTTGAAGGGTACTGAAATGAAACATTCACAAACTCAATATCGCCCATCAACGTAGATAACTTCTCTCCTGTAAATAGGGAGGTGCCAAATAAATGATGTCCGAGTAATTATGTGAGGCAGAATCAAAATAAGGCCACATTATGAAATACAAGAGCGGAATATTGAAAAATTCTTTTTTTTTTTTTAAATCACCTAACACTGCACAGAAGAGATACAAAAGTTCATTTTTCCATTTTCACCCAACTTACTCTGCTTTTACTTTTTCTGTTTTAGCATGCACCGGTACTTCAAATAAAAATATAGAAACAGGAAGATACAAGACAAATTGGCTAAGAAATATAGCAAAGGAGGTGGTGAAGAAGAAAAAAACACACGAAGAATGAAGAATTCCAAAAATTATGTTCAGAGGCAAGATAGACAATATATTAGATAACCAAATCAGAAGTTTCTGATTAAGCCTATGTCTCCAAACCAACTTGCGGAGCCCTGAAACTCGCTGTGTTCATCAACCAAGCCGTGAAGATCATTAACTAGAAAATCTCATAGTATAACAACTAGATATCTTGCCTTTCGTTAAGAATTGATTGCTTGGCAAAAGATTCATCAACTGAAAAACTTTTTCACAAGCTCCAACAGACTGAAGTAGTGATGACATGCTGTCTTGCAGTCTCCATGCCGCATAAATCAACCACTCACAGTAGAAAACATACTTGGTAAGTTGCTCAGCAGACACATGACCAGTCAGGATAGACGTGCCGCCTAAAAGAACGGCCAAAACCTATAAAATTAATTTCACAAATAAAACAGACCTTATATTCAGCATTCCTCATCTCCACAGATATATAATGCGCCAAATACACCAAGCCATGTTCACGGTCAAACCTTAAACCAAGATTCCTGAGGATCTGAAAAGAGACTAACCTGTGTGGACCGATAAAGAAAATTAAAACTCAGGTTCCAGTATCCATAGGCAACATTTTCCCGCAGACCCACAAAAGCTAAGTTGTCTATCCATTGCATGAACCTATTGGCAAGTAGTAAAAGAGGAAATTAGTGCTTCTGATTAAATAGTAAAGCATGACCTGAAACTATATACAAGATACATATCACACAGATATTTCAGAAGCTTTTTCTAGGTCTACTGCCTTCTGACTTCCTCTCTTTCTGTTCCATAAGCTCGAACAATTCTTATCAAAGACAGTGTTTCTTTGGCAACCTGTAAAATTTTCGAAAGGGATAACACTTAGTGAGGAGAAACAAAAGGATACCAGCTCAATATTTGAAAGATGAAAGCTTTCCGTGTCTTCTTATGTTACTTTGTTGGCAGAAGAAGTGAGCTCTTGGCTAAGCATTGCCGCATTCTTTTGGTACCTGCCAAATATAACAGAATTTGGTTATTCAGAAATCCATGTGAAGTGATAAAAGGACACGACAAGTACGAGTACAGGAAACCTGGGAAACAATTAACAAGAATTATGTCTTCACATATCTTTTATCATTTTCAAGTTTAAAAAAAATCAAAATGAAAAACTTGACAGAACCAACAAAGATTAGAAAAATTGAAAAGTTTACCTTCCATAAACAAGAAAAATAGCAGATAATACAGAGCATATCACCATTGATGATAGAGCAAGAGGCCAAGACAACAGTAACAAATTGACCAGGGCACCTGTTCCCTAGAAGTTATATTTCACAAATTAATTAGACCAGATAGGTGACTGTAACACCATAAATATTAAAGAGTTAAGTAAGCAAGTGACCTGAAGCAAATTGCGTACGATCAAATGTATGTCATTTCCAATTGTATTGGATAGTTGTTGACAATCAGTTCCAAGCCTACTACTCAAATCAGCAACAGCTTCTGAATCAAAAAAAGAGATATCCTACATAGAAAATAATACACATGAGTAATTTCTTTTATTATTTAGCTTGAAAAGGGAAAAGGCGAAAAAGAGTAGTCCACTAATGAAAAAATATGTTGTAGTCCAAAACAGATAACAAAAGTTAAACCCATTTTTATCATATATTTAAAAACTCAGGATCGAAACTATCATGTATAGTTTGTACCTGAATAAGAAGAACACTATATAAAGTTTCCCTCAAACGTTTCACCTGCCAAATGAGCATTTCTTAGATGATTACTTGACAAAACAAGCACTACAACTTTATTAGTTCTGGGTGAGAGTAAATAGCCAATTAATGGTTATTCAAAAGCTATTAATCAACAACAGCTTAAATGTGAAGAAGTTATTTGGGCACGATAATGCACATTATGCAATCACCAGGACAAGAAAAGCATTAACAGCATCAAAGCAGACTAACCAAGATTGTGTTTGCAATGGCAAAGCAACCACTCCGCAACCCACTGAAAACAAAACAGCAGGAAAAAAGGGAAGAGGGCGAAAAGTCAAATGTTTTTAACATAGCCTTGCTGATATGGTTAATGGTTCCCAGAGAAGAATGAACACAGAAATCAAGAAACATTAAGAATAATGGAGTATGTATGTATAGCTGAAAGACAAAAATGAACCTGAATATCCCTGTAGTGAGACACAACAAAACCAGCAAGTTAGAGCTTCTATAGAACATATCAGTTTTTCCACTTTCCGCAGAAAATATTGAAGAAGCCAATATACTCGGCATTGAGATATCTGAGAGCTGAAAAAGATACGAAATTACACATAGACATAATACCTCTAAATCGACAAAAGAATCTCCGATCATTATAGTTTCAAAGTGCATCCTCTAGGTGGTTAGAGATAAAAGACCGTGACAAGAAGGAATGTATATCAAACAATTCTCAAACATTAATTGATATTAATAACGTAACACCAGGCATAATATATTGTCAAAACTTCCACCACCGATAACCATTGAATATGTTTTCAAAAGCTAACAACATGAATGCAACCAAATCCTGGTAGTCGACTGGGGAGGTCCGAACTAATCAGCCATATACATGAAAAACCAATTAGCAGCTCCAAAGACATGATAGAGCAAATTGATAAATGAATCAAGCAGATACTCAAACGGAAACCTACCGCAGCAATGGTTAGAGAACCAAATGCAATGTATAAAATCCATTTTTCGTCTGCCACCAACAACCACATTGTCCGAAGAGCATGCCAGACACTAATAGGCTTGGCTGCAGTCGGAAATTTAAAATTTAATTCCTCCGAACTGTACAAATTCCACCAACTTCCACCTGGTAGGACCGACCTAATAACATTAATCCATCTTCTCAAGATATCAATATAATCATCATTTCTACATCCATCATTTTGATAGCATCTCGGAGAGAACATCTTCTCCCGCCGGAGTGAATAATTTGGACATGGAAAACTTTTCTGACGGAATTTGACATGCCGGAGCAATATTAAATGTGGAAAAAATCCGAATTCAGTGCCGACATTAAACTGCGAACTTCTGTGATGAACTTTTGGGATAAAATCGCGAACTCGGAGAAATTTAGGGCTGCTATGAGTAAAAATGCTGCTGATCATTAAATTCGACATGGCGATTTCGGAAAGAAATGTAAATACTAACAAAAATTGCAATACACAACAAGCAATTTTACAATTGGAAGGGGCGGTTCCAACGGTGACCCCAACTGAAATTTTCTTTTGGCGGGGATTTATGCGAATTTCCGCGCTCTTTTTTTCGGGTTTTTTTTATTTTTGATCTGTTCATACTCGTTTCTTTGTAAGTACAAATAACCGCTGGTATAGCATAACGCACTAAACCTTCATTTTTCGTAATGACGCATTGGTTTGCACTCCACTACATGCGTTCACAATGCATGCCTTTGACATGAACGCTTCGTTTTGATCCAAAAAGAAAAATAAACTATAAATACTTTTACTCTTTTTTATATAATCTAAATGTTCATTTTAGCTCCTTATCTCAAGTATAATAAATTACACGTCAAAATCTAAATTTTACACATAAAAAGTTTTATTTTGATCGATTCGTTTTCTCTCTCTACTTTTTTTCTCTCCAATTTCTCTCTACACCTCAATATTTCAAACAGTGGTCTACTCCAATCTAACCGTTAAAAAGCAAGAAAAAATATATTGTTATATACTTGTTTATTTACATTTCTATCGATTTAAAAATTAAGAAAAATGCATTGAAATAGAAAATTAGGCATCTGTGCGGACCTGTACTGCCTCACGCCAAGGCATAGCACAAGGTACTTAATATTCGCACCAATACCGGGCGTCAAGGCTAATTTTTTTTAATTGTGTTTAATTATTATGTTATTTATGTTATTTCAATTATTTTTAATATATTTTATACAATTATTTAATTACTAAGAAACTTACATCGGGTGAACACGTCCCATTATCCTGCATACTAAAAAGGAAAATTTTGTTATGGATTAGGTCTATTTCTACACTTATGAATCATGTGGTATATATCAGTGTCTCGGGCAGCCCAACAACTGAGGGGAGGACTGCCCAAGTCTTTGTAAGTTGTAATTATTTTCTTTAACTAGCCGATGTGGGATTCTCAACACACTCCCTCACGGCAGGATTGGACATCTGCGGGTGGCCCAACATCAAGGCTCTGATACCAGGGAAGGACTGCCCAAGTTTTTATAAGCAGTAATTATTTTCTTTAATTAACTGACGTGGAATTCTCAACATAATTATAACTCGAAAAGTTTTTGAGTACATAAAAAACTAAATAAAGCATTAATTTGATATTCTTTTAACGTGCACGTAGGTGGGGATATGGTCACCGCCATTAAATTTCGTTGTTTTTCACTATAATTTTTTTTAAAAGTCTTTCACCATAATTAAACAATATGCAAATTGATAAACGATTGAGGGCATAAATAGTTAAAATAAAATATTTTAGGATATAAAAAAAAATGTTTTAGAGCATTTATATAGCTAATTTCCATCCAGAAACAACACAAACCGATGCGTTGTTCTAATTGCTACCAATGCTTTTGATCCCTACGGCGTCGTTTATTTGACTAGCATCCACAGACTGGAAGTCGACGGAAAACCAGATCGAAGAGGAAGTAAGAGTGAAGACTGAAGAGGAGCAGCTCTAGAGCGAGAGCTCCACATCGGTAATCATGGCGGAAACTGAGCCGGCGAAGCCTAGTCCACGACCTATTATACGCATAGGCTTATACTTTATGTCTCACAACACACTAGTCAGGTTTATCCGCTTTCTCTCTTTCTCTAGGCTTATTGTATTGTTCCTAGAGCTTTTTTTATTTGCGTTTGGAATTCATTCTGCCAAAAAAATTGGATCAGTTTTGGATTATGTATTGCTGAAATTCGCGAATTTTGTGGAATCCAGCTTAGTTTGTTGTGCAGCTGGGGTTTTAGCTCTTTTCTTCTTGCCTGTTCTCGCCAAGAACACCTACATTTCCGAAAACGCCCTCATGCCTGGTTAGTCTACTTCAAATTAAGACTTCCTGCCTTTCTATTGTGAAAATATATGGCTACATATCAAAATTTTTTGAACTCTCAATACACACACACACACACATATATATATTTTGTGATATTGGAAGGTGAATCATCTATTAGTCGGCATTGAAGTTTGGATCTTTAACTTTGTTCTGCTTTGACAGGTAAAATCTGGAAAGGACTTAATAATTAAAGTTATTTGTAGCTAATCACTAGCATAAGGATTGTAAATGGAGTTCATTTGCTAAGTTTTAAGCTATGATGTGAACTGTGATTCAATGATTTCAACCAATTGCTAATTGGAAACACATTTTTTTGTATGCGTTTATAAATGAGTATGGATTATCTAAATCATGAAATTGAACAAGTCAATTATATAACTTGTTATTTGGCATCAGTCAATGAGAGTATGACGGCTGGGAAGCCATATGATCGATGGTTGTTTAGATTTTGGATATGCTAATAATGTCTTCAGTTGGCTCTGGGTGCACTCAGTTATTTAGTCTAAAAAATCTTACTGCTATTTGTTTCTTCTGATTTTGTTTTTATTTATTCTACTGGATCATGAATTTTCAGGTTCTGCCAGTCCCATGCTCTCTAGTGATGATGTTTCTGAAGCAAGCAAGTTTGTTAACAAGATCCTGAACTTAAAATCTTTTAGCTCAGGCATGTATGTAGTTTTCAGCATTACTATTTTTTTAATTTCTTTTCCAGTTACGGTTGTTTAATAGATTTTGTTCTGTAGTGCTATTGTATTTATTGCATGGATGAGTTTATGACCTTCGTTCCCCTTGTAATAAAGTGGCAGAAGTTACATGCCTTTTTTTTTTTTTTCATGACATAAATTCTCACTGTGGCTTCTGCTACAAAACACTTCTCTAATGCCTAATATTTCTATTTGCACTGAGAAGAACTTGCTTTTTCCATGCTTTGATGCAGAGGAATACGAAAATTGATTACACAGCACATTATAGCTTTGGGTGGTGAAGCTAATTATCACAAGTTCCAATCTGAGGTTAATGATTTCCATCCACTGGGTTTTTTCGCCAGTCCTGATCCTCAAGTAATGCAGGAGAATTTAAGTTGTTCGTCATATGGTGTGAATGTAGTCGGAATTATAAGAGCTCCACGTGGTGATGGGAAGGAAGCTATTGTAATGGTTACACCTTATAATTCTATGAAGATCACTGCCAGTGAAGCCTTATCACTAGGCATTGCATACTCTGTTTTCTCTCTCCTGAGCCGTGTTACTTGGCTAGCCAAAGATATTATATGGCTTGCTGCTGATTCGCAACATGGAGAATATGCTTCTGTTGCTGCCTGGCTTAGAGACTATCATACACCTGTATTTGGTGGCTTCCAGAAAATAGATTCTCAAATTTGCCATGAAGGTAGTATGTTTGAGTTGGAAACAAATCCAGCTACAGAAACAGAAATTTCTGACACTTTTAGACGTGCTGGCACAATGGCTGCCGCTCTTGTTATTAAGGTGGCAGACAGGAGTCAAGAATTTGGCAAGGATGGCCTAAAGATATATGCTGAAGCATCCAATGGCCAAATGCCAAACCTGGATTTGATCAATATAGTGAACTACCTAGCAGTACATGGGCAGGGTTTGCAGGTGAAGGTGGAAAAAGTGCAGTCATTGTCTGACTCTTGGGGGCTAAGGGGTCTGGGTAAATTATTTGAGTCATTAGGGAAATTGGCCAGAAGCTTAAATCTGCAATGGAATATTGATACATCCATCAACGACTATGTTGAAGGATCAGCTACCCTGGCCAGTTCGCTATATAATCAGGTAGGTATACAGCCATAAGTTCCTGTCCAATTCATTTGTCTATAACCCGTGTACAGATGCAGTTATGCACCACTAAAGGAATCTTTTTTTTCCTTATTTATGTCCAAAGTTGGCAGTTAATGTTTTTCTAAACTATCAAATTATGTTTCTGGTCAGGCACTGGGTGTTCCAACAGGTCCTCATGGTGCTTTTCGTGATTATCAAATTGATGCAATAACTATGGAGATCTCAAGCCAGCTGTCAACAAGTTACATAGGGAGACAGAATGAGTTCCTTATGCGAGGTGGCAGGTCAGTTTGTGATTTTCCTTTTAGCAACTCTAGATGACTATTGATTTGAACTAATTGATTGAGGTTAAATGGCTAGCACTAGCAGTTCTTGAGGCTGTTCCTAGCCACTTGAGCTCTTACGTCCCACCTGCATATTCCAAATGGCCTTTGTCCTTTATTCGCTGTGGAACTAAAATTCTCATGCAACATTATCTTCTGGTTGCAGGCTTGTTGAAGGAATCATTCGCTCTGTGAATAACCTCCTTGAGAAGTTTCACCAATCCTTTTTTCTGTATCTTCTAACATCTCCAAATAAATTTGTTTCCGTTGGAGTATATATGATAGCTTTTGCGTTGCTTGTTGTTCCTCTCCCTCTGGTTGCAGCTTCTCTCTTTTCTGATGCCTCTGAATGGGAATCCAGGACCAGAAAAGATAAATCTATATCAGGCTCCGTTGATAAAATAGCCATCACCTACAGATCATGGAAATGGCTTGGTGCTGCAAAAACTGTTTTTATTGTTCACTTATGGGGTGCCCTTATTACCTTATTTCCTTACTTTTACCGCCATATACCCAAATCCTCATCATCGGCCAGTCTTATAATCTGGAACATGTTCTCTATAATCAGCCTCCTCATCTTATGCTTGATTCTGGGATTATCTTTCACATTTGCTGGCAAGGCTCAATCCCAAAGAACACAATGGGCTTATTTGAAATCAGTGACAATTGCAGCTTGCTTTACAGGACTCTGTATAATGTCAGTGATAAACTTTGCAACAGCAGAAATTGGAGCATTGCTACTAGTTCCAATGTGCTTGATGGCTGTGCCGCTGAGACTAAAAGATAAGACGTTAAAATCTTTACTCAGGGGTGCTTGTAATCTGTCAATGGTTCTACTCGGCTTTCTACCGGTTGCTTATTTTGTCTTGAAAGGGGCATTACAAGGTTTTGACAGGATAGAAATCGGCGAATTCTGGAATTGGATGGAAGCTCTTTGGAAATGGAGCAGTGCCACTTATGTCTATATATGCATAGTCCATCTGCCTTGTTGGGTTTTATGTATCCTCATTTTGTTACATCCTTGTTGAAACAATTCCATGTTTTCTGTTGTAGAATGTTCAATCTGCTCAAACAGATAGCATTTTGGTGCCTTTATGCAATGACTAACTCATTTAGGATTCTTTTCTCTTTGCCTGCATGGACGTAGCTCAATTAATTCTGGGGCTGCAGAGTTAGTACCAAGGACTAATGTTTAAATCTTGGAAATTTCAACCTCTCCAATGTGGGGGTGGTGGCTTCTTGTGTGCACCAGTGTCTGGCTTCCAGTCTGCAGGGCCGCTGAGTCACCATGATTTATATTCTTAACTTGGACGTCGGACAGTTTGGTGGGAGCTCTGTGGGCGAGAGATTTTACCTTTTTTGGTACTAAGGATTCTTTTCTCTTTCTCTTGAATAATTAACCTTAAAGTTTATTTCTTGGTAAACAAGTTATTAATGTCCATGAAATATCGAAAGTTCAAACATGTAAAAGTTTTGAGTCATTTTGTAAACCGGCCACAGGATCACGAGTTCGACCTCCAAACAGATAGCATTTGCTACTTTTATACAATAGCTAATTCATTTAAGATTCTTTTCTCTCTTTCTTGAATGAATCTATGTCTTATAAGACGAGCACTAAATGGAATTTATAGAAGTGATGAAAACTACTCCAAGTTTGAACTTTGAGGGGATCGAGCATACCAGGAATCTGAGGCCATAGAAAGAATAAGTTGGTCGGTAGGGGCGGTTGAGGTTTGGTGAACCAACTGGTCGCTACTAAAAGCTTTAGACAATGGGACATTTGGTAATCATGTTATAAAAATGTCATTACAACGTCACAAGTTTGATAAGTTGATATTTAAAAATTTGCGATCATAAGGATTTGCCACAAAAAGCGAACGGAACAAAATGAGAAGTAACTAATCAACTTCTAGATGAGACGTAATTGACTACATTGATTTCCGTAGCTATGCCACCGATGTCTTTTTTCAACTTAATCAAATCCAACCCGTTTTGTCCCCTTAGAATTTCTAACTAGGGAACACGCAGATCTCAAAAACGCATCGTTTCTCCTCCAAAAATGACTTTCTAATTAGAAAACGCGTTAGATACTTACACAGAATAGTTCAAGATCATAAAATACAACGAAGATAAAAGGTACATTTTATCATAAGGGAAAACATATAGAAGAAATGAAAATTTACATAAATGTAACATGAAATTCTTAATATCATAATAACAACAATCTCTTTATTAATATTTCTTCAATGGCTCCTTCTTCTTCTTCAACCACGAGCCTTGAGCTCAGCAAGGCGTCTGCTGAGGTCACCTTCATCGACCTTCTCTTCATTCTTGGTGGAAATTGCGTGACCAGCAGCTTGTGGTAGACCAACAGAAACCTCAAGTCCATGTTCATCGGCAACTTGTTGCATCAAGCCGTTGACTTCACCTTCAGGCGTAGAAAGCGATGTACTTCCGGCCATGGAACTCTCCATAAACTCAGCTTGAACTTCCATATTCACAAACTGCTTCTCAAATTGATCCATAGTCTCCGACATCTTCTGAAGATTTCCAGTATTCAGAGAGGATTCGAGAGATTTCACGATACCTGACATGGATTTATTGATTGTGGTCATCTTAGCTTGAGTATCTAGCCGAGCTACCACCGCATCCAGACGAGAAGACAGGCGGAGATAATTCATCTGCTCGCTGCGTTTACGGATTGCGTTCTCGGCGTAGATTCTTGCGCCGTCCATGTTTCCTTTCTCGATCGCTTTTTTCACCTTCAATTTCTCAGCTTTTTCTTCTTTTTCACACTTTCTGGCTTGCCGTTGAAGGCTCTTGGCTGTAAATTTCAGCTCCATAATTTGGTTCATCAATTTCTCTGTGTTCCCCATCTCTTCTTCGAATCAACAGAAGAATTCGGATCACGCAATTTCCAAATTAGGGTTTGGAAGAAATATAGAGATATATGGGCACTGCGATCAGGTCCTATGAAATTATTCAAATTGAGGGAAGACCCGGTCTTAGGATAATGCGTTCATACTATGCTCCTTTTCTTTTGAAAGGATTATTTAAAGTTACTTGTATGATTGAATTTTCTATTATTAAAAAAGAAAAATTTTAATAAATACAATTCGGGTTGAAAATATGAGTCATTTTAATTAAAATTAAATTATCAAAATTATAAATAGAAATCTGACTTTCAAGATTTGAACTTTGATCCTTAATATTAATTCTACAGTTTCAAAATCAACAGTCATTTTTAAATTCTTCTCACAAAAATTACCAACAGTACGCAAGTCAATGTAATGTACGGTTCTTCTAACACACCCTCCTTCATTATAATTAAACAATTCACCATTATGATGAAATTTAGGAGTAAATAACTCGGAACTATACCTAAATACAAGGATAAAAATAAAACATTAAGTGTCGATACAAAGTGTGAAAATATAAAATAACGTGAATTCTAGAGATCGATACAAAGTGTCGTGAATTTTAGAAATCAAAAAAGAGTGCCGTAACGTGAATTCTATAGAGAGAAAGTAACGTGAATTTTCGATAAAGAAAGTAAAATGAATTATAGAGATTGAGAGAAAGTGAGCGTGAATTTACAATTTTAGAGAGTTTGAGAATGTGTAAAATATCAAAATAAAGTTCATAGTTTTCCTTTTTGTTTTCTATTTCCTCACACTTTTGTGACGAATTCACATTTAATAAGTAACTTTATTTACCATTATCGCGAAACCTTTTCTTTTGGTTGAAAGCTGGTAATCACCAATTCCCTTGTCAGATCCGAGGCCAAGTTCATTCAATCCCACGTTTGATTGGAGCCTTAGGATATCCTACGGATTCCTTCTTTTTTATCAAAAAATTTTATTACACATTTGATGATAACGAACGTGGTAATAATTACAGACCTTATACGATATTGTCAAAATGTATACTATACTATGAGCAAAATATATAAACCCCTCCTTAGTTTCTCGAGCTAACTTTGGAACAATGTGTGAATTCTTGATAGAGACGACGACGCCTTCGGGAGTACTACTCATCTACCAAGAAAAACTATCGATATACATACAAAACAATATAAATAAATAATCAATAATTTATTAAAATTTTATGTATAAATAAATAAATAAATAACCATCCAAATCCAACTATTTATGGTTTCCGTGAGGAGGCATAAGCTGAAAAACGTAGTAAGAAGAAGGGCAAGAAACCAGTTTTACAAGGAGAGAGTGTAAAATAAAAGTAAAATTTTAGGAAATTATGTGAAAATAAATGAAAGTTTTAACGAGGGTAATATAAGGATTAAAAAAAATAATTTTACATTTAAAATTATATCTATATGAGATTGCCATACATATTAGTACTTGGGATCATTTGAAAATCATTTAGTGTAAAAATATAATTTTATTTTTAAATTCAACTAGCTTTCAATTAACTTTGACGAGATAATTGTATTTTTAAACTAGATGATTTACAAATGATCTCACGTATTTATAGGTGAAAATTACTTGGATACAAAAAATAATTTAGAATATCGTTAAATATTCTAGAACATTATTTATTATAAAATCGTATCACTAAATATCCTAGAACATTGTTTAATATAAAGTTGTCTCATTAAGCTTTAATTTGATTGGGATAAAATCAAGGAGGGGATGTAAATTATGACATAAATATAATATTTACGTTGTTTGGTTGCAACGTAAAAATAAAAATAAACATAAATGATGTTAAAAAGTCCACTTTACCTCTGACAAATTTGTTAATTACAAATTTATCATAAACTAAACTCATACACCAAATATAAACATTTCTAACTTTGAGCAATGGATATAATCGTAAAGTATATATAATAAAAACTATTCGTTTCGTTTAGAGTTGTTTAAAACGAAAGGAGCCGGGTCGGTCGGTCCTCCATTCATCTGACCGGAAGTGTGGATAACGAGGCCTTCTTAGAGGGGCACTTGCTTTTTTTTATGAAAGGAAGCTTTTTCTTACCCTTACGAAGCGACTCGAGGGTTGATGTAATTAACGGAAAGAACTATTTTCTCTAAAATAAAGGTAGTGAAGTGAGCCAAGCTCCCTCCAGTGCAGAAGGAACCAAGCCATCAAGAGAGGTAGGATCCCGTCCTTGCATAATATGGATTCCAAACATTCATGATTTGGATGTGAATGAGTCGAACTAAAGATTCAAAATCGATTTTCATCTTAAAAAAAAAAAAAGACGAAGTAAACTCCGAGACAGTGTCCAGATCGTTACGCCTTTCGTGCGGGTCGAAACTTTTTTACCTTTTACTTTTTCTAGCACTCCTCCTTCCCTTCCCTTCCCTTCCCTTTCCGAGAACCAAAATAAAGGTAAGTTCGAACAATAATATTGATATTGAAATCATTTATCTCATTTCTAAAATATCATCAATTTTCAATTAAATATTGATTATCACTGAGAGCTTATAAATTTAGAGGGTGTCCGAGACAAATATATCGTTTACTAAAATTCATTTCATATATTTGTTCAAATTACCTCCATATAAACAAATTGAATTGATTCAACTCATAAGTCAAATAATAATATATTATTTTATCGCCAAAAAAAAATACAAATGTACAAGAACTTCTTAATCGGTAGACGAATGCACAGTTAGATTTTTTATTTCTAAAATTTACAATTATTTATAGAAAAAACTAATACTCATAACCAAAAAAATTTGTCAAATATCTATTTTTAGGTACACGTTAATATAGATTAAATTTGTATCTAAAATTTTTTTATCACTTACAAACATGTTAGATTTTACTATATACACTATATGTTTTTTTTTTTATTTATCATATATCACTAATTCTCGTATTTTTTTACTTGTTAATATTGTAAAAATAATACAATATCTAATTAATTTTTCTATTTTATCCTTCATTAAAACACAAATTTCAACATGTTTTACTACCTCCGGTAAAAAATATAAAGGGTTTTACAACTTTCAATAATTATTTATTAAACTTTATTTATTTTTTCCATCTCTGTATATTAATTTATTTCACTCCCACTATTTATCTCTTTCCTTATTTATAAAACGTAAAAAGAATATTATAATTAAAAAATTATCCTATTTTTCAAAACTTTTAATCTTTGTGTTCAATATTAAAATCCCTTATATTTCTGAGCGGAAATAGTAATTGAAGGCTGAATTCGATTTTGATATTGGCCTATGAGGGTTAAAATCAAACCCATCATCTCTGCTGGGCTCAGTTCTAGCCCAACGAAGTGTTTTCTTGCCCTTTTTTGGGTCTATCAAGCCCATATATTTGGTTCTGAAGCCTAGGGTTTTTGATTTCCTCATTAGGTATTTCTAGATTATCTCCTCTCAAACCTTGCAGAGTAGCAGCAGAGATGGCTCCAAAGAAGGGTGCCAAGCTTCCGGTGTCAGCGGCGAAGAAGAAGCCTGAGAAGGTCGTCAATCCACTCTTCGAGAAGAGGCCGAAGCAGTTTGGTATTGGTGGAGCTTTGCCACCGAAGAAGGATCTTACCAGATTCGTGAAATGGCCTCAGAATGTCAGGATCCAGAGGAAGAAGAGGATCCTGAGGATGCGATTGAAGGTTCCCCCAGCCATCAATCAATTCTCTAAAACTCTTGATAAGAATTTGGGTAGGTTTCTTCAGTTGGTTTACACATAGTCCTATTAGATTGTTGCTTATGACTGCAAATGGAACTTGAATCTATTTTTATGATTGTGAGCGACGATATAACTCTTGAAGGGGAATTATAGAGCTTTTCTGTATACCTACTTTGCATCTTCTTACTGCCCAGTTGTTATTTTGCTTCAGTTACTGACTCCTTAGGCTTATTTGAGTGCACTTTTATATTGGAGTATTTATAGGTGCAATGTGATAGTAGACTCCAGTTTGGTTTATGCATCTCCATTGTGAGACGATGGAAATGGAAAGAACTTATTTTCTTTAAAATATGAATTGATCCTTCTTAGTTGAATAGCCACACAGCGGTGACCTTATTGAAAATAACATAGTTTTAAAGGGCTGTAATTATTGTCAAGGCTGATTGATGGTATATTTGTTGATTCTGCATCTTTGGTACTCCCATCTTATAGTTCATTTTGTGTGCATGTTCTTCTAACATGTTTACAGTTCCATTGTTTGGTTTTAGCTGAGGGGAAAAGAAATGAGGATCCTATGAATATTGTACTTCATTTGGCTGTCCATCAAGATTTATTATTTGCCTCAGCCAACTAATATTAGGCTGTGAGAAATAATGTTATTAGGATAACAAATGCAATTCGTCCGTTTGTTTGTGTTTGTATGTATGTTTTAAGATGCTACTAAATAAGATGCATTCTTCTTGTTACAATCCTAAGTGTTCTGAGCTTATTTGAGGTAAGATATTGGGATCCTTGGTAATGTACAAGGCCATAGGTCATGATAAAATCATCCTTGTCTGTATAGAAAAGATATCAAGATCATTTTTTCTACTTAAATTACTCTCATTATAGTTTTGTAAAATGGACCTAGAAGAATGACATTCAGTTACATTCCCTCACCCTTTGATACTAATTGCAAAGCCTTACAACCTGCCCCCTTAGCTCTGTAAGGTTTTAATTTGTCCATTGTAGCAGTTTTTTTTCCTAGCCTCCAGAAATGTGTCGAGTTAAAGGAAAATAATTTCCCTTCTACCAGTTGTATGGTAATGTCCAAATTGGTCATCACAAATGTTTTGAACTGTCTTCTCATGTTTCTCCTCATATGCAGCAAGTAGTCTGTTTAAGATGCTACTTAAATACAGACCTGAAGATAATGCTGCAAAAAAGGAGCGCCTGCTGAAAAGAGCTCAAGCTGAAGCAGATGGTAAAACAGCCGATGCAAAGAAGCCCATTGTTGTGAAGTATGGTCTGAAGCATGTGACCTATCTGATTGAGCAGGTCAAGTCATTTTCATGTGTTTGTTCATTTTCTTCATTTTTTTCAAGCTGTGAAGTGGGTGCAGAGTTTTAATTTTGGCCCCTGGACCACTAGTGGGCAGTGATAACTGTATGTTTGGTAACATTCTTGATATTGGATCCCCTTCCCTCATGGAGATGCTTATCTATTTTCTGAAGAAAATAAGGATATACCTGAAAAAACTTAAAAATATTGTTAAAGAATTTTTTGTGGCTTTGGGTTAATGTCCTCCATTCTAGGATTGTCTTTTTAACAATGACTTTGTAATCATAGTCCACTTTCTGTTAACCCCTGATTTATGTTATGTATCCTTTTCGACATTCAGTAGTTTGAAGATGTTATGACCAAAATTCAACTTGAGATTTAACATTCAAAGCTGCTGTATTCAGATGTGTTGTCTTGTTGGTGTGTCTTTGTGCCAATTTTATTCTCTAAGGCTCCCAGTTAATGTTCCCTCACATTTGTCTGGCAGACCCTAATGAAATTTGCTTGATCTTGATTGACATAATGCAATCAATTCTTTTATTTTACATTAAATTAGTTTGGTTGCCATCATTCCTAAAATTTTTTGGGGGTTGTGGATGCTAAAAGGGATCCAACCCTTGGCTGTTAATAGCTTTTAATGCGAGGATGATTTTAATTTGTCCTCGCAAGATGTTACCTGGTTGCTATCTTAACATTTTCTTTTCTTCAGCCGCTATACTTACATTTCTTCTTTCTTTTGCAGAACAAGGCACAATTAGTTGTTATTGCTCACGATGTGGATCCAATTGAATTGGTTGTTTGGCTCCCACATCTCTGCAGAAAGATGGAAATTCCATACTGCATTGTGAAAGGCAAAGCACGGCTTGGATCTGTAAGCTTTCTTCTATTCCTCATAGGATTTCTTGGCGGTCTCTCAAAAGCTGAACTTATATGGTCTTATATATGCTGAGTTTGCAGATTGTGCACAAGAAAACTGCTTCAGTGTTATGCCTAACCTCCGTGAAGAACGAGGATAAATTGGATTTCAGCAAAATTCTTGAAGCTATCAAGGTATCCCCGAAATATATCCTTACAAATTTGAAATTCCTTATGCTTTTTGATACTTTTGCAAGGTGTGATTCTTTTTTAACCTTTGATTTACAGGCTAATTTCAATGATAAATTTGATGAGCAAAGGAAGAAATGGGGTGGGGGTGTGATGGGCTCGAAATCCCAAGCGAAAACCAAGGCCAAGGAAAGGCTTCTTGCCAAAGAAGCTGCCCAGAGAATGTCTTGATTGGCATTAACCCTCTAATGTCTTGTGTTCTTCTATTGATTACTTTTGTAGTGTTTTAAATTTATGTTTAGTAGTGTTATGAATTTTAGAGAGACGATATTTATTACGATTAAAGAAGTTTTGTCTGAGTTGCATTTTCAATTATTACTTGTGGATACAATGGAGAGGAATTCATGGTAGCAGAATTGATTTGTACTGTACTCCCTCCTTTGTTTTAATTCCAAAAATACCCTTATATTGAAAATAAGCAATTGTCTCAAGCTTCTACTTTTTAAAAAATGTCTAAAGAATCCCTTGAAATAAGCCATTTGTCTCAAAGAAAAGGAAAGAAAGGGGGAGAAGTGAGAAGAAGAAATCCCCTCCCTCATTTCTCATCAAATTCTTTCTTCCAAGAATCGAATGGGGTGGGTCTTATCTGTAGCCGTATGGGTCTGTATCTGTTTTTAGCGGGTAAGGTTTAAATTTTATACTTGCGGATCCGTACTTATACCCGTGCCCGTATTTATATTGCTATATGGGTCTGGGTAGGGTATGGTGATGTCCAGACCCGTATATTCGTATTAATAAAATAATAATATATATTATATATTATATTAGATGGAAGAGAGATTTGGTTGAGTGGTTAGGGGGGAGATTAAATTCATGTTAGCTTGGCAGTGCAGGTTTCCAGGCTTTTTTTCTTTTCTCCTTTTCACTTCTTTTTCTTTTCTCCTTTTATCTTTTTTTCTTTTTAGTCCTTTTATCTTTTTTTTTCTCTTCTTTGACGCCCAGATGAAGGATGTAAATTATGGTGATTTGGCGGTTTTATAGACTGGAGGCCAGAAACTAATGTGTACAAAGAACTACATATAGGTTAAAATTCTCATACATTCCAACTCTACATATAAGAATAATGTGAAAATTTTCTTCTTCTTCATCATCAATTGACTTAAATTTTTGTGCATATTTTTTTAATTGTATTTTATGCTCTTTGTCGTCAAGTATGTGACTTGATAGTAAAACTCTTAGTGCTAATAAAATACTATTCTTGTTTGTCCCTAGTTTTATTACATATTGTATTATTAAACTAGTGTGAAGAAATTGATTGATGATCAAGTTTTACTGATCATGAATATAAGATATAAAATCAATTTATAAATACATATTGAGAATATTGTATTGGACATGACCCAAAGTGTAGAAAAAATATTGAATGGGTTTAAGTCATAAATATTTCTTCTCAGTTTTATAGTCAGATTAGTTCTGAACAGTTTTCAAAATACAGAAGGGGCTAGCATCTCGATCGCTTGCATAGGAGTTCGTCGCGTGGATACTAATAGAGGGCAAAGCGTAAACAACAACACCTCCACACCGAACAGCATAAAACATTGAGGTAGTTCCTATCCAATCGGTTTTTCTAGTATGTGCGGATCCTATTAGTGGATATTCAAAGTTTTTATTTTATTTTTTTCTGTCTACAAATTCCAAGAGTGGTATCAGAGCCTCGTACATACTAGTTTTACTGAATTAATCTGTTACCACTTTGATTACATATGTTGTTTTCAATCGGCATTATAGTAAGATTTCTTATTAGTGTAATAATCAGAGTTAGTTGAATTATATGATTCGCATGTATCATATTCTGTTTTACTTATTAATGCGATCAAATAAACAGAATGCTGCTACTTCCAAATTGTTTGGCATACACGGTATAATCTGTACAGTTTAATTGTTAAACTATTATGCAGAATCACATACTTTGCATGTTATTTTTTACATGTTTCTTTCTATCTTCATATGCATGGTGCATAGCATGACCCTTTACCTCTTGTGATTAGTTTGTTTATTTTGTTAATGAGTTGAAATGTTTTTTAAAATACAGCCTGTGTGTCGTCGTTTTCATTTGATGTAATATTACTATAATAGGTTTATTCTATTTCCTATTCCTATGTATATTTTTCTATTCTATGTAGAATTAGATGGGGATTGTATTACGGGAAAAAATAATTTTTAATTTCTTACAAAAAAAATTTAATGACTAGTATTTTATCTAAGATAAAATTCGTCTTTAAATATTTGTTCATTTATTAGTTACTCATATTTAAAATGATGGATTTCCAAAAGCTCTAAGAATTTTTAGCCCCAAAGAATGGTTTAGGGTTAATTACATTTTTACCCTTGAAGTTTGTTCAAATTACTTTCATCTTTGTGTTTTATATAAATTACGAATACGTCTATATCGTTTACATTTGTATAATTTATACTACTAATTTCAATAAAAAATTTATCAAAAAATGATAATTCCGCAATAAAAAGTTTAAAACCTCCTAAAATATCATTCTACGAGTTTACTCTTGTTTATTATCATATATTAAGATAATACTATCATTCATCATAGAAATTAGGCTAATATAAAAACTTTGTTAGCAAAAATATTATGATCTTAAAATACGGTAGTAATTAAAAATTAGACAAGCGAAATAATATTTTAGGAAAACTTTAAAGTTTTGCGAACAAATTGTTACTTTTTGATAATTTTTTTTGAAATAATTAATGAGAATTAGTTAGTTATGAATATATAAACGATAAGGATATATTTATAATATATACAAAATAGAGAGATGAAAGTTGGAAAAAAAATTATTTGTTATAATTCAAATTTCAATCCAAATACACCCATAACAACCTTAAACATAATGAGTGTTGAGAAAATCAGATTTAATTGGCCGTCTGATAGGAACTGAACCATAGAGCAGTCTGATTTTCTCAAAAAATCAATAGAAAATCGAATCAGTCATGTCAAAAATTGGTTGAACTTATTAGTTGGACTGTTTATTTGAACCATTTGAACTGGTTTTTTACTTTTTTTTTTAAATTTTCTCACTAAATTTATATTTTTGTATATGTTTTTGAGTTAAAAAGTATATAATGTTCTTCACTTATATTTTTTAATTATATTTTAATGATAATTGATGTATAATGTGTATGTTGATGAATTATTAATAGGAAAATTGTACTATTTAGTCCTCGAATGAATTAGGTTTCTTCATTTTGGTCTTTTAATTTTAATTTCAGTTATTTTTTGATCTCCAAATACTTTACTTTTGTCTTCTTTTGGTTCTGTCGAACAAATTTATCACAGTAAAAAATTTAGATTTATTATTCAAAAAATCACATGGATAATTTTGTAATTTCACATATATAATAAATAAGGGAAAAGGAAATGATGGGTTTTTCAAGGCTTTTTTTAATATTATTCATTTGAAATTATATAATTATCCTTGTGATATTTTAAAAAAAATTTGAATTTTGACAAGGATAAATTGTCCAAAATAACTAAAAAACAAAAATAAATTATTTAGGGATCAAAACAGTTAAGATTAAAATTGAAAGATCAAAATAAAAAAATTTTTAAATTATTCGAAAATTAAATAAGACAATCTTTCTTATTAAGTCACTTTTTTGGATCGCCTCTTTGTTTCCTACTTAAGTCATTCATTATTTATTTATCTACTATGATTAATGTTCGTAATAAATTTATTTTTTATTATTATTCTTTTAATTTAAGTTCAATAATTTGAGTGGTTTTATTTCTCATATAATTAACCCCTTTGTGTTATATATATATTTTTTATTTAGAAGGTCAATAAATTACGCGCTAAAAAAATAATTTACGCACAAAAAAATTTCTTTTTTACTAAATCATTTTCTCTCTCTATCTTATTTCTTTCTAAATTCTCTCTACATCACCAGACTTCAAACGACAATCTTCTCAAATATAATAGTTAAAAAGAAAAAAATCTTAATACACCATTCTAATCTTATTTATTTATATTTTAATCGGTATAAAAATTTTTAAAAAAACACATCAAAATAAAAATATTAATCTGACAGGAAGAAAGAATAATTGGTGTCAAGACTAGGCGGAATAGCGTCGATACTCTTCTATTTACGCTCACTACTGGCGCCAACAATTTATGATTAATTATTATTTTTTAATTACAAAGACTCACTAGTCCATATTTATTTTTATAATTATTAATATTATTTATATTATTATATTTTAAAAAAAGAAAAAAGAAAAAATCAATCCGGTCCACTTGAATCACGTCCTGAAAGTAGTAGGTGTGATCTTGCGCTAGGAACTGATGCGATTATCTCAAGGTCCACTTTAGTCCTTGACGCGGGATCATCTCTACTCGTATCAAAACGTAACTTAAGTGGGTCAGATCGATTTTGTTTTTACTCGTATTAATTAACTATAATTAGTTCAAGTTTAATAGCTAAAAAACGTGACTCTATTACAAAATCGTGGTGTTGAGGAATGGAGACGTAATCCAGTCTAAATTCAATAATACCAATATATAGAGTTAGTTAGTTATTAATGCTTACAGTTGGGGGTCCCACCCTTTACTTGCCTAATTTAGTTGGAATTCGTGACCCCTCTCATATCCTTCTTTATTTAAATAGCGCCTTTTACTTTCCCAATCTCTTAGTGGAGTTTAGGTATATTTGTACTCGTATGATATTTTTTAATTGTTTTTAAATAAAAATATATAAAAAATTTAATATTAAAAAATTATGCATCTGTTATTCGTCTTTTGGAATAGACAACCAATAATATAAAATTTTGAATGAGAGAAATAAGTTTATAGGAAACATCGAATAGAGAAAACAGTAATATTAATGTCTTTTAAGAAGAAGAAATCTTGAAACAGATATCTCAATACTATAAATATATAAATTATGTATTAATATAAAAATAATATAATATATATAAATATACATTATTTTATTATAACGAGTATACGAATATATCGATTTGGATATCATCATATCTTAGTTGGAATTCGTGACCCCCTCATTATCCTTCTTTAGTTCTGATAGCACCCTCTACTAGATAGGTATGTTGCGGGTAGGATTTAGGTATATCCGTACGCAGTATAATATCTTTTTTTTACTTTTTTCTTGCGAAACAAAAAAATATATAAAAAAATTTCAAAAAAATCTAATTTTAAAAAATTATGGCTCTGTTATTCGCATTTGAAACAATAATCTCTGCTACAAAATTTTGAATAAAAGAAATAAGTCCACAGGAAATATCGAATGCAGAAAACAGTTGTACTATAATGTGTTCTTTAAACTAAAAAAATAAACAACTCAATATCATAAATGTATAAATTATGTATTAATACAAAAATGTAAAAATAATATATATAAATATATATTATTATTTTATTATAATGAGTATATATATACCGATTTAAGTATTATCATACCCTACTCATACTTATTTAATAGAATCTATATGGATATGAGTATAGGTACTGGTCCACGAATATACAATTTTAACCTTACCTTCTATAAATAGGCATAAACACGTGCGGATACGAATAAAACCTGTATTGTTTACGGCCCTATATATAACTCTGCAGAACCGCGACCTAGACAGGACAGAGCCCACTCCTCTCCTCATCTTCCCGGGAAAATAAAAATTCATCTTTTAATTCCAAATTGGGCATAAATATCAGACCTAAAAAAGGAAAAAAAAGACCCCATTTTCGCATGAACTGACTGAAAATGGCGTCCTGGAATTCGACTTCGTTGCAAGTTCTCTACAATGTTTTCGGGTGGATTGCTTTCTTCTCCTGGTCAATTAGTTTCTACCCGCAAGTCATATTGAATTTCCGCCGGAAAAGGTTTGAAAATTTTGGAATTTTTTTTTTCTTCTGTTGATTTGGAAGTAGTTTTTGTTGTTAAAATTGTTAATTGATTGTGATGGCAGTGTGGTGGGCTTGAATTTTGATTTTGTGGTGCTGAATTTGACCAAACATTCGTCTTATCTCGTCTACAATGCTTCACTCTTCTTTAGCTCCTCTGTTCAGGGGCAGTACCGCAAAAAATACGGCTTTAATCAGGTTACAATTCACCGTTTCCTTTAATTTGCTACTAATTTATGTATTCTTGCTACATCTTGTGTTGCATGAGTGCCTACTAAATTACTCTTGAAATGGTTTTTTTTTTGGTTTATGAAAAAAAATGTTTTGTTTAAGTAAGATGATAATTTTTTTTTTTTGCGCAATCATTTTACCTTAGATTTGCTGGATGGTTGAATTTTGTTGGGTTCTGCACTAAATGTTTCTTCAGTCTATATGCATTAATTCTTGTAGAACTACAAGCTTGCCAACTTACCACCTTTGCTTCTTCCGGGTCTAAGATTCGTTTGAAATTAGCGTTCTCTAATTTGCTTTTTTGCTCTCTTATTGTATTCTGACTCTCATCTAACATAGAGATTTACCTGTCTTCTTGTTTATTTTTTATGGCAGATGATACCAGTAGCTGCTAATGATGTAGCTTTCTCAACACATGCAGTTCTGTTGACTGCATTTACGTTGTTCCAAATTGCCATCTACGATGTAAGTAGTTTAAACCTTAATATTCTTGGATTGAGTTTCAAAGCCAATTTTTCTTTTTCCTTTTTTTTCACTTTGGATCCCGCATCCTTGGACAACATTCAAGGGGAAAAACATATATATTTTTTTCTAAATTGAAATCCAATCACAAGCATATATGTAACTAGATTCCAGCTTATGGTAATGTAAACATGAGTGTGTTAAATACTAGTACTTCATAAACCATCCTTGCACATTTATTTCGTTGCTGCTTATATAGCTTTGAATTGATTTTGTCCATGTTTTTCCCAAAATTATGTCTTTTCCAGCGTGGACATCAGAAGGTCTCAAAAACTTGCATTGCAATTGTTGCAATTGCTTGGTTAGTTGTTGCAATTTGTGTTTTCATAGCTCTTCCTCACCATTCCTGGCTTTGGCTGATTTCCTGCTTCAAGTAAGATGCTTTTATTTTTTTCAAGTCCCATTTCTTGATAGATTCGCCCCTTTCAGATGCATGGTTTATTGACAGTATCCGATGCATTCTTGCTTCCGGATAAATGGTTGATACATGTCTAGCCTTGTCCGGTTCATCTTTATTTACCGTGATTAGACCAGGACAGCTAATATTGCTTTGCAACTGCATTCTGACATCCAGCATTTCAACTGTATCTGCAGCACATTGCAAGTTGTTATGACAGTCATCAAATACATTCCTCAGGTTGATGCCCTACTCTTGATATTCTTTGATTTAAAGAAATATCTAGTACATTCATTTGCTTCATCTTTATTTAAGATCATCATTATTATGATTCTGTTGAGTTCAGTGTTGTGGTTGATTGTTTAACATATGTTTCGGAACTTGGAAGAGACTTTTCTCATTTTATCATTGAACTAATTATGCAACCTATAAATATAGGCTGTTATGAACTTTCGACGAAAGAGCACGATTGGATTTAGCATTGGAAATATATTGCTTGATTTTCTTGGTGGTGTGACAAACTATGGGCAAATGGCAATGCAATCTATTGACCAACGTGAGTTCCTATCATCTAATTTTTTGCTCTTCGTTTTTGTTATGAAAACTGGAAATTAGCCGATGCCATGCCTAAACTTCCTTTTCTTTTGTTCTTTTCCCTTTTTCCAGACTCATGGGTGAACTTCTATGGAAACATTGGCAAAACTCTCCTTTCCTTGGTAAGATATGTTTCTTTCTCTTAATCTCTGTATTTCATCTCCGGCTTATTTCTGATATTACATCTGTGCATTTTAAGTTCTCTACCTACCTGCTTGAATCTTCCCCTACTCTACTTGGTGCTTCCTTCATTGAGGACATACGATGTGAATTCTCCCCGCCTCCCCCCCTCCCCCCATCCCCATCCCCATCCCCATCCCCACTCCTCTCTATCTCTCTTCTTTAGCACTTTACTTACCTGAACTAATTGCATTTATCCTTTTTGTTACTGATTTTTCTGTTCTTTTTCTGCATTGGCTTATGTAGGTATCCATATTCTTTGATCTTCTCTTTATGTTGCAACACTACGTGCTCTATCGTTCCAAGAACAAACCAGTTGCTCCTAAAGATGTGGTAAGCAAGGAGCCATTACTTAAATCATCTGGTAACTCGCGTCTAGAGTATGTGTGATGCTTAACTTGTTTTGAAATCCGATTTTCCCTGTAAATTTACGCTCATCCAAACTTCTTCTTGTTGAATTCTATAGATCATAAAAAGTTCCCCCGCCCCTTAAAAAAGGACGGGGAAAAGAATGTGCATATTAAGTAGTATATACATGTATATATATATATATATATATCTTCTGCATCCCAGTATAACTATTAAAGGGTGGAATGACTAAAGGTTAGTTTGGATTGGGTTTCGGCCTAAAATTTCAGTTTTGGATCCCACATTTTATCTCACAATCGGCACATAGTTTCAGAAGGGCCTTCACTTGCAAGAATCCTTTAATCATGGTGATATTCTGACTGTAGGTTACTGAATCGCAACCAAGAAGTATTGAAGAAGGCCGTTAGGGATATGTCAAATGCGCATAAAAGAAATGCGCTTTTCAAGTTAAAAGAAATGAAGGACTTGAATCCTCTTATCCTTCATATAATAGACTCAACCGATAACAGCTGCACTATTTTAATGAGAAAATGGTTATAAAATTAATCTTTTATTTTAATTATTAATAATTCTTTTTTGCTTGATTATTTTTACCCGTTAATCACTCGAGATTTTGATTTCAAACCACATAAGGCATATTTGGCACACAAAGATTTTTAAAGGTTTTAAATTATTATATTTATTTATTTTGAGGGAAATAAATACATAAATAAAATATTGGCGAAAAATAATGGAAGGAATGTATAATATGTAATAATATTTGGAATGGAATAAAGATAATGATATTTTTACGGATCTTAAAAAAGTTATATGTGACACGCTTATTGTACGATTGAAATAATCAAATAAAAATAGTTAATGGTTATTAATAATTAAAATAAAAGATGCAACAATTTATAGCGATTTTTTCATTTTTTATTTCTAAATCGAATTGACATGAAAAAAAAGATGGCCTATTTGGTTCTAGAAACTTAAGCATTGACATGATATATAATATCAAAGTTTATTTTCTATGATTATGGTCTCTAAATAATTTATGATAATTTAATAAGATCTTTTTATTATCAAGCACTTTATATTAAAAAAAACCACATGAGCGGCTCACGTGAAGTAACTTGAAGGGTAAAATAGATATTGCCAGGAGCAGAAACAGGAATTGTAAGATGGGGGGAAGAGGTGAAATTACACTAACAAAATTTAAACAAATTACCACGGTTAGATAGATAACAACATAAATAAAATGCAGGGTTTGCGGGAATTTATGATTACGTGGTTGACATGGACTTTTGGCCAAATGTCGTCTTCTCATTTCATCTCTAATGTCCATAGGAAAATTATTACTTGGTGTAAACAATCTTGGATCGCCAATAATTTCGTCTTCCGAGAATTCTTTTTATATTCGGGGTCTTTTACTAGTGATATTATCAACCATATTATTAGATATAGATGGACTCGACTTGTTCAATTTAATAACATATTTATCCATAGGCGGCTTAGAGACATTAAAATGCCTAAAAATTATCACAACATATTATTCATCTATTTTTTCTATAAAAGAAAAGAGATGCATTAACTATAAATACGAAGAAAATATAAATATAAATCACACAATAACATAGACGTCAATAATATAAAAAAATCACTTCAATTAACACTTATTTTTACGTCAATTAATATTAATATAATAAAATTTTCACTAACAATTGATGTACCATATTTGATTGTTTACGATATCTTTCAATTCAACATTAATCTTTACATTATTATTTAAAAAAATTTCAAGAACATCTCAGGTCTCAAGTAAACTTCACTTTTTAAAATTTTATCTTCTCTCTTCATTCGCCTCCTTCTATAGTTCTTCAAAACTCAGAATGGTTACTGGACAAAAGAAGGAGTTGCTAACCTCTGGAACACCGCTCGCAGTTCATTCGGATCCCACTTGAGTTCTGTTTTCCGCTCCGAGAAAGGCACCTCTGATTTCAATGAGGTTGAATCATTCCCTCTGAACTTTTGGGAATGGGGCACTCCAAACGCGTATCTGATCACCGCTTTTCTGCCCGCCCAAAAAAGCCCAGCTTCCCTCGCGGGACAACCAGAATTGGGCTAGACGGGGTTTCCATAGCTCCTTGCTTTATACCGATTCCGCTGCTACCGGAAAAGTGGAACTACTTTCCCCTCAGTGGGTTCACGGGATGGCCGGTCACTGACGATTAATCCCGCTAGGACACTTTGAGCTTCCAACGACAGTATGGCAAATCAACCGCTTGTGGGAGGTTCCTTTCAAACTAGGTTTTCAAAACACTGATATGAGTAGAGCGTTTTCGAACATCACTTATAGAATTGCAAGACTTTATTAAATATAAATGAGTTTAATTTTTAAAAATTATTAAATAATTATGTATTAATTAAATAAAAATATTCTTTTAAACAATATTTATAAAGAGAACTTAATTTTATATTTAAATTTAAAGCAAGTACATTTTTTACACTTAAAAATGTTTTATTTAAAATACTTTATAATTCGAGGTCCCAGTTAAAAGAAAAAAAAACGCCTTGGATAACACGGACGGGCAGGCAGAGTGGAAGTTGACGAATCAATTATCTTGGCTCCCAAGTTTTGTAATCAATCTTCTTCTTCAACACGCCAATTTCCCAAATATAAAAAGGTTTCCATTTCTTGAATCATCATCCACAAGCAATTTTCATTTCGTATCAATTCAGCTCACAAGATCACTAACAAAAAAATGAAGAGAGAAGGACGCCAACACGGTCTTGTCCAGACTTATCCCATAATTCCTTCACCTTGGAACCCAAAATCCTGTGATTCTAGGCGAATCAACAAGTTGAATACTCCCCCAACGGCTGGGCTTTTCACTAAGGTGTCGCAGAAACCCACCAACCACTCCAAATTTACCGGCAAGTGTGGCCGCCCTAGGTGTTCTTCGTGTCATATTCATCCAGCTGGTAAAGCTAAGGAGAAGACTAAGGGAACTAAAAAGGTGAGATCTTGCGATGTTGTTACTAACTATAGATTGGTCACTTGGCGGGTTATGGATGCAAAACCCGGTTTGAAAATTTCTGGGTGTTCGGCTACTGGGATTCTTGATCATTTAGCTAATGATTATGCTGATTTTGAAGATTCGATTGAGAACGATTATGATGATGATAAGTATGAGGAGTATGATTATGAATCTGAATCTGCAATTGAGCCCAAAAGAGTTGAAATTGAGGAGCTAGATGGCGATTATACTGCTGAAAATGAAAAAGAAGAAGATGAAATGAGCTTTTGTGAAGTGGGTATTGTGTTGAAATATGTTGAAGAAGGAGATGAAGGATGGTGTCTAGTGGAAGATTTGGAGAATTGACATTCATTTTCTCTCTGTAAATTTCGTGTCTTAATTAACTGTCTATTCTGAATTCTCTCTGCTTGTAAATCAGAACTTGATTGATGGCATTGATAAATAAATTATTCTTATGGTCTTTAATTGGTTTCTTCTTGGTTGATGATTCTCTCAATTTGCTTGTTTGACAAGAACTTACCTACCAAACCCATACCCATGTGTTCTTTTGATTGCCGCATTTCCACTGTCAATGTGTGAAGGGCATTGTGATATGGTTCCAAATGAATGGGACAAATTTGTTTGTGGAACAGAACATGGCCAAAAATGTCTAAAACCCCAATTGATTCAGTACCCTGCCAGTATTGCAGGAGTTATCGCTTTTGGATTTTTCTCTGCATACTATCAAGTTCTAATCTCCTGTATTCAGCTGACTATGTATTTTTGTATCGCCATCTGCTGAATCATTAGATGGAGTTCCAGTTCTTGTTTGGAATGTCTCCCAAATTCATTGATTTCCAGAAGGTAAATACTCTCGTCTCATTTCTTCTTATGTGTATCTTTTTTATTTTGATGTTCTTGACATGAAAGCCATAATTTGAAGTTTTCACTTCAATGTTTTGAGCTTTCTGAAGTGTTTCAGCGATTAGGAATATCATTACCTCCCTTTAAAAGTGGGAAATAGGAAGTTCTATTGAGAAGCTGCTGAGTATATTCATTAGGTGAAGCAGCACATATTTACAGATATAGGACCAGTCTGGAATAGCCACTCTGGGGCAGGGTTGTCATCAAGTGAAGCAGATCTTCTCTTAGTTTAAAAGAAATGTTTAACTAGGATCAGAGTTTGAATCCAAATTGAGTTCTTTATCTCTAAGTTCGAACTATTTAACCCAACAGGATGCAATGCCAATATTACATTTCTACTGAATCAACATGATGAACTTTAATGCACAGCAGCAACAGGCTGCGCTAGAAAGTTTTCAATTTTTACATACACTGAGAACAGTAAGAATAATTTCTTCGTCCCTAAATTCTAACATGTCCCGCAAGGTTCACATCGGATGTCAACTAGTTGAGATGCCCCCTGTTTCATGCACCACCCCTCCTTTTTATCATGTATATGTTTAGTGGTAATTGCCGCGAGCCAACCCTGCTATCGTGTCTATCGTAAAACAGTAATAGAATGTGTCTAGATCAATACTGAATATTTGGTGATGTATTCTCATGATTGATCATTTCAGGCACTGAAGCAAAACAATTATTGGTGTTTTGACCATTCTTGTTGAATACATGCTTGGAAATGTTGCTGCTCTTGTACTTAGAGATTGATGATGGCAGTGGGATTGTTCTGGAATTGGGCTTCTTTCCTAGTTTGGGTGACTGAGGTTGTGTCACTGAACTCTGCAAGAAACAAATTAGCTTGAGCTTTGGGCATAAATGGAGGCAAATTTGGTACTAAGAACATGTAATACAATGTTGCAACTGAATTGAGACAAACATGAGACACTACAAATATTGTAATGATGCAGAGATATACCTTTTTTGTCTGAATTTTAGTTGCTTCCCCCCTCTCTTTGTAGAAGTCGGGAAGTGGGCGGGCTTTGAAACAGAAGCTTTGACGCAGTTTTCTGAATTCGGAGCCTGCTTTCTCCTGCATAAAATAAATGCAATTTGATCAACAGAAGACAACCTGAAGTGGATGGAAGAAAAATGAGCCAGGTGACTGCGCGATTTTAAAACTTGGTACCTTTAACTTTGTTTGTAGCTGCACCTTCTGTACCTCCTTGGCATTGAATTTCTCCTCAAGTTTCTATACATGTTGGGAACAAATTGGCACATGATAAGTGATGAAATCTCGTGATACAATGAGGCACTTTGAATGGAGAAAAGGAACCTATGTAAATGACTTGCCTGTTTTCTTCTGGCAGCTCTTTCTTCTGTTCTCAGAGTGAAAGGAGTGGATGATAGAGTTGGAGACTGTAGTTTGTTGCGGCAAGCCGTCAAGGACTTCGAACAACTGGTGACACAAGTCATTTGTAAGATTACTAGGAACAATTTGCATATAAAAGCAGGAGAGAATTGTCCAATGCTGGAGTTTTGGAAAAACATGTTTATGGGAGTCAAGTATGTTTTGTCCTATTACATGGTGATTACCATGTTTTTGTTTGATGATCAAATGCCTATGTTAACCTATACATGTATATTTCCTAGTTTCTTGGAGACAAGTTTACTCACACTGCAGATAAAATGTGCCATCTTGGAGTTGGCCCTGTTGTTTTGCTTCCATCATTTGGAGATTTAGGCCTGTTTATATGTTAGTGATAAAAACATCGAAACCCCGGATAACCAAAACATGCTCAATTACAAATATTGGGTACCTTGTATTTTCTGAAACAGGGGTTGCTGGAGCAAGCTTTGACATCCAAGCTGAAGGTGCCTGCAAGTGACAAAATGTTGTATCAATATATCTTGAAGAAGCTTCTCGAACACCATTTCGAAATCATCATAAGAGATCAAAGAGTACAAATAGGTAAATCACCATTCTTGGAGTTTTCAGGGGAGTTTTGCAATCCTGAGATCTCTTGGGATTCTCCTTTGTCCTGGTAGCAGTAGCAGATAACTTGTCAGGTTCTTTAGTCGGCATAGAATTAACATATGTTCGTAGGAATTTCGGTGTTGATTTCCTCTTCTCTGGCAATTCCACTGCAAATTTCTTATTAGCAACAGGAGTAGTAGTAGCAGCATGGTTTTCTTTCTTCATATGGGATGTAATTGGCTTAGCAGGAGAGGTTGGAACTGGAACTTTAGATGTTTTTCGATAAACCGACGATTTCAAAGAAGAAAATGCAGATTTTTTCTTGCTCTTTACGGATGAAACTTCTTCAGCATCACCACAACTCTGCTGCAAGCAATCACACAGGTAAATTCAGTAAAAATGGTACTGTCTGAAAAAGGGCTTGAATATAAAGCCATTACCTTTAGCAGAGGCTTCTCCATTTGTGGTGTTCCACTGAACTCAGATCCTGAATTCATTTCTTGCTTGTCCAAATCAGTCTCCATGGGCACTTCCTCAGCTACTGGTTCAACAGATTTATTGTCTGAATTCTTCCCATCATCAATTTTTGCTAAAAGATCAATCTTGGGATGTTCTGTCTTGATAATCTCTGGCTCTTCTTCTTCAAGAACAGCCTCATGGGACTTTAGAGGCATGGTTTCCGACTCGCCAATTCGGGTTTCATCAGGTTCAGATTCAGTAGCATTATTAGCAGCAGCAGCAGCAGCATTGGCTTGTTCTAACAAAGCAGCAGCCTTTTGAGCAGCAATTCTCTTATAATGAGCTTCAAAGAAAGCTTTTTTCTGGGCAACTGAACCTGGTTTAGCATACCTCTCTGCCTCTTCAACATACCGATTTTGCGAAAAAGTAGACCATTTTTCCCAAGATAGAGATTCAGACATAAACCTCCCAAATGAAATTGATTCCCCAAGAGCATTCATGGGATTTCCCTGTTACATTGTTTTCCTTAATCAAGCAAAAAACAACAATCTTGGTACCAAGAAGGAAAGGAAAATGGAAATTTTTTTAATCTTGAAGAAGACTACTGACCTGTTGTTGGACTGGGGGAGGTTGGGCAGATGAAGTGTAAGAAAATGAATGCATAAGACAAGTTCCTGAATCTCCCATGGCTGTTTGTTTTGAGTTCTGTTTGGTGTTATGCAATTAGAAAGAACCCAGAAAGAATTTGAAAAAAAAAAAAAGTCTTTCTTAGCAGTTTTTTCTGTTTTTTTGTGGGTTTCGTTTTTTGAATTTAAGGATTAAAATTTGAAATTCAAATGAAAAGTAAAGGGCAAACGTTGTTGAATGAAAAGCCACATATTTGCAGACACAGGAGACAAAAAGTGACGCCAATTTTAAGACCAATACAGAGAGAGAGAGAGAGAGAGAGAGAGAGAGAGAGAGAGAGAGAGAGAGAGTGATGAGGTGCCTCCTAAGCAAGGAAAAAAAAAAGTCGTGAGGAGGAGAAGGTCTTCAGTCCTTTTCAGATTGTTTTGGTCCCACCTCCTCCTTCCTTTCCTCGTTTCAAATTACTCCAACGTTCGAAAATTTTGAATTTGGATTTTAATTATGGCCGGAATATTTTATTATATCAATAACACTTTACAAAAGTTATTATTTTCGATAAAAAAATATAAGTCATTTTAAGATCATTGGAAATGGTTTTATTATATTTTTTTCATTTTTATTTATGTCTAATTTGTTTAAATAAGAGTATATATTTAAAAAAACTTTCGATGATTAAGTATTTTTTAAAGATAATAAGTATATTATTATGCTTTATACAATTTGCTTAACTTTCGATACAAAATTCTTGGCCTCATGATATGGGTTGAGTCTCATCATGTTTTAAACTTATTATAGTATGTTAGATTTGAGTTCCGAACTAATATCTTTTGACCTATTATTGTATATTCTTCTAATTTGCTCTGACAAATTTCTTGATCTTGTGAGTCATACATCGCCTCCACGGATATTGTTTTAGTTTGAGGGTCATATATTAGACTGAACCTCATATTTTCTTATTATTCAAATAGTTTAAGCAGATAGGTCGAGCGATATCTTGTTTCAAACTCATTATCGTATATTTGATTCGAGTTTCGGACTGAGATGTCCAAATAAACCAAGAACATGGATGGGTGCTAAATGTCTGTGCTGAGAATCCCATATGAACTCTTTATAAAGTCTTAAGCAGTCCTCCCCAGATGAGTTAGGCCCAACCAAATATTCCAGTTGTTGGGTTACCCGCCCAGATGTTCAATCCTGCAAACTTTACGGTCCAGATGTAGTATTTAGACAGTCTTTTCCTCTAGTTTCTCGTCCTACTACTCTATACGTAACATCGCGCTTAAGAAGAGGAAAATTCAGGAGTGAAGTAGAAAGGAAACATACATTAGGGGGTGCTTGCTTGGTTGAAGATGTTACTGCTTCAACTACTAGTAGTTGTTACATCACTTGTCTTAACAAATACTGTCTTTTGCCTCCTGCCAAATACAACAAATTTGTAAAAAACGAGCCGAGCTATACATTAGGAGAGAGAATGTAGTTTGAATCCATGACCTTTTAGTCCGTTAAGAGAAGGTTTCGGGGAATAAAATTGCTCTTTCTTATTTGAAGGAAACAAAGGGAGACATATCAAAGTTTAAGACAAAAACTGATGAAAAATTGTACACAAAGCCATCCAAGACTACTTTCTTACTCTAACTACAAAGAATTTTTTACAGTTGAAAGTGAATTTGATTCTCCAAAACAAAATTTTATGCAGAAAACTCACCCAAAACACTCGTGGGAAGTATCGCGATTTTTCCAAACAGAAACCCCAACAAGACATTGTTCTTTGATCTCACAAGGTCACTGTCTTCTTAGGGAAATCTTGTTTTTGATTGATGCAGAAACTCTTATGATACTTCAACATTTCGAAGATGATGCCTATCCTGTCCATTTTTATCCCAAGCTCCCGAATATGAGGATCTTCGTTTACCTTTGTAGCTTTTACCTCTCTTTTTCTGTCCTCTATGACTTGAAAGCATCATCGACATAACTGCCACAAAACCAAAAGCGCAAATGGCCCACAAGGCGATTATCCAAAACTTGACGGATTTGAATGTTTGGTTGGCTACTGCTGGTGGCGATAACGCCTCCTCCTCAGTGTCATTCTTTGGCATGGTGTTATCTCTTATTGAGTGGATCTCTTCAGCTTTTCTCTCCTCAGCTTTTCCAATTTTTCTTGAAACTGTGGTTCCATCAGTCCCTCTCTGTCTCTGTCTCCTCTGTCTCTCTGGGGGTGACAAGGTAGAGGGATCCGGACATTTACTTCTTTGATGGTGCAACCTTAGGGCTTCATTAAGTGTCTTAACACATTCAATACTAAGCAAGTCCCGCCTTAGAGAATCCTCGTCAGATTTGTCAAGTGTTGATGCATCAGGAGGTTCGGGAAACTTGGCCCAGCAAGTATTGACCACATCAGTGTGCCTCCAATTTGCTTTGTCAAAGCTCCAGTTTCCAATTCTAAATTCCAAACCATAGTGAAATACCCTGTATTTGACACCAGGTACAGGAACATAGCCTGGGTATATCAAGATCTCATTGCTTATTGTGTGCCGGAGATTCAACTGCAGTACAAAATAAAATAAATAAATCTAATTTCTTCCCCAAGCTTCAAATACGTTGGATCTAGTGTCTAATGGAAAAACCTCACTACAGCACTAAAATTTTACTGCCCAACATGCTGCTTATGAAGAGTATTACAATGGATGCACTGCAGATGGTGGTATGGAAAGGAAATATTTGTGATATACAATAGTGACTCAGTTAAGGAGTTACCTCTGCTGCACCAAAGGAGTAACCATACATCTCACTGATCCAGCCGGATTCATACACATCTCCAGTAATGTTTTTAGACCAGTGAGATGTGTCAGCTCGGACCTCCTCAGTTTTATGCAGCCACAGCAGCGCAAACCTCCGGAGGTCATTTATGTGCATTACTATGACACCTCCAACCTTATCACACGCTTCAGGATGGCGGGTATGGAGCTTGGCAAGTTCATTATCGCATCCAATTAGGTAGCTGAAACAGTATAGAACAAGATAATTTCAAAGGGATTTCCTTCACTATAGCATCAAAAGTAAACAATACACCAGGAAAGCAAATAGCTCGTAGCTCTGAACCTAAAAGGTAAAGTTGATATCTTCATCTTACCCATAGGGAGTTGAAACGGGTCTTTTTCGATCTGCTTTGAACTCCCACGGTGTGATTGGTCCTCTCATTATCATGTCAGCGTCAAGGATCACTATGTATTCTGCATCAGTCTTCACGTGATTGAGCCAATGCAATACTGCTGCGGGTTTATTAATAGCTGGATACCTGATGGTAGATGAATATATTGTATGTCTTACATTATGTTTATCATATGTGGTAACCAACTAGATGAAACTCAATTACCATATCATAGTTTCAAATCCTGTACATGTGGGGCAATTTTAGATTTTACAAATCTCACAGCAATTTGGTTTAAAATTTTGTAAAGAAAGAGACTTTACCAATCGCCTGTTAATGGATGTCGGCTCATGGATGGAACGTAATGGGTGGGAGCCAGATGATGGCCTTTATATTGCTTTAGGTCCTCATCGGTGCAGCTGAGCAGTCTTGTTATATTTCCAGGCTGGCCACTCTGGTAGAAACTGTGGACAAGCCCTACAGTTTGCCAATCAAAGTAGGAGGAGCACTCTGTGGAAAAGATGGTATGGATTTTGGGATAATACTTTGGAGGCTCATCCTCAATTTGTGTTTGAGGATCAGCATTCATCATTTGACGGCTTTTATGAGTCACAGGCTTCGGTTTAGTAAGTTCATAAAATGTTTTGCTCCTTAGGAAGCTCAAATACCTTGACCATTTTGGTTTTGGGCATCCGTTGGCTGCATGTTGTAACAAAAGACCTTCATTCAGGGTATTGATGCACTCAATATTCAGGAACAGAGCCCTCTTCTTATGTGAATCTGTCTCCGTTAGATTTACCTACAGAAATGCATTATTTTGTATACACAGTTAAATTCTAACCAGTCAATCAATAGGACAGCAAGGTAATCTATTAGGGATTCAGCAAAAGAAATGGTCATCTCGGAGTTTCTATCATTTTTAATCTTCTAAACAAAGGTGAAAAATAACTGGTTATACTATTAAAACTAAATTTCGTTTGAATCTTAGTTAGCAGAGAATACAAACCATAAAAGCCAAAAGCATCAAGATTTCAGCTATTAAGTACCCAATCTTAAATTCACTGCATACTGGGATTAACTGCCTATGTTAATTAGCCAGCATGATGAGATTACCAATCATCACACATACTATTGGGCAGAACGAAGACTATAGGAAATTCATTCTGCAACTTTCTCAAAATAAAATTTGTAAAATGCATAAGCACCACCAAAAACTCGGATCAATTTGAATAATCATTATATTACCTCTCTAGGATATGGAGGTTCAGGAAAGAGCCGGCCACAATCATACACAATGTTGTCCTCGTGGTGGTCTAACTTACTGAATGACCAGTTGCCAACAGCAAAAGGCAAGCCATAGTGTAAAAGAATGGGCTCAACACCTTCTCGGGGAATATAACCAGGATAAATCATCAAGTTATCATTTATCTTATGTCGAAGTCCCACCTGATGATGCCAAAAGTAACAGATGCATAAAATGTTGAACTAAGAATTCCACTTTGAAGCGAGGGATAAAGAAAAAAAAGCATTACCTCTGCAGCACCAAATGAATATCCGTACATTTCGCTGATCCATCCTTTTGCATATATGTCACCCGTATAATTGGTTGCCCAATGTGCTCTATCCTCTCGTACTTCTTCAGTTTTTGAAAGCCACATAGGAGCCAAAGCTCGAAGATCATCTATATGCATGGCTAAAAGCCCGCCAACCTTGTCACAAAGCTCGGGATGCTTTGTATGCAGTTTAGCAAGAAGATTGTCACAGCCGACCAAATACCTAGTAGAGAATGTATATGATTCAATTCGAAAGCATAATGCATATCATGAGAAGCTAAAAGCTGCTGATCACTTGTTAAGACATAAAAGCTAATGACAAAAGATAAAACAACTCAAATGACAAAAGATAAGACAACTCAAATGACAAAAGATAAAGTGACTCAAGTTCAACCCACAAGCTAACCATTTTGTAGATTGTGAACTCATCGGGATATAACAATATGCAAACTTTGAGAACAAGACTAATGAATATTACCCATAATATGCAGCTACAGGTCTACCCTTCTCTGCACCAAGCTCCCATGGAATAATGGGACCTCGAATAATCATATCAGCATCCAAAATAACAACCCAATCAACATTCTCTGCTTCTTTACTATGCTTAAGCCAATGGACTATCCCTGCCGGTTTGTTAATAGCCGGATACCTGTATATCAAAGGCAAGAAAAAGATCATCTATTGTCACTGCTTTCTCTATAGTTAACATTTTATTTTGTAGGAAATCTTTAGCTCTAAATGCAAAAAGAACAAAACAACATCACAGAACTATACAAAAGCTACTAGTTACTCAGGTCATAATATATCTGTCAAAAACTAAACTCACTGAAGGAAACCAAAATGAAAATAATTACTGAAATTTCTTGATTAACCACTGACAAGTTCCCAGCAAAATTATCTGGTAAATATAAAAGGGCAGCTGTATGAAACCAGACATTATGGAGGCAAGCAGTGTGGGGAAAGAAGATTGAACATTTTGAAGCAATTACCACAAGTGGAACAACAAATATCACCTACTGTGTGATCAAACCAAATGTTAAAGAAAAGACAAGCAAGAAATGCCCACCAAAAGGACAGTACAAATTGCTGAAATTCGCAACAAAAGAGGCCCACCCAACAAAATTCTGGGCTTTAAATGTGTTCTCGAGACCAATTAGCACAACCCAAAAAACTGAAAATTAACAAGATTCGATAGAGAAGATAAGCAAAAAAAAGTACCAGTCACCAGTCCTAGGATGTCTACTCATAGAAGGGACCTCAAAGGTAGGAGCCAAGTCCATCCCTCTGTAATTCTTCTTCTCATCAGGAGTACAGCTGAGAAGGCGGGTAATTGGACCGGGTTGGCGGGATTTCCGGTAACTGTGCATAAGGCCAACGGTTTGCCAATCGAAGTAATTCTGGCATTCCACCGAGAAAAGAGTGTGGATCCTCCATGGCGCCTCCGCCTTCTGCTGGGTCTGATCTTGTTGGGACCTCTGTTCTTGACCCCAGCAATTACCTATGATTAGACCCAAAAACAGCAAAACCCAAATCGTAATTCTACCCATAAATTACAGCAGGTCCCTCCAAAAACAAAAAGAACTGTAGAAAATGGAGCTAATGAAGATCTGAAATATCATCATTCAGCCAAAGTCAAATAATCATTTCCTTTTATATGCATAATTTCAATTCTTTTTGTTTTCCTTGTGTGTGTGTATGTGAGAGATCGTGACTGAGACTCTCTGACTTGCTCTACTATATGGCCGCCAGCATAACATTTGTGTTGATTAGTTTCAGTATTACTGTTTTTTCTTTTTTTAATGGTTAAGTAAGTATTAACCGTTTTTTAAAAATTGTTATAATTTAAATTTTTTTATTTAACTAAATTATTTTTATTTATAAGCTTGCAAATCAATTAACCTCTAAAAAGTTCGGTGAATATCCACTCGTGAGATAAATAAATATATAATTTTTTAAAAATTTTAATTGAATAATAAGAAGTTTAATTCTTATAAATTTTTATTAAAATATCTATTTAAATTTAAGTAATACAGTAATATAAATATAAAAAGAAAGTTATAATACAGATTAAAAAAATTTATATTAATTACTTCCTTAAAAATTCATAATTAAAATAAAAATTTATAATTAAATTTACTTATTTCTTATTTATTCCTATATTTTTTATTAATTAGTGTTATATATATTTACTTTTTTAATGATGTCAAAATATTATTTAAAAAAATAGTCTGTTCATATATTTTTTACAAAAATATGTCACAATGAACTACTTAGCATAAAATTAAAGCTCATGTAAATAAGTTCGGTGATGTTCTGCTCGACCTTGAATTTGAAAAAAATTTAATAAAGTCCAACTTCATTAAGTTAAAATTTGGCTCGACTCGAATTGTTTGCCCTCGTCTATCACTTAGAATCACTCCACGTCGTTTATACCACTTCCCTGCAATGATTTATCCCATTTTAAAAAATGAGACAAAAAATAATAAATAAATTGATAGAAACGATTTGAACCGACTTAAAATAGCTACATTATTCCTCCCATTTCGTCACTTAAGAGATGAGCGAAAATATCATATGATTTTTGCCCACGTGGTCAAAATTTTATGTGAAATTTCACCCATGTGGCCGAAAATCGGTTCCAACGTATGTTTTTTTTTTAAATATGCAAATAAGTATAAAATTCTATACATCCATTAATATGAAGTTTTATGTATTGGTAAGCTTTCTAACTTTCTTCAAATCCCAACATGAAACTTTATGTTAATACATGGAATTTAATCACTTAAGTGACGAAAGAATTTTTTTAAAAACTTTTCTTAATTCAAAATCGATATTTTCTTGCAAAAAATTTTCAAAGTAATCCATATCTACCTCCAAAATGTGTTAAATGTGAAAGATTGAAATTTTAGAGTATGGAGAAATTAGAGAGAAATTCTTTAGAGAGAGAGAGAGGGTGAGAAAATTTGAAAATTTTTCGAGTTATACTTATAAATTTTCGAGTTGTCTTTATTGGTAAAAAAAAGACGAAATCTCTAGCCCACAGAACCCTTACCAGACTGCCTGACACTCAGGTGGAAAATATAAATCATGGTGACTCAGCGGCTCTACAGACTGGAAGCCAGACACTGGTGCGCACAAAAAATCACTTCCACATTAGAGAAGATGAAATTTTCATACTGCCGCTGCCAGCATTTGAACCTTGGACTTTGGAACAAACTCTGTAACACAGCGCCATGCGGGCTTTGAGTTGCCTTTATTGATATCATTTTCTTCTCTGCTAGTGATGCTCAGAGCAGTTGGCTAACCATTGACTTAATAATCTCACCTGTTTGCCAGCTTCATTATTCCTATTTTTCAACTAAACATACATACAACTCTTTACAATAACCAAATTCAATACACAGAAAAATGATTGCTACTCTTTAACAATAGCTTTAAACAGTTCTATTTCATCCTGCATTCATGGCCAACATAACTAATCAATCAACCTTTACACCACTGATACGCCAAGACAACGATACCACGACTTTGAACCATGAACATTCGGCTACCAATCTCATTATCTGGCAAACCGATAAGAACGAATGTATAAGAAAAAAACTGAATTCTTGCATATCACAAGATCCTAAACGATGAAAATGCAGTAAGAGAAACACATTTCAAGGACTTCTAGCAACTGCACCACTTAGTTCAACTGCACAAATTATCAAACAGAAACAGAACATCAAGAGCTCATTGTTGGTTGTGTTATCTCAGTAACATTCTTTGGCAAACTTTGCCCCTGATGCATTCACATGAACGTAAGCATTATTCATTTCAGTCGGGGAGTCAGCCATCTTGGGAGTGTCGTGGTCTGGATAGAAAATCTATCTCTCACTTTCTTCGTTGTGGATCCCGGCTCAGTCCATGTTTTTTCAGAGTTCTGATGTAATTTCTCATCAAGGCAAACTTGTTGCTCCCAAGATGATAAAAATAGTCCCAAGTATATATTCCAGTCTTGTGCAAGTCATCAAAGAGTAACCTAAATGAGCCATGTTGAAGGTAAGTTGAGGCTAATAGACTTCATTCTTGTTAGAAATAAAACCAATCTATCTACCATTTGTAACTACTAGGAGGGGTGTGGTACCTTACCCCATAGTTCCCTACAGGTTCTGCAGACATAATTCCTACATGACGCCGTCCGGATATAACCTAGGGTAGGTAGCATAAAAACACAGTTACTGCATCAACAGAAGGGGGGTCTATCATTGTCATATTATTAGGCAATGATATGGTGGGAAATGATATGGTGGGAAATGTCAAAAAACGAAGAAACAACAGGAGATCGATGAACAGAAGGCAAAAAGTGATAACAAAACATGCATTACTCTCCATGTGTATTTGCAACTCAAGATTTTGACCTCTTGCATACAAATTCCGGAAAGAGGCAAATGATTAAACCAAAACTTAAGAAAATGTAAATTTCTAATCCAATTACCTTTTCACCACCAACTGATCTGATCTTACTATCAGCAGCTGGGCTATAAACTCTTAAGAATTCAGCTGGCAAATTGTAAATGCTCCCATTACTGAATTCTACCTCTACCTATCACAATATTCCCCGGAGGGCCGGTTAGTAATGGAATCTCTTTTATTCCCAATGTTTCCAATTTTTATAGCAGAAAACAAACAAAACAGGTTATAAACATGTCAAATGTATTCAGTTCACTGCTTATAAGGAGCAATTCATTTGATGATATTGGCAGTGTCCTAGTGAAATTCCCCCAAGCAATTATCTTTTTTGTAATACATATATGTAGGAAGGCAAACTAACTACACCATTTCAATTCAATTCAATGATTTTTATCGTAGTAATCATGAATGTTTAATCTTTAACAACTATCTTCCCCTTTCAAACTGAAAAACAAGCTGGAAATTTCACTATAACCATTTTAAAATCTCAACAGAACGGCAATAAATCCCTAATTGAACAAAACCGATCAATTCTTCGCATAATATATTCTAAAACAAGAACATGATGCTTCTCAAAAAAAGGAGAAATGGTAGCAAAATCAAAAGATATGCTAACTAGCAATAAAAAAATCACAACTTCTTACACTTTTTGGTGCTTTCAGAGAAATCCGGGAGAGACGCGGACATTCAGCTGCCGACTGGATGCTTCGAATCGCCGTCTTTATCACAGACATGACTGCCGCCGATTTCCAAACTCTGTTGTTACTCGCGCAACACTCACTGGACCTCTCACCTCCACCAAATGGCTGGTGTTATTTTTAACCAGGAATAACTTGAACGCATATTCAACTATGCTTCCAGTAAGCAATTATATGCGTTAAGTCAATATTGTGAGCATCTAGAGGCCCAAAGAAGTAACCAGGCCCAGCCCAATATTCATGCTTAAAGCAAGGTGGGCTCTATCCAAAGACTAGGACAAACAAACTATGAAGCAATTCAAGATAAAATAAGGGCCCAAAACTAAGGCCTTATATACTTTGCATCAATTATTATAATTATTTATTATTATTATTCAATTTCACCTCTTTTTTCATAAATAATTCAATTTTTATAAAATTCAATAAATAATAAATATACTTTCTCCAAGTTGAGAAGTAATTCAAATAGGAACTAAGAATTTTAAACGGATTAGGATTTTTAATTGATTCTTTTAGCTGAATAAGAAGGTTTTTAGTTGAAGGACTATTTTTTTCTGGAAAGTAAGACTTTTATATTTATATATACATGGTATTCGAGAATCATTAACTAATTCGAGAGGAATTAAAAAGCACAAAAGTCACAAAACAATCTCGGATGAAAGAAGTGCGCGGGTATCGTGAGAATAGCGTGGACACGCCACAATATCCATAGTGCGGCGAGTCGTAATAAGCATTATTTTCGGTTTGAAGGCATAAGTGCCTTCTTAATGGAATCAGTCCCCGTGTTCTTATCAGTCCTATATATGACGAGTTGAGCTTTGATTTTCAAATTGTGGGAGGGACGACTTAAGTCCTATCTCGATCTGTTGGCCTTTTCTGTCTCTACCAGCTTGTAACCTCGCCCCGGCCCTCTAGCTATAGAAACTTTTTCAGAGCACGATTCACTCAACATGGCACTATAGTTACAAAAGGATTCTCGTTCGGCTCTTGGAATCACATCCAGCAATGGTTTCCTTTTTTTAGGGCCACTAGGTCGAAGCAGAGGCTAGTACTGTGGCGGTGCGACCTTTTTTCTTTCACAATAAGACCTGACAATTATCCCTACTCACGGTAACTTACTTCTATGTTCCAAGTCGTAATGTGAATTCAAACTGACTGAACCTTATGAAAGAGAAAGATACTTTACAGCTAAGGTAAGAGATAGACGTTGAAAGACGGACTTTGATCCCATTCTGTAACACAAGGTTGGTACACGACATTAAACCGTTACTTAACACGTCATCGGACCACACGCCTCTTCTCGAGATAAGACTATATAAATATAAAAGTTTTTTTTTTTAATTTAAATAGTTGTTGCTTTGATTCATTCTTTGCTATGAATAAAATTAATGTAGTTGTTGTTGATTCTTTCTTTTAAGGGGAAAAATAAAGAAGTTGGTAAGCTAAGTATGAATATTTGATGACGATTAGTGGAAGTAGGAGAATGACGTCATGCACATGCGTCATTACCTACACTCCTTCACCAACCAACTTCATTTGGCCTCGACTTTTTCTTTTTTTTTGGTTTAAATGACAAAATATTTATTAATTTCCAAAATATTCTTTTTTTCTTTTTTTGTGGAAATTTCCTAAATATTCTTTGAAGTGCTAAATACGAAATTTTAAATTTTCTTTTTAATAAATTAGAATGTTCTTGAAAATTTTCTTTTTTCTATTTATTATTTCAACTAGTTTATTTGATAGAAAAATAAAAAGAGATTGGAACTGTTATTAATGAGAAGGTATATTAAAAAATAATTTATTAAATATATCCTAAAATCACAATGTGACCAGTTTAAAATAACAATGGTAAAATAAAAATTACACAACTCAAGTTAAAAAAAAAAATATCTTTTTTTACTTGAGTTGTATAAATTTTCATTTTCACCCTGTTTTATTTTAATATAATCTAAGAAACATTATTGATCACTGGTTAAAATTACTGAAATTCATCCAAAAAGAAAAAAAATATTATTTATAAATTAATTAAAACCCAAAAAAAGATAAAAATGCTTATTAGTGACGAAATCAAAGCAAGGGAAGTATGTTAAAATTCAAAAAGACATTTACTCAAAAAAGTTTTTGTCAAAGAAAATGATGAGTGAGAGTTTTTTATTTTTTAATTAGAGTTATACTAACAAATCCAACCTTCATAGCAATAAAATACACTTTAATTCAATAATATATAAAATAAGAAATTATTTCCTTTTATATATAAGCTTTATGAATTCAAATTACATCCCTTTTTAATATATTAAAAAAGACATTTTAAGATAATAGAAAATAAAAAATATAAGTCTTTTTAAACAGCTTATGCAGGAAATAAAATAATAATTTAATTACTCATCTTCTTTTATAAAAATTTATATTTTTTTTATTGAGGAGACTAATAAATTAAGGAGATCTATTTTCTATCCACAATTAATAAAGATATTTTGAAAGGCATAATTTGGACGAGTTATAGAGGCATATTACTCTGAGATATTTGATATACTTGTACTATGTATAATCATGGACTTATTTATGGATGACACGTTTGAATATCTATTTTGATATATTTGAAAAAATATAAAAAAATAATACTATAAGATAATAAAAAATCAGAAATATAAATATTTTTAAACAACTTATGCATTAAATAAAACAATGGAACTTTTAATTACTCATCTTCCTTATTAAAAATTTACATTTTTTTATTATAGATAGTAATAAATTAAGGAGATCTTTTTTCTATCCGCAGTTGATAACGATGTTTTGGAAGGCATAGTTTGAACGCGTTATAGAGAAATGTTACTCTAAAATATTTGATATATTTGTATTATATATAATCGTGAACTTATTTATTAATGGATAACGCGTTTGAATATCTATTTATATACTAAATAATAAATTTGATTACTGTTAAACTCATAACTGATCGTTCGGAACTAATTAATTTAAAATTAAAAATCTCAATCAAAGGAAATAAACCATAAAAACAAATTGATAAGAGGGCTTATAATAAGATTGGAAGAAATTGAAAATGGCATTATAATAACAACATTTACATCAAGATTTTGACATTTTTGTCAAAATATTTTTTATTTTTGAGCTTATCCATGCATGTTATCTTAGGACAAGCCATCAAGAAAACTAAAAACCACCCAAAAAAACAAATATTTTAATAAATAATTATCTCTTCTTGTAATTAATCATTTAAATAATAATCCCACAAAAGGATATTTGAATCCTCACTATCCATCAATTGTCGGGTATCTTTTTCACCAGTATTATAAAATTCACCAGCAACTGATATCGAATGAATATTAACAGACGATTCGTCCGAAAAAAAGCTTTGACGAGGATAAATAATTTCTTGATTCATCATCCAAATTACTTCCATATCCAAATTGCTTCTACACCATATCTCATAGTCATTATTTGAAATATTGCATAATAATGTCTCATTTTGTTTTAAATTTATTTCTTTTTTTTCAATTTCTTGATCAGTAGTACTATTTGGTAATTCATCAATATGATGTGTACTATTTGGTAATTCTTCATCAAGATTTTTTTCCTGGGTTTTTTTGAGCCTTTTCTTGATTCGTGTATTCCAATGGTTCTTAATTTCATTATCTGTTCGACCAGGAAAATTAGAGGCAATTTTAGACCATTTATTACCAAAACGAGCATGAAGCTCTATGATCAATTTCTCTTCACTTTCCGAAATTGCCCCTCTCTTTAGATCGGGTCTCAGATAATTAATCCATCTTAATCTACAGCTTTTCCCACACCTTAGCAAACCTGAATCCCAAAATCAAGAAATAATACCATTAATTAATCACATTATTAAGAAATAATGACATTTTAAAGTTAATTAAAATAACTGGCGCGGTAAATAAATGCACTGTAAATATCTAAAAAGGCATTATAAAAAATTAGTATAGGGTCAAGTCCTAACCCACCCTAAAATATCGAAAACCGTTAAGAGATATTAAGAAAATAATATTAACATTTTAAAGTGTTTAATATTTCACAAAAAATTGCTTCTAACGGAATAATTGTATTTTTTATTTGTTATATTTCAGTGTTAAAAAATATAAATTTTAAATAATTTTTTTTATATATAGATTAAAATGTCTTTAAATTCTTCTCTCTCATTATTATTTTTATAAATTTACATGTTAAATGACTTTTAAATATTGAAATTTGTTTTTCGTGTGAGGGTATAATAGGAAAAAAACTCAAATAAATATTGCATAATTATTACAATGTGCCAAATAAAAAAAACTGAGAATATTAATAAAATATGACACGTAAAAAAAAGAGATGGACTAATATTTTCCTCCCTAATCAGGGACGGAACCAAGACAAAAGGATTGGGGGTTGAAGAACAATAAAAATTTTACTAGAATTTCGTTTATTTTATAGATACATTCCAAGTACAAAACTATTCAAACAATTCCAAATTTACAAATAAAATAGCAAGTTTTGAGATTGTATTGAAAAAAAAAAAACTGAGAGGCTTGAAGGTAAAATAGTTAAAAATTTTAAAATTTTCAAAATTCCCCACCGAACTGTCCCTGATTCCGGCCCTGTCCCTAATACAGGGAGATTAGCAATAAAGATCGTCTGTAACATTCCCTTTTATAATATGTTTTCCTTCTCAGAATTTATTTTAAAATGTACAAAAAAGTAAAAATGTTACGAAAAGGATTATAAAAAATATTATAAAGATTATGAAGTGAAATTATTAGTTAGTTACCTGCAAGCTTGGGAACGGTACGCCAGCATTGAATGCCATGGTTGAGGATAAAATCGGTAAGTTTACGATCTTCTTCAATAGTCCATGCTCCTTTCTTCACTCCTACTTTGTCACAGCACGGTTTTCTTCCCATCCCTCTCCGCCGCCGGCCGCCTCCCTCCCTCCCTCCCTCCCTTAGATTACTTAACCACAGAGCTCTACTGATCAGCAGCAGCACCACCCACAAATGCCGCCCAATGATCGATCAGAGTTTATATCGGAAACAAAGATCGATGGCATACCAGTGCCAGATCATTATGGGACGACACATACATATATATATATAGAGAGAGAGAGAGTTAGCAAGAAAGAGCTAGTATATAGCTGGCACACCATAAGAATAACGGGTAAGGTATACAATTTTAATTAATGTAGACTCGATTTTAAATTATCTATAGAGTCTGATTCTTAAAGGTTAAGAAACTATTCGAATATATAATACTGATTAATGTGAATTTGATTTTCAGGGTGTTATTAGAGTCTGACTCTTACTCGGATATAACACTCTTGATATTTCATGGCCTTACAAGGAAGTTTCTCGAGCCTTCGACTATTTAAGATTTATACTCGGTATTCATATTTCATGTATTATAAAAATATTTATATTTTTGACCTCTTAAAAGGGAAGAAAAAGCATATAATTAATTAAATGGCCACTATCAATTTGTTTAGAGTTATATATAAGAGTGTGGACAAGGTCTTCTTCTACTGGGTAAATTTCTACTGGGGAAATATATTATGTATATGTGGGTTTGGTTGACAAATTCTATATAATTTGGACTTTGGAGCAAAAGTCTCATCTTTATAGTTTATTAGGTTTTCCTTTAAATTTTGCTAATTAATATTAAAAAATTATTGGAATCCATCCACGAGATGATTCCTTTGGACCCTTCAAAGCCGAACATTTTTGTCCTTGGAGCCAACCTTTTCTTGTATCTACTTACTTACGTGTGGATAAGTTTCTATTTCTTGTATTATTTGCTGGCTCAGAACTGTATATATGAACGGTAATGTACAGAGTCTGATACTTATCCGATCCTAGAAGGTCGGAAGGAGAAGTGTTATAAACTTTGAATTGAAATTTCGGAACTGAGCTAGGAATGGCCGACAGGTGTACGAATGACAACTCCAAATGTCACACATCTACCGTTTAGATGATACCAACAAGCACTAAAACGAATTCTTTCTGTTGGTCCTATGGGTTCTAAAAACAAGAAAAATAGAGTGAAAGACTATTGAGTGACTTGTCGAGCTGACCCGACACCAAGTGGGCCGCACCTTTGAGGACTCAATATGAAACAAAAAAGTCTTATTTTAATCCCAAAAGTTGTCCTTCACATTTTATTAATTTTTGTATGTTTTTTTATTTGTCACATTAAAAAATTAAATATTTAATAATTTCTTTCGTTTGTACTATTTTCTTGTACAATATTCTCTTTTATAATATATTTTTTTCTTTAAATTTATCTTTTTACTTTATAATTTATCTTATATTTAATAATTTATACATGACACCAGCAAGCACCAAAACGAATTCTTTCTGTTGATCCTATGGATTCTAGAAACAAGAAAGTTAGAGCGAAAGACTATTAAGTGACTTGTCGAGCTGACCCGACACTAAGTGGGCCGCACCTCTGAGGACTCAATATGAAACAAAAAAGTCTTACTTTAACCCCAAAAGTTGTCCTTCACATTTTATTAAATTTTTGTATGCTTTTTTATTTGGTCACATTAAAAGATTAAATATTTAATGATTTTTTTCGTTTGTACTATTTTCTTTTACCATCTTCTCTTTTATAATTTATCTAATATTTGGTAATTTATATTAATAAAATATATCAAATTAGAACTTATTCAAAAAATAATACAAACGATTTGAATATATATATATTATAAGGATTAATATTTATTAAATCCTATGAGTGGAATCTTTCCACACGGTTATTTTAGAAAAAAACAATAAAAGAGACGATGTTATATATATATATATATATATTATATATGCTTGGAAGTCTTGTTGGCTACTGATGTCTTTATCGACAATTTCATCCAAACAACCTAATCATCTTTATTATTCTTTGAGGGTCTCACTTCGATCACGATTCTAATTAATTTAGACTCGATTTATAAAATTTAATTTTTAAAATTTTTTAACGATTGTGTAAAAATTTTAATATTTCTCAAAAAACTTAAAATATTTTTCACCCAAGTGTCGAGAGACTAAGGTTGGCTAAAGGCACTAACCGGCCTTTTGTAGAAGGTCCATATTTGAAGATCAGGCCCAAAAGGTGACAACTCAATTCCAAATCTTTTTCTTTTTTTTTTTTTTTTTTGGGGCACATAAATTCCAAATTTCAGTAGGTGACAAATAGATTTGATGAGCTGGCGGGTGAGCCGAAAAATAGAATAAAGATGAGTTACGTGTCAAAAAGACTTTTCAACGCCACCCGCAATATATTTGTGGGCCCGTCGGAAAAATTTCTAGCGGGCCCACGTTCTCCAAATTTAACCCAATATACAATTTTACTAATGCAAAGTAATGACCATTCATTAATCCGGGCGATCTGAGTTCAGTTTTTTAAAAAAAATTTTAACTTTTTTTACATCTAAATTTATATTTTCTTCTACAAATTATTTGTAATGATTTATATCTACCTTTAATACGAGTTTAATGTTAAAGATTTTAGTTTTAGAGTGGATAAAGAGTAGAGAGAAGTTAGAGAGAAATTGTATAGAGAGAAAGAGTAAGGAAAATAATTATTTTTTTTTCAATATATTCATATTCCCGACTTAGATTTATCGCATCCTTAAAATATTGCATAATGAATATATTACAATTAATATAAAAAATCTCAATCAATAAACACTGCCAATTAATTTACCGATCAAATTATTTAGAATATTTTTTATAACATTGCACCGTTAATATTTTTAGTAATAAAACGTAATAAATAATATATAAACTCTAAAATTTTAAAAATAATATATAAAATGATATATTTACTCTTTTGGCGACAAATGTATGGATTGTTTTCATATTTTCTCCAAAATACAAATTAGTTATTGTTGTGAATTATTAGAGTTTTTTTTATAACATTAAAAATAAAGTAGAATATAATTCCAAAAATCGATAACAATATTAAAACTCATAATCTTTACTTTATTAAATAGTGACTATTATTCTGAATGGTATTTAATAAATATTAGATCCAATTTTACATGTTTACGAGACGGACAACTACCTAATTTATTTCCGAACAAATTATGTCTCGCTGTGTCTAGTATTTATTTAAAATTGTCTTTAACAAGTTATGACATATAATTATTTTTTTCCAAAAAAAAATGTTACATACTATTTTTACATTTTGAGCTTCATGATTTATAATTTGTTATTATTTTTTAAAAAAAATATCACTCCAATACACCATGGAAGCTCAAAACAATCAAAGATTAACCGCCGGCCTGCATGGGCATAGCTCAGTCGGTTTTAAGGCTGTAGAGTTAATATCAAGGACAAAAGTTCAAATTCTGATAGTGGTGTGAGAATTTCAATCTCTCTAATGTGGGATGCGTCCCTCGGCGACACTCCCATGGGTCGAGGTTTTTGTTCTTTCCGCATGAGAAATGTCGATTCTTACCTTCTTGTCTGGTGTGAATGCTTGTTCTGTTCGCATCGCCTCAAGAAACCTCTTCTAACTTAAAGATACCTATGATGATAAAACCATATTCTGCATTAGTTTTAATATCACATACCAAATTTCTTGATCTCTTTTGATATTTGTAGTTTTTAGTAAATGATAGAATCATAACTGAGCACTAATAATTTACATCTTCTGTCTAAACGTCGGTAGTTGGTGAGAGTCAGTCGACAAGGAATTTCGCCAAGATTTAACCGCCGGTTCGAAAGAAAAAACCGACAGAAACTGTGGGAGAAGAAAAGTAAAGGAAGAAGACGAGATGTAATTGAATTGGACTTTGCTTTTTCTTTTCTTTTCTATTCTTGGAGAGGCTTCGAGTACAGATTAGAATTCGTAACCAGCACCCGATAGCGACTGAATACACACAAAAACTTCTTCTCTTTTATAAAAGAACAGAAAAATTCATGAGTTTTTGTAGCGTTCTTCACAATCTGAGTGGTAATTTTCCATTCAGATTTTGTTCGCCGCCATGAAAGATCGCAAGAAACGGACTCTGTTTTTACCGAGAAAAGTTTTCCTCTGTTTAATCCTCCTGCTCGTCTTCTTCTCCGTTCATCGCTTCTTTTCCTTCAACGGTACTTTCTACTACTTTCTAAGCTCTGTTTTTTGTTGAATTATCTCAATTTCAGTTTTTTTTTTTTTTTTTCTGATGAAAATTGCAGCCTTATTTTGAAATTTCGATAGCTTTGTTTTTTGTTTATATAATTTAACTGATTATAAGGTCTAATTAGGTTAATTCAGAAGCTTCGCAGACAAATCCTTCGGAGGTGTTTTCTACTTTCTCTGGATTTGTTGAACTAATTGCAGCCTTATTTTGAATTTGAATTTGCAATAGTTTTAATTTTTATTTTATAATTAAACTGATTAATTAGCTGAATAAAAACGTCTAATTATGTTTAATCAGAACAAAACCTTCAGAAGTATTTTCTACTTTCTCTTGATTTGTTGAATTAATTATCGGCAATTTCATGTTTTCTGATAAAAACTTGCAGCCTTATTTTGAATTATCGGTAGCTTTAATTTTTGTTTTTACAATTAAACTGATTAATTAGCTGAATAAAAACATCTAATTATGTATACTCAGAAGCTTCGCAGACAAAATTGGTGGCTCTGTGGCGTAAAAATAACGCTGTCGAAGCAATTTCCGGCGAGTCAACGGTTGATCCGGCAATCACAGTCGAAGAAACGGTTATTCTCCCCGATCAGGTTCTGGTATTCCTAAAATACCCTCAGTCTGCTCCATTATTAACAAAAGATGACATCAGCTGCATATACTTGCTACCAAATTCTTCATCTCCTCCAACAGAGCTCTCGCCGGAATCAACTGAGGACGAATATCGTATGGGTCGGCAGATCGTACGGTGTCCTCTTCATCCACGTGGCTTAATCGTCTCCATTGCCGTTAATAACGGTTACTACCTCTCTCCCGGGCCCACTTATAGGTGGGACTCCTTAGCTTACGAAGCCATGATCGACCGTGACAATACCACCATTGTGTTTATCAAAGGTTTTAAGCTACGTGGCGGAAGAGAATCTGATCCGTCCAAATTTAAGTGTGTCTACGGCTGGGATTCCTCCAATTTCACCTCACAGTCCGATGTCATCTCGATTGCTCAAGAAATCGTACGGTGCAGAACACCTTTAAGTCTATTGAATAGTCCAGAGAAGATTAAGAGGAATTCCGTTAAGGTCTCCGTTAGAATGGTTGGTACACGGTCCGTTTTGAACTCCGTAGCCCGGCCCGAAATCCGTTTGGAGACGGGCCATGGCCTCCGAAAACAGTACCAAATGTGTGTTTGTACCATGGTGCGGAATCAAGCCCGGTTCTTACGGGAATGGGTTATATACCATGGGAGAATCGGGGTGGAACGCTGGTTCATCTACGACAATAATAGCGATGATAACATAGAACAAGTGATTGAATCGTTATCGAATACTAATTATAATATTACGAGATATATATGGCCGTGGATCAAGAGTCAAGAGGCCGGATTTTCTCATTGTGCATTACGGGCTAGAAATTCATGCGAATGGATTGGGTTTATTGATGTTGATGAATTCTTTCACCTGAAATCTGGTGTGGAACTGAATGGAATTCTTGGAAACAGATCTATGTCCAAAGAAATTGGGGAACTACGAGTTTCGTGTCACAGTTTTGGTCCCTCAGGCCTAAAGAAACTTCCATTAGAAGGGGTAATGATTGGGTACACTTGTCGAATGAAGATGCCGGAGAGACACAAGAGTATAGTTAAACCAGAGGCATTGGACAAGACATTGATCAATGTGGTTCATCATTTTCACTTGAAGAAAGGCTTGAAACATGGCAACGTTGGAAGAGATGTGTTGGTAGTAAATCATTATAAATACCAAGTTTGGGAGGTTTTTAAGGAGAAATTTTATAGAAGGGTGGCTACTTATGTGTCGGATTGGCAACAAGACAGAAATGTAAGGTCTAAGGATCGGACACCGGGTTTGGGTACAAGAGCTGTAGAACCTCCAGATTGGGCTGGTAAATTTTGTGAAGTTAAAGATACTGGGCTTAAAAATCGTGTTCTTAAAATTTTTACTGATCCAAAAACTGGTAAGTTACCGTGGCAACAAGAACCAGTTTTATCTTAATACTTCGTAGAATTTATATCAGGTTTATTCATTCTTTTCTTTTGTACATAACGATAATATACGGAATGGACAGCGTTAAATTTTAAAGAGAAATAATTCGATAGCTGAATGAATATTTATGTGTTTTTTTTTCTTCGGAGGTATTTGGAAAATAGGTTTGAATTTTTTGTGACACTAGTAAAAAATCACAGGTATGAATTTTTGTAACAAAAGAATGTATAATATTTTACTTCTGTCTTTGCTAGCTCGTAACCTCGCTCCTGACTATTCATATTCACGGCTTATTCATAATCAAGGCGGTAACCTCCTAATCAAGGAGTGGAATTCTCTGCTCCCCAGACAATCTGAGTGGGGAACTAAACCCTTCTCACGGAGCCGTACGTGGACGTTACCGCCCATACAGCTCCCAGCCAGCAAACAGTTAGCCTTCCTCTACAAGGAATGGAAGTGTGGATGAATCGACATCAAATAGAGGCATTTTTGTCTTTTTAGCCCGTCGATCACTGCGGTCACACATCCACCCATGCGGCCTCAATGGGAAAATAAAATGGAGCACCTAACAATGCATCTTCACAGACCATCGCACACGGGAATTGAAGATAAGCGCTCATGCTTTAGCCAAGTATCCTACAAAGAGACTCCCGAGAACCAGAAGTATTAAAGGAATGGCCATAGGAATGGGTGCATCATGATATTGTAAGATGTCTCCAGAGGAGATAGCTATTACTGGAAATCTCCACTTCTGTGGTTACCTTCTTCACTTGAAGAACGGATGTGGCCTATGGATTCCTTTTACAAATTCTCAAATTTTATATTTTTGCCGATTCCCTTTTCTTGCCCACTTCATTGAGGAGGATCGGATTCTTAGATTTCCCCTTTCTAGACAAGAAAGGAGGAGCTCAAACAAGGTTCAAAGACCTCAAAAGTATGGTTGAAAAAAGCCTTTCTTCTGAGATCATCCTTCTGTGCCCTTTTTCCTAGTGGTTTGGGGATTTTGTATTGTCCAATCCTTTTGAATTGATCGATAACTCTCGGATACCAGATTATCAAAAACTTTATAGGAAATAATTGCACAAGGAAACTAAAATTTTAACTTAAAAAAAGTGAGTCTATATAATAGACGGTTCGGATCGTCTGTAACATTTTCTGTAAAAAGTCTCTGTAATATTACTAATTTGTTATATTTTATTAATAAAACTTACCAAATAAAAGATAAACCGTAGGGAAAAATGGTAAATTCTAATGGGAAAATATATGAGTGGATATAACGGATGTACTCGGGTACACATTAGAAAAAGATTATGTTAAAATATTATATATGTCACTGGTATTAAAATTAGGATTTAGATCGTCTGTAACAACTTACATAACACTCTGAATATGATATATTTTGTTAATAAAACCTATCAAATAAAATATAATTTGAAAGGAAAAATAATATTGTAGAAAGAAATTTTACATACAACACAGGAAAAATGTTATAAGAATCTTAAGTGTTAGAGTTCGTATGTTCTAGAAAGGTACAACATTTTAAAGCTTCTCATTTACGAACCAATTCGGAATAGAACTTTTTAAAGAAAATTTATATTTCTATAACGCACATCTTTCAATACTAATAATACAATATCTTAAAACTTTTTACCCATAAAATGTGGTCCACAAAAAGATTCATCCCATTACTAATATATGGTATTTTTCTAATATATGCTTCGTAGTACAAATTAATTAACTTTCTAATTTAATATTTTATTTTCCTTGTAACCATTTTTCAAAGAATGGTCCAACAATATTTGATAGGATCTTAAAATTTATAAGATTTATTAAGTCAAACTATCATTTATAATATATTTTATTTTATTACTGTGTACCTACCGGGCGGACCTTGGACAAATACTTAACATTTATATATAGTTCAGAGAGTTTTATATTATCAATCATGATAGATATAGAAAAGAAAGGTACGATGAGAAGTGTTATAATAAAAAACTTCTTCATATGGCTAGTTTTTTCGTTCTATTTTTTTCAAGTTATACAAAAAGTACATGCCCAAGCATATCGTGTAGAAATCAGGAATTCGCTTCCTAATAATTCAAAAACTCCTCTGGTGTTCCGTTGTCAGAGTAAAGATGACGATCTCGGATATCATTCGCTTACTCCCGGAGGAGAATATTATTGGGATTTTGATTTAAATTTTTTTATGAGTACATTATTTTTTTGTCATTTTTATTGGGGTCCAAAAGATAGTGTTTTTGATGTGTTTACATGGAAATTGGCAAAAAAAAATTGTGATTCAAGTTGGTTTTTTCTTAACAAATGTGTTTGGTTTGTAACAGAAGATGGCTTTAGTATATGGCAAAGAGTAGGTGATAATCAAGGGCTGAAAATGATGCATAGATGGTAATTATCATTAATTGATTGGATTTAATTGTCTATTTATTTATTTATGAATATTACTCTTTTTATAATATATAATTTTTAATATTTAAAGCACGAATAGATATTTATAAATTATAATTATTATATTAAGAAAGATGTAATATATTACGAATCTATACACCATAAAATTGAAATATAAGCTCTTTTGAGACATGAAATATTTTGTTGGCTATAACCCACTTTTGGTGTCCATTTCCACACCCAGGGACGGACCTACGCCCAGCCCACCCGGGATTTTTTTTTTTTTTTAAAATTTTATATTTTTTGCATTTAAGCCCCCTCAAAAAAATTTTTTTTTCAGTTTAGCCCCCTCAATTTTTTTTTTCATTTTATAGACGAAATTCTGGCAAAATTTTTTTTGCTCCAGCCCCCCAATCATATTGTTCTGGTTCCGTCCCTGTCCATACCCATGGTATGAAAAATTCAATAAAAAATATCATGGAGACTATTTCCTCTGAATATTGGTCTGAACTGATATAATCAGCTATTCTAGGAGATATATTAATCCATTCACCATATAATGGTTTGAATTTATCAGGGAGTATCTTCCCAAAGGTGCAATAAATGGTCCACCATTGTAAGAACCAATTTAGTAGGGGTTGTTATAAACATTCCCACATACTTTTATTAACCAAGTATGTTTTTTTAGTAGGATTTTCATATAAAAATGCTTTATGAAATGCATCGATATAATCCCAATAATTATATTTAAATGATAATTTAGATTCAGGAATTATGAATTCATTTTCTTTGAGAGGAGATAAACCCCACTCTTCCACGGATATAATCTTTTTTATTATAATTTTTCTAAAATTATAAATATTAGCAATTCTGGTACTAGGATAAAAATGTGTCATATCACAAAAGCTTACTTTAAGTATTTGCTCATAATATTGCCGTTGTTTATAAGATGTAGCAGCATATGATGCTGTATCAAGGTATCTATTCATTAATAGCCATGGATCATTTTTCCATTGTAAGTCTTTATTATCCAAAAGAAATATAATTATTATATTAAGAAAGATGTAATATATTATATTACAAATCTATACACCATAAAATTGAAATATAACAAAATAGATATAATAAATGACACTAATTTTTTAAAAAAAAATTAAATGCAATAATATTTATGAACTCAAATATATATATATATATATTAGTAAAATAGCTCGTGCTATGTACATGTTAGTTTTGTAAGCATAAAAAATTATAAATTAATTAAAAAAATATGAAAAAAATTTACCCTCTTTTCTACAAATTACTTTTTGTTACTTTTGATCTTTCATTATGAGCTTGAGTTTTTAAAAATAGTTTTAAAATATTCTTAACAATCCAATGTTTTCAAAAAAAGAAACATATAGAAAATTAAAATAAGACTTTATTCATAAACTCTTAAAAAAAATATTTAAATTCCATATAATACGAGTTTTATTTTTTATTTTAATAATCCTAATATAGTATTGAGCCGAAAATGTTACATTGAATATGAAGTAGTTGGTATGGACAAAAAATTTAATCAATTATTTACCCAAAAAAAAAAAAAAAAAGAAGTTGGTATGGACAAAAGAGGTATTGTGGCTTGAATTTTAAAGGTTTTGACTTGTAGATAAGCCTTTGAACATGGCTTTTTATTTATTGGATTAGCGTGTTTTTCCTATTCTGCCCACTGTTATATCACTAATGTTGATTGACCAACAACCATCAAAGTCTACTAGCCCATCATATCGGAAAATTATAAGTCATTTTACATATTTTAATGTATATTTATTGTATAGTTTCTGATTCTATTCTCTATAATTCATTTATTATCTCTACTTTTTCTCTTTCTCTCATCTTATTTATTGAGGATAAAATAAATATCTCATAAAAATTTTATTATTTTCTAAATTCTTAATTCGTATACAAAGTTTAAAAAGATTTATATTCTTAACCGGAGATAATATATAATTCATAAGTCTACCAACCTATGGCAAGAGCTAAATACTTCCAACCATAAGATTAATAGTTCAAACCCTATATTATATTATGCAAATTATTGCTTGGCAGCTCTTATACTATAGAAAATTGATCTTCTTTTGATTTTTTTTTAATAATTTATAGATACAATTTTATTCAAATGGACAAAAATAAATTTGAGCTACACCTAAATAATTGGGGATAAAATCAATTAAAAACAAGTAGATCGTATTTACCAACTTATTGAAACTAGACTTATTAAACTATAAGATTTTTTTTTTATCTCGTATATAAGGTATTTTGGGATCCAATTGTAAGAGGCTTCATTCAGTACACATCACGTCTAGATTAATCTCCACTTACACTGAGTCAGTTCTTTATCCTTTATAAGAATAAAGGATATAAGGTTGATATTAACACAAACTAGCCCAGCAAATTATTCATAAAAAGAATTAAAAAAAGAAATAAATTAATAAATTAATTAATTAAAAAAAACCTAGCCCAACAAAATTCTAATGCATTAGCCCAAAATGCGACCCGGGACCAGTAGTCCAAACCATTCGGGGTCGGGTATCTCGTTAATCCGTGATAGCCGTTGGTATCCGCTAAGCCCTAAATCCCCAATTCAAAAATCCGACCGTTATGTGAATCATTCCTCTTCCGGTGCAAGCTTCTCTACGGACAACGTCCTACTCTCCTCATTTGTGTTCTGTATTCTCTGCGAGGGGAATTCTAAAGTTGTAACGATGGGGAATGATGGAGAAGAGCTATTCAAGAGCCCTCTAAACTCCAAGAACCATTCTCCCGCCACACAAAAACCAGAAGTTGTCGACAATGGAAGAGGAAAAGCGGAAACTTTATTCAGCCCAAGATTCAGATCTGCGGCAGAAATGGCTGGTTGGGACGAAGAGGCACTTCTGATCGCGAGTCTCATCGTTGAAGACACTCCCGATAGACATATCAAGCAGAAGAAACGTTCTCTTTTGCCAAATTTGAAGACTCCCCCAACTAATTCTAGAAGGTAATTTCCTAATTAGGGCATCATCCGCTTCTATTCCTTAATTTCTACCAAGAATTCTTAATTACTTTTTTTTTTTTTTTTGGTAGAATCCTAAACTAGCTTGAATTGTTTTGGGTTAGTGGAATTAGGGAACTAGACTAGTTTAGTTTCATATATTACATAGACTTTGATTCCTAATCTTGATAGGAATTGGAAAAGTGATTGGCTATATATGCATAAGTTCCCGTAGTTTGTAATTGTAATGTGTCAGAGTAGGGTCGTGTATCTCTCTCATTGTCTCGGCTACATTGTTCGGCACAATGTCGGTTTGTTTTCTATCAATAAAGTTGGTAAAATTTATATATTTATCAATTCATAGTTGGAAATTCGCTATTTTTCAGGAAACGGAGGGCTCAGAGGCAGAGTCCAACTTCTTTGCCAATTGCTGTTCTTGATCTTGAGGATGATGCACCTGCACGAGAAGGTATGATCTTTAGTATCCTTTTCTCGGAACCAGCCATTTTGGATGGACTTTGTTTGATCTATGGTGTTTTTTCTAATTGAACAAATTGGTCCTACAGACAGAGGGAAGAATTTGACAGAACCTGCCATTCTTGAAAAAGAAAACAAGAAAAAACTTAAGTGTGAATCTGATGCTCAGGGATCATCTGTTTCCTCCTCAAGTTCAGTTGCTATTCCATGTATGGATAGGCTTCGCGAGGAGCTTTCTTGCGCGGTATGTGTTATGATTCATCCAATTTGGTAGTATTTGTTCAGAATTTTGGTTGTTTAAATATTCATAAAAAGGTCCATTGATTTGGCAGATATGTTTGGAGATCTGTTTTGAACCCAGCACAACTCCTTGTGGACATAGGTATTGCCATTGTTTAACTAATTCTACTAGCCATAGACTTGGAACTCTTCATTGATCATTGAGTATGACTTCTTTTCTTGATTTTGGTGACTGCAGTTTTTGCAAGAAATGTTTGAGATCTGCTGCTGATAAATGTGGCAAGAAATGCCCCAAATGCAGGCAGCTCATCAGGTAGTAACTTTAAGCACTTGATTTCATAGAAAAGGCTTACCGAAATCCAACTCTTGACTTATTACACTGAAACATTGCAGCAACGGAAGGTCATGTACGGTGAATACAGTTCTCTGGAACACAATTCAACTTCTATTTCCTCAAGAAATTGAAGCAAGAAAAGCGTCTGGAGCTTCAAATCCTCGAGAAGATCGGCAGCGTCAAAGTCCAGCAGAAAGAAGAGTAGTAAACCCCCCTTACAATGTGGGAAATAGAAATGTGGAACTATTAAATAGTCCAGAATCAGAAAATCGCACTCAGCATTATAGAGTTCGTATTAATCGCGATAATAGGAGACGGAATGTTAATATTGTAAGGCCTTCATCTTCTTCTGAGACGAGGATGAGCACAGGAGGAGGAGGTGAGGTGGTAAGGAGGAGGAATGAATTGCCAGGCCAGGATGAAGATGCAGCATTGGCTTTTAGACTGCAAAGACAAGAATTCATGGTGGTTTTTAGAGGATCTAATAATGAACAACTACAATACAGAAGTTCTTCTCTGGCAATGGCTAGAGAAAATTTGAGGGCTATGGCAACAAGGGCAGCAAGTATTCGAAGTAGTAGAGGCCGAACAAACTCCTAAAGCATCAAAAACTCTCTTCAAGGTCTTGTTTGTTTAGATTCTTTTAGTAATCCTAGTTTTTGTTTCTTCATTTTCATTGATTTATTTTCATAGTCACAGAGCCTTCTTGGTTCTTGATTCTTGAACCAAACACTGATGGATTTTATAATAGAAACAAGAATTTGGTCTATATTCCCATAACACTCTCTTCCACTAATCACACTTGAAGATAAGCTACACTAACAAGCCTTAGAGATGGAATCATGTCAGAAGAAAGATTTGAACTCTAATAGTAGATAGAAAATTTCACACGTTCTTGAAACTAAATAAAGATTGCTAGAGCTTGCAGACCTTTTCATGATTATGTCTGGTTTACTTGGTAAGATTGTTTTATGTTCACTGTTGATAGTTGGCTTGTTAGTTTACAAGTGGATGTAAATCCATGGTAGAGCAAATCAATAATCAATTGGTAAACTAAAGCTTAGAATTGTTAATCTGTATTCACATTTGCTTATATGAACAACTATTATTATACATAGTGGTTAGGTCGTCTATTCAATTCTTAAACCCTGTTTGTGAAAGTCAAGAGTTAACACAAGCAATTACCTAACTACGACAGAAATAAAACAAGTGTCATGTTTTTCGATCACATTTTGAATGGGATGCAATAAATAATGTTCTTTTTTAATATCCTTCAGTCCTAGACTGACTCAAACTCGAGATAAGACTTTTGACTTAGAGCTTTTTAATTTGTGTAGTTTAACTCACTTTGTACTGTGGTAGACATTACAAATGCCTACAAAATCTGCATCTTAATATGTTTATTGCATAAGAAATGAACCTTGAGGCATCT